>JBCNJP010000027.1:107325153-107368617 GCA_039602395.1 Deinandra increscens subsp. villosa
ACTGAGAGGGCATGTAAAGAATGTTTGTGGGTTGTTGGTGGCCTATCGATGAAAAATAAAACTACTTATAAAAA
Source organism: Deinandra increscens subsp. villosa (assembly GCA_039602395.1). Lineage (NCBI taxonomy): Eukaryota > Viridiplantae > Streptophyta > Magnoliopsida > Asterales > Asteraceae > Deinandra > Deinandra increscens. The sequence continues at coordinate 107,325,228 of JBCNJP010000027.1, forward strand.
AGAGGATTGATTTTGAAAGTGTGGTCATCATGGATATAAACAGACAGGGCTTGTAAAGAATGTTTGTGGGTTGTTGGTGGCCTATCGATGAAAAATAAAACTACTTATAAAAAATAGGATTGATTTTGAAAGTGTGGTCATCATGGATATAAACAGACAGGGCTTGTAAAGAATGTTTGTGGGTTGTTGGTGGCCTATCGATGAAAAATAAAACTACTTATAAAAAATAGGATTGATTTTGAAAGTGTGGTCATCATGGATATAAACAGACAGGGCTTGTAAAGAATGTTTGTGGGTTGTTGGTGGCCTATCGATGAAAAATAAAACTACTTATAAAAAATAGGATTGATTTTGAAAGTGTGGTCATCATGGATATAAACAGACAGGGCTTGTAAAGAATGTTTGTGGGTTGTTGGTGGCCTATCGATGAAAAATAAAACTACTTATAAAAAAGAGGATTGATTTTGAAAGTGTCGTCATCATGGATATAAACAGACAGGGCTTGTAAAGACCCTTTACTAATGAAAAGTGTTTTCATCTTTTCAAGCCATGCTGATGAAAATAAATACATAAACTAAAGAAAAAAAAATTAAAAAAAAAATTAAACAATTATTCTATACGCAGCGTATTAGTACATACGCAGCGTATTATCCCACTATATATACACTTGAAGGGTTCATTCCAAACTCCCCACATTCTTTCATCTTCCCTACTTAAATTTTTTCCACTCCAAAACTCGTAAAACTCGTAATGGCTTCCACTAACCCATGTTTGTATTCGATTCGTTCGCCTAATGATCAAGAGGGCGGGTTACTGATTGATGCTGTATATGCAGGCAACGCAGATTATTTCACCTTAAGGATTCACCATGGAGATGAATTCACGGATGCACCTAGGAGGAGTTACGTGGGCGGTGTGTGTCATTGCGTTGACTACCTACACGTTAATAGGTTTCATTTTTATTATATGTCCTTAATCATGCAGGATCTCGGGTATGATAATAGGACCAATATTTGGTTCTACTATAAGCCCGATGATAGTCGAAATCTTGACATGGGGTTGCATATGTTAAGAGACGACTTGGACACACATTCTCTCAGTTCCTACAATAGTCCAGATAACAGGTTAATGCAAGTCTTTGTTGTGCGATGTCCGATAGGTGCGAAGACCGGCAAAGACTACTTACGTAACAGGCATCCAAAACATCCCGGCATAAACCAGCCTCCAAAACAAAATCTGATGTAGGAGTTTATGGAACGGATTGGTTGAGCGGGTTTTGTTTTTCAATAAACCAGTTTAGATTTTTATATTTATTGAGTTTTATGTTTGTATCGTGTAAAACCTTCTTTAAGTAATGGTATATTTTTTTGTGCGAATAATTTTTAAATTTACCAAAACCCTAATATACAAACCAAACAAACATTTAAAAAACAAATTATATATATAAAAGAATAAAACGAAATTTAAATTCCTCCTAAACCCTGTACGCAGCGTATTACCCTATACGCAGCGTATAGGGTCACGTCAACTGGGAACAGTTACAGGGAATGTCGGTCTGCCGGTAAAAGGTCATATACGCAGCGTATTGCCCTATACGCTGCATATATGGGTGTCCAAATAGCTGCTTCGCATATGAAAATATACGTCCACAAGAACATCTAATCGTTTTGTAGATTCTACCATCGTGGTAGGGAGGAGGGGCGGAGGACCAAGAAGAAAGAGGAACACGGATGGATCTTCTGATCTCATCTTTTAAGGTTTTTTAAAATGGAATTTTGGATTTTGATCTTTTATTTTAAAGATTTTATAAAATGACTAAAGTGTCCCTAACTTAACCATAGTTTTTTAACACTGTTAGTGATAAAGGACCTTGTATGAAGCATATTGAAAACATAAAGGATGTCGGATGTAACAACTTTACTTAAAAGGTTTGAAATAACAAATAATTTGACTAAAGGGCAAATACAAACCGAAGATGCGGGATTTAATAAGGAAATTTGGATTTTATTAATCCAAGTTATTACTAGTTGGTCTATAGGGAGAAATTCAAATGAGAAGTTTGTTTTGGGTAAGAAGGATGAGAAGAAATTTCAGCCATTGGATCTTGATCTAATAAAAAAGGAAGGAGGGGTATTTTAGTCTTAGCCACTTTTGTTGACTTTTTATCTACTTTCCCCATATTCTTTAAACATTCATAACTTTCACATACGACATTATTTTTAAAAAAAAATTACACCATAAAAACGAGCATTTTTTTATCTTTAAAACGCATATAGTGTTGCTATATAAAAAATGAATTTTTTTTTTACTTTTTCGATTTTTGACACAGGTCATTGTGTCAAAATGTTCAGATCATTGTGTCATTGTGTCGTCTTGTAAAAAATATATATAGTGTTGCTATATATAAAATTAAATACTCTTTCGGTTTTTGACACAATATGAAACAATGATCTGAACATTTTGATACATCATTGTGTCATTGTGTCAAAATGTTCAGATCATTGTGTCATTGTGTCGTCGTGTCAAAAGTATATATATAGTGTTAGCTATATATAAAATTAATTACCCTTTCGGTTTTTGGCATCATATGAAACAATGATCTGAATATTTTGACACATCATTGTGTCATTGTGTCAAAATGTTCAGATCATTGTGTCATTGTGTCGTCGTGTAAAAAGTATATATATTGTGCTGCTATATATAAAATAAAAAAATTACTCTGTTGGTTTTAACATCATATGACACAGTGATCTGAACATTCTGACACAATATGACACAATGATCTGAACATTTTGACACAATGACACAATGACACAATGATCTGAACATTTTGATACAATCGAAAGAGTAAAAAAAAATTAATTTTTTATATAGCAACACTATACGCGTTTTAAAGATAAAAAAAACGCTCGTTTTTATGGTGTAATTTTTTTTTTAAATAATGTCGTATCTAAAAGTTATGAAGGTTTAAAAAATGGGGGGAATTTGATAAAAAGTCAAAAATACCCTTCTATCTTTTATTTTCTTTAGTTTTTCTCTCTAATTTACTCAGGAAAATTTTAAGACATAGATCTTCATTTAATTGAAGATCTAATGGCTATGATTCCTTCTTATCCTTCTTTTCCTTCTTATCCAAACTAAACTTCTCACAATAACTCCACCCTTGGTCTATATTAATCCTAATAAAAAAATTGGCCTACATTAATCCCAATTATCATGGTGTTGGAATTCGCTGGTCCTCCGTTAGTTTTTCGTTAACTCCGTTAGATTTTGGTGATGCCACGTCAACAAAATAGACTGCCACATCAACAAAATACTAACGGAGTTAAACAAAAACTAACGGCGGTCCAATGAATTCCAACACCATGATAATTAGGATTAATGTAGGCTAATTTCTCAATTGAGATTAATATCGGCCAACTAGTAATAACTTGGATTAATAAAATCCAATTTTCCTTAAAAGTATAATTAGGATTTTATTGATTTATGTTGCTATTAAACCATAAAGTGGTAACAAATAACATTTCAACAAGAGTTAAGAGGCGTCATTCACGGATTGACTCAAGTAGTTATATATATATATATATATATATATAGGGTAGGGATCCATGGAAACCCCTATTTTCTGAAAAATCTGGAAAACCCTTTTTTAGCCATTGATTTCCAAATTAATGGTCTAGATTAAGGAGGGGCTAGATTGTAAATACTGATAACATATTTCATTTAATGATGGGCATTATGGTAATTTGGTTTACCCAAAAATTTAATGCCCCTCTTTCTCTCTACTCAACATTGTTCCAGATTTTTTTGAAAATATCTTGAAGAAAAAAAAATTCTGATCGTATCCATTAAAAGCAGCGACGACGAAGAGAAACTCGGCTTCGAAGCATCGACGACGAATTTCATCTGTTCGCTGTATATTATTACAATGATGTAACAATTATATTTTCTTTGTGTCGCTGTAAATTGTTACTGTGATGTAACCGTTATATCTTCTTAAATACTTTAACCTGATGATGATAAATTATATTACATCTTTGTAACAATTAAGGACTTGAGATTCAATAAGTAAAAAAATATATTTTAAAAAACACATTATTGATAGAACAAAAATATATGCTACAACAGTGTAATATATTTGTAAATTACCACTATTATAAGATGATTCAGAAATTAAAAATTATGTGTTGCTGTATATTGTTACAGTGATGTAACAAAATCTATTTTCTTTCTGTGTCGCTGTAAATTGTTACTCTGATGTAACAGTTATATTTTCTTAAATACTTTAACCTGATGAGGATAAATTATATTACATCTTTGTAACAATTAAGGAATTGAGATTCGATGAGGAAAAAATTAATTTTAAAAACACATTATTGATAAAACAGAAAAATATGTTACAACAGTGTAATATATTTGTAAATTAACCAGATCATGATCATACTTGTCTTGGACGCTTGGGTTGGGTGATTCGACACCATCAATTATCTCCGTTAGTCATCATAATCGAAGAACAATGATCGACATTATTTTCATTCGCATTAACCGGATAATGATATTGATCGTCTTGAAAGTTTGGATTGGGTGATTCGACGCCATCAATTGATTCATGCTCTTAGTTATAATCAGATGGATTAGACACTGGATTGAATGATTCGACATCGTCAAATGATGCGCGATCTTTACTTTTTCCAGATTCTTTATCTTGATCTTCCATCGCAATGAAGATTGTGAATATGACCAAAAAAACGTGATGAACTATATGCAGATGAAGAACGGCGTGATTAACAAAAACGTTGGATTAGGTTTTAGAGATTCACGTGATTAATAAAAACGTTGGATTAGGTTTTAGAGATTCACGATTTTTTTTTGTTGTGATAATGTAAAATCCCTAAAAAGTTTCAAATTAGTTATCTCATTAGTTTTTAAATACAGTTTACTAAAATAGAAATGTTAAATTTACCTTATTACCCTTTCATTAAAATAAAAATAAACAATTAATGAAATTATGTGATTGGTGGAGAAAGGTTTTCTAAGTTTTCCAAAATATAATGGGTTTTCCATTGATCTTCTTCCATATATATATATATATATATATATATATATATATATATATATATATATATATATATAGGGTAAGGATCATGTGAAAATAACTTTTATTGCGAAAACACGAAAACAAAAATTAAAACCTCTATAACTTTTTCATACATTAATATTTAAAAAAAATTTGCACTAAAATCCTTAAAATTATGTTATCTTTAGTTCGGGAAAAAATTTAAAAAAAATCAATTTTTTTTTAAATTATAATTACACAGGTGCAATAATTTTTTTAATCATTATTGCACATATGCAATAATATTAAAACTTTTATACTTTTTCATATGTTAAAATTTTTTATAAAAGATTGCACTATAAATCTTATAATTCTGTTATCTTTAAATCTGGAGAAAATTAAAAAAATTCAACGTTTTTTAAATTTTTTTATTATTGCACATGTGCAATAAAAATTATTATTGCACATGTGCAATAATATTAAAACCTCTATAACATTTCCATACGTTAATATTTTTGATAAAAACATTGTACCATAGATCTTATAATTCTGTTATCTTTAATTCTTGAAAAAATTAAAAAAAAATTAATGTTTTTTTGTTAATATTGCACATGTGTAATATAATTAATACGTATTATTGCACATGTGCAATAATAAAAAAATCACGAAATTTTATATGTTTAATTTTTTTCCCCAGAATTAAAGGTGATTTAATTTTAAGACTTTTCGTGCAAATTTTTTAAAAAATTATTATCGTATGAGGAAGTTATAGAGGTTTTAGAGCATGTTTGGTTGTGCTTTTGGAAATGACTTTTGGCTTTTGGAGGAGGCAAAAAGTCAAAAATGCCCCTCCAAAAGCAGCAAAAAGCCACAATGTTGTGACTTATTAGCTTTTGGAGGGGTATTTTTGACTTTTTGCCTCCTCCAAAAGCCAAAAGTCATTTCCAAAAGCACAACCAAACAAGCCCTTAATATTTGTTTTCGTGTTTTCGCAATAACATCTTATTTTTATCTGATCCTTCCCCTATATATATATATATATATATATATATATATATATATATATATATATATTATTAGGATCATTTGAGAACTTTTTATTATTACGAGAACCATGAGAACACTTCCTAGCCACACATTTAAATCTAACCTATTTTATTTATCTATACTACTATATAATGGATATTGATCAAAATGGTATTTTTGTAAATATGGCGTCTTAATTTTAAGACGCGTATAAGTTAAGAAGCACAATGTACAAGTTACCAAAGCCTAAACATCATCGGCGCTTACCCCTTCAACCTCCTTTATACACTTTCAACCCTAATTCAGAATCCTCCGCGCGATGCACAGTACTTGCAGATCCGATTTCAAGTAAAGGTTTCAGAAAGGCAGCAAAGCATAGCAGAGAATCTCCTTTTTGAGAGGGATTCTTCTCTTCCTTTTTGATCTTCAGAAAGCAGATACCCATTTCGGAAAAGCAACAAGCAACAAAGGAAACCAATCGGGAAAAATCGTCAATTTGAAATACATATTTTCTCTGAATTTGAATTGAGGGCTCAAATTCAAATCAACTTCTTGGGAAGAACAGAAATTACAAGGTTCGTTTCATTTTGATTTTTATAACGGGTCAAAGTATGTTTAAATTGCGGTTTCGTACAGTTTCATACAGTGTCGATCGCTCTGAGTACCACTTGCTGCCTCAAGGTAGTGTCTGTTTCCTTTTTTCTTTTGTGATTTGTTTATATGTATCAAGTTTCAAATGCCTCGTCCTGAGTTCCACTTGCTGCATCAAGAAGTAATTTAATAGTGAATATTGTAGGTTTCAATTTTCTTTTTACTAATGTGTGGTGCAATTCAGAAACAATGCAGGTTCATCCACATGAAAATGGATTTCATACATGATTTACTTGATGGTGTTTCTTCAATCACATGTTTGGGTTGTGAATTTTAGGTTTTTTTGTTTTTTAATTTTTTAATTTTGGGTTTCTTCTATCCCAGGTTTGTGTTTTTCAATATTAGGTCTGTTCTTGACTATTTTCTTTAGAAATTAATGTATGTTTTCTCAAATGATCTGTATGTGCTTGATGTTCTAATCTTATTGCCAGCCATAAGACATTGACCATATGATTGTTAAAACTTCAAACAACACAAGCACGTCTGAACTTTATTCAACAAACTTTAGCTACATATTTAATTCTCTTTTAGCTGTTAAGAATGTAGCTTCTGGACCAAAATTAAAATTTGTTGTTGTTTTAACTCTTAAGAATGTCAGCAAGATACTAAGTAATGATGGAGCGTGCCCTATCTATGAATTAGGTTCTTTCCAAAAGGTATGAGATCTTGATTCACATGTTTAACTATTTGAGTCAATTAATCACTGCAAACAGATCTTGAATATTGCACATACTGTACTGCAAATAAAAATTATCTTTTCAACTATTTAGCTGCACCATTTGTATACAATGCGGGCTTGTGAGATGTTATACAGTAGTAAGTTTCAGCCAGTTTTTCTTTAGAGTTTTATTTGTTACTTTTTTTATATCCTACACTTGTTCATGCCAAGTTTGTGCTTGATATAGGATGAAATACCAGAAAAGGCAATGGCCCTGCAGCCGGTACAACTTGATGATGTGAGTTATTCGGTTTCGATATATATGGCTTGAGAAATAGAAGCTTTTTTTTCTTTTGATCTGACTTTGTATTTTGCTCGAAGTAAAATTATTAAACATCTTAAATGTGTGTCCTATGATTAACGTAAGAGTTTAAGGCCACTAATGGTGATTGTAGTTTTTGAGGTGTAATTTAATATAAAATTAATGTTAACCTTCTAACAATTATTGGAGTGTTTTTTGTCTATTTTAAGCCTGAGTGAATGACGTCAAGGCTTTATGATTTATATAGGTAAACTCACATATTCAATGTGGGTTTTCTTGCTAAAACTCTTTATATGAGGTTCTTGTAACGAAGATCAATTTGCCATGTTGGAACTGCTCACCGGAAGCATTCTTTTTCTCGATTTATCCTTGGCCCCATGACTCTTCGAAGGCCCGAAAGTAGACAAACAGGTAGCTGGCTAGCTAGCAAAAGTTACTAACATCTTCTAGCATTTTCATTCTAAAGTTTTTTTTTTTGATATAATGTGCAGTCAGAAACTTATTAGAATTGGTGTACATTTTTACAGGTGGTTCTTTGTTTCTGTAAAGATGCATTATCTGAATATCATACTGTGTAGCTGGTCTTTAGCTTTACATTTTTTACAGGTGGTTCTTTTTATTTTTCTTCAACCGTTAAGTTTTGATTTTGATTCAAATTTGCATCTGGTTTTTGATTTTGTTCTTTTGGCTTTTCTTTAAAGAATTTGAATCTAATTTTTTGGAATGAACACGAGGTGAAAGGAAGATAAAAAAAAGTTATTTTGGTACCTTAAAATGAGTATTTTGTATTTGTTTCATATGAACCTGCACATGGATTACAATAAAGCTTGGCACTATTATTTGCAGGTAGCACTATTATTTATTTTTGCCACATTTGAAGCTCTTTTTGAAGAGATGCCACAAAATTGAGTTTAACAGATGGCGTGGAAGGGAGTTTGGTATTATGCAGGTTGAGCTGTGCAGCTTTGCTAAAATTGTGTGAAGGTATGCGTTTGATTTATTTTTAATCTTTGTTTTGATAGACCTTAGTAACTTGATTGTTGACTTTGCTGGTTTTTTTTAATCTTATCCAAATAGACAGAGTAGAACATCTATAGGTGTATAATGTGGTTGTTGTGTTGGCGTTGTCTATTTTATTGTGGTGTTTGTGTGGTTTTTTGTATTCTTTATAACCATTTAAAAGTTTGGTGTATAATGTGGTTGTTGTGCCTCGAATTAGATGTAAAAAAATTATGTTTTTGAGTACATTAGTTGATTTTGTTGCTATAATGAAGACTTTGCTGCATAGTTGATGGTATATGTGTTGTGCAGGTTGGTTCAGGTTCTAGGGTTCCAGCTATAATCAAGATTCTGGGATCAAAAGAACCATTAAAAATGGATGTTGATATGGCTCCAACTGATCTGGCTTCTATCAATGAAACTGATGTAAATATGCAGGATGCTCATGTGACTGAGAATGATGCTCAAGAAACAAACGATAATCATTTTCAGATGGAGGCTGATGCCAAGGTTAGTAGTAACAGATGTGCTATAATATTGGATAAATAAAAAATAACTTCGGGTATGTAAAAATTCCCCACAGTTAACTTCCAAAACTATTATTGTGGTATCTTGACTCTAATGAAACACTAATTGTATGGGGACATAAGCGATAATCAATCTCTTATTGTGTGCTCTAAAATAATGTGTTTTAAGAGTAGTAATCTTGACATAATAATCTTCATTTTTTGCAGGTTTACTTGTGTGAAATGATGTCACTTGAATCGGATTCATCGCCGCATTTGTTTTAGATGGGGAATAATAGAATCATATTGCTTTCATGGATTTGCGTTTGTGATTTCTGCAAGCATTGGTGATTTCATGTTTATTTGTTAAGTTTTTATTTTGTTACCTTTGGTGGTTTTATGTCCTGTGTTAAAGTATGCATCTTCTTTTTGTAATATTTATGAAGTTGTGGTAGCTTTGTCTAAGCCCGCTATTGTCTTGACCATATTAAATATAAGATAATACATTATATTTTCAATGAAACACACTTGCTCAAGGTTGTACCACTGCGCTACTACCACTCTTATTAGTTTACACAGAACAACCTGAATATAAAGTAGAAGAGAAGTCAAAAGGCAATCACCCTAACATAGGTGTTCCTTTGTTGACCTTGTAAATAATATATAGACAATAATTGTCATCATTTAAATGGCAAAATCTGAATTACGTAGGGAACAAGCGAACAGTGGTCAAGCCCGCTATTGTCTTGATCGAGAAATGAAAGCGGATCCTGAAGATATGTGCCTTAGATATCACCAGACCTCATTTTATGTTGTACTTGGAGAACATCAAAAGGATGCTAAAGCATATAACCAAAAGCGCCTCGTCAGTAAGATTAGATACTAGATGACAAAGTTTAAGTTTTTTTCTAAATTTAGATATTTTTGTAATGTAACTATGTAAATTTAAACTTTCTTTATCAACTTCTTTTTTCAAGGTTAAAGAATCATTTTGAAGTTTCAAATTAAACAAACTGCTACACACTTAAACTATAAAGGCAAACAATTTGGATCTTGAATAGATGAAACGGGTTAATTTATATCGAAAATAAAAATGTTAAATACATTAGAGTTATTATTGGTCTTAATATTATATAAATAAACAAATGCAACTACCCGGATGTGAGCATTTGAATAATCTTACATTTATCTACCATTTCATCTTCTGGCCTCTCTTTTCTCTCAAATGCACCGTCATACTTCATACCTAATGTGTTATAAAATGTCGCAGCCGCCGCAACGCGCGGGCAATATGCTATGTTTCTTACCAATGCATTTATAATTCGGTTTTGTGAGGCATTCTCACCCGAGAACTTCTCATGTATCTCGTTATGAATTCTCAACATTTCGTTTCGTGCTATTAAAGCGAGATGGCAAACGTACTTCCACGAGCTATACAATAGGGGTGGGCAGGAAAGTTACGCAGACACTACCAGCATGGGACAACAGAAGAATAATTGCTATTGTAGAAAGATCACCGCAGAAGAGGTAGGAAAGGCGCTTAGAAAGATGGGCAGGGCCAAAGCGGTGGGTCTAGACAACATTCCCATCTAAGTGTGGTTTTGTTTAGCAGGTGAAGGAGCAGTGTTTTAATACCACTCTACAAGAATAAAGGTGATGCACAGGATTGTGGAAACTACAGAGGGATTAAGTTTTTGAGTCACACTATGAAACTATGGGAAAGAGTGATTGAGGCGAGACTAAGGCGGGAAACTCATATCACATCGAACTAATTTGGTTTTATGCCTGGGCGGTCAACTACAGAAGCTATTCACATTATGAGGAGGCTAATGGAGAAGTATAGGGAGAGGAGGAGGGATTTGCATATGGTGTTCATCGACCTTGAAAAGGCATACGATAGTGTACCTCGTCAAGTGATATGGGATAGTTTGGAGAGTAGAGGTATCCCATGGCGGTATATTGAGTTAATCAAAGATATGTATGGTGGAGCTAAAACGAGCATTAGGGTGCCGGTGGGGGACTCAGATCCCTTCACTGTCGACATTGGGCTACATCAAGGATCGGCTTTGAGTCCGTTTTTGTTCACGATTGTCTTGGTAGAGTTGTCAAAGTCAATTCAAGAGGATATCCCGTGGTGCATGCTTTTCGCCGATGATATTGTGTTGGTGGCGAAAAAGAAGCATGATCTTAATGCAAGGCTCGAGGAGTCGCTTGCTGCCTTAGGGCAGAAAGGCTTGCGAATCAGCAGGTCTAAGACCGAGTACCTACATTGTAACTTTAGCGGGAATCCAATGGGGGCAGATATCGATTTGAGTATTGGAGGAGTACCGGTGGTGCAAACAACTAAGTTCAAGTATTTAGGCTCATTTATCCAGAATGATGGGGACATAGACTGCGATGTTACGCACCGCGTGCAAGCAGGGTGGTGCAAATGGAGGGCAACGTCGGGTGTTTTGTGCGATAAAAGGTTTCCAGAGAAATTAAAAGGAAAATTTTATAGGATGGCGATTCGACCAGCTTTTTTGTACGGCACGGAATGTTGGCCCATCAAGAAGACTCAGGCGCAAAAGTTGGAGACAACTAAGATGAGGATGTTAAGATGGATGTGTGGTCACACAAGATTAGACAAGATAAGAAATGAGGTTTTTAGAGGTAAATTCGGGGTAACGCATATCTCGGATAAAATTAGGGAAGGGAGGTTGAGATGGTTCGGGCATGTAAAGAGGAGACCGTTGATGGCACCTGTTAGGAGCGTGGAGAGACTCACCGTTGAAGGGAGGAGAAATAGAGGTAGGCCTAAACTGAAGTGGGAGGAGCAGATTAGGCATGATATGTTAGACTTGAACTTATCTGAGGATTTGATCAATGATAGGAGAGTCTGGAGAAGTAAGATAAATGTTAGAGATTTTTAGGGTAGTTTGTTCGCTTATTGTCACACCCTGCCCCACCGCGCCCTGCCAGGCGCGGGGGAGAGGAGAGTGGGACCGGCCGCCCGTATCAGAACACGCGGAAGCAAACAGATAGATGCAAGATCACAAGGTCAACACACACAAACGGACGACCCGTCCAATACAAAATCAAACACAAACCATAATGGACTTAAATATGTTAAGTCTTAAGTAATACACATCAGTCTACGCCCAGGAAGAACCTAAGGCTACCAACACAGTCAAAGGAAAAGACAACAATAACAGAGGATAGTCATGACGGGGAACAAATCCCAAAGTCAACCAAAGTCAACCCCAACGGGTACAAAACCCAACTCGTCCCTAACATCCAATCGTGACATCCACCCAAAGCTTTTACTTACCTGCACATGAACCAAAAATACGTCAACAACAAAAGTTGTTGGTGAGTCGTAGCGCGTTTGACTCAAATCCAAGTTTCCACAAATCAAGTAACAATAATGTGCCTGTTATAAATTCCTATGGTTAAACCAGCACTCCGGGGGTACGATCCTACGGCCGCATGCCTCCCTTTGTGGATTAGGCATATACGCCATCACCCGACCCCTAATGGATCCAACAAACGGGTATGAGACACCTTGATCTACCTCTACAGCTGTATTGGTGCAATATATGTCTTTGTGGCCTAACACTAAGGCCCAAATTAACCATACTAATCAACATGAACATCTCATAACATGCGAGTTTAAATTTATAACACGGTAACAAAATACCGAAGCACAGTAACAAACAAGCAATAGTTTGACATGGTTCATGTACACCCCAAAACGTTAAAAAGTTAAAGTAGGGGAAAAAGCTATCAACTCACAGATATCAAATGGTGGATCAAGCAAGCGTCACAGGGCACGAGAATCCAAACATCCAAGTGTATCACAGTGGCAAGTCTATTATAATGATATATACATAAATATATCAGAACCTATCTGCAATTATATATGCTCAAGCAATTGGTAGCAACAATCCATAAACAAATGGGAGGTTTAACAACACTCCCAGGAACATACCGAGCGGACAACAAACACCTGACGAGATCATAGGGCCCCAACCGGGAAGTACAATATCAATACTGGAAAAAATTATGCCCATACTCATAAAAATAATCAAATCGGGTCGCTCGATATTTCCCAAAACACAAAACAAACAAAATCACTAATTCTGGTCACAGAGTCGATGCGGGCCGCAATGGTTTACTAGCCAAGCGATGCACCCTGCATTGGGTCAGAAGTACCTGGCAGATTACTGGGGGTGATGCGGGTTGCAACAGGGTCATCCAAAGGCGATGCACCCCGCAACGACTATTTTGTCTTTTAGTGACTTTTTTCCAATTTTGCATTTTTAGCTCGTTTCGACAACGGGGTTTCGTTCCCAACACTTCCAGTAGCAAAATATCAAAAATTTAGGCATTGAGGCCCTATCCAACCAAAGTTATAAGTCCCGGTTTGTCTCAACTTTTCCCGAAAACATTTCTTTACACAACTTTAACCAAAACCGATCATTCCAACACTTAATTGACTATCAAGAAACTGTCCTAAATTTATTTTAATGACCACTAGGCTACTGGAGTCTTCTGGGTGTTCCTATAGACTCAATATAATCCAAATATCTCGGTTTTCGGGTCCAAACACTAAAATACAACAATGGGTTTCCACCCCCAATGACCAAATCCTCATCTTGTGACATTTTTGCCACTGAGGTTGTCGGGTTTCACTGACCACAACTCAGATATGCAATCTAAACCCGAGATAATAATCATGCATGCATTAACTAGTTGTACCTTATCCAATAAAGCTTGTACTAAGGCAAATCCAAGCGGGTCTTTACTTCTCTAAGGTTCTTGATCACTCCAGAAGCTGAATCCACCCTTGCATGCATCATCCATACCAGAATTAGAGGTGGGTTTCCTCAAAAACATGATCTAAACCAAAACCGAACACAATCTCACCTTGTTTCACCATGGAATTGTTCCCACAAGCCTTAGATCACCATGGATCGGATATGCAACACCATCTGGAGCATCAACAACTACTGATCAGTAGGTAACCCATAAGAAACTAAGCTTGAAATGGTGAAACAAAAGAACAAGATGCTTACCCGAGCTTCGTGTGTCTCGAAAATGCCTTATCCTTGATCACCAAAGCTCCCACTAGCCGGACTTGAGCTCCACAGGGGTTGAGAGGACGAAATGAGAGAGTTTTCCCCAAGTTAAACCGTGCAAATGAGCAGAATTGGTGCAAAACTCGTATTTATAGACCTGGGGATCGATGCGGGCCGCATCGGACTTCTTCAACCCTATACTCAAAACCCGTAAGATGCCTGACAAGTGGAGGAGCAGTGTTTTAATACCACTCTACAAGAATAAAGGTGATGCACAGGATTGTGGAAACTACAGAGGGATTAAGCTTTTGAGTCACACTATGAAACTATGGGAAAGAGTGATTGAGGCGAGACTAAGGCGGGAAACTCATATCACATCGAACTAATTTGGTTTTATGCCTGGGCGGTCAACTACAGAATCTATTCACATTATGAGGAGGCTAATGGAGAAGTATAGGGAGAGGAGGAGGGATTTGCATATGGTGTTCATCGACCTTGAAAAGGCATACGATAGTGTACCTCGTTAAGTGATATGGGATAGTTTGGAGAGTAGAGGTATCCCATGGCGGTATATTGAGTTAATCAAAGATATGTATGGTGGAGCTAAAACGAGCATTAGGGTGCCGGTGGGGGACTCAGATCCCTTCACTGTCGACATTGGGCTACATCAAGGATCGGCTTTGAGTCCGTTTTTGTTCACGATTGTCTTGGTAGAGTTGTCAAAGTCAATTCAAGAGGATATCCCGTGGTGCATGCTTTTCGCCGATGATATTGTGTTGGTTGCGAAAAAGAAGCATGATCTTAATGCAAGGCTCGAGGAGTCACATGCTGCCTTAGGGCAGAAAGGCTTGCGAATCAGCAGGTCTAAGACCGAGTACCTACATTGTAACTTTAGCGGGAATCCAATGGGGGCAGATATCGATTTGAGTATTGGAGGAGTACCGGTGGTGCAAACAACTAAGTTCAAGTATTTAGGCTCATTTATACAGAATGATGGGGACATAGACTGCGATGTTACGCACCGCGTGCAAGCAGGGTGGTGCAAATGGAGGGCAACGTCAGGTGTTTTGTGCGATAAAAGGTTTCCAGAGAAATTAAAAGGAAAATTTTATAGGATGGCGATTCGACCAGCTTTTTTGTACGGCACGGAATGTTGGCCCATCAAGAAGACTCAGGCGCAAAAGTTGGAGACAACTAAGATGAGGATGTTAAGATGGATGTGTGGTCACACAAGATTAGACAAGATAAGAAATGAGGTTTTTAGAGGTAAATTCGGGGTAACGCATATCTCGGATAAAATTAGGGAAGGGAGGTTGAGATGGTTCGGGCATGTAAAGAGGAGACCGTTGATGGAACCTGTTAGGAGCGTGGAGAGACTCACCGTTGAAGGGAGGAGAAATAGAGGTAGGCCTAAACTGAAGTGGGAGGAGCAGATTAGGCATGATATGTTAGACTTGAACTTATCTGAGGATTTGATCAATGATAGGAGAGTCTGGAGAAGTAAGATAAATGTTAGAGATTTTTAGGGTAGTTTGTTCGCTTATTGTCACACCCTGCCCCACCGCGCCCTGCCAGGCGCGGGGGAGAGGAGAGTGGGACCGGCCGCCCGTATCAGAACACGCGGAAGCAAACAGATAGATGCAAGATCACAAGGTCAACACACACAAACGGACGACCCGTCCAATACAAAATCAAACACAAACCATAATGGACTTAAATATGTTAAGTCTTAAGTAATACACATCAGTCTACGCCCAGGAAGAACCTAAGGCTACCAACACAGTCAAAGGAAAAGACAACAATAACAGAGGATAGTCATGACGGGGAACAAATCCCAAAGTCAACCAAAGTCAACCCCAACGGGTACAAAACCCAACTCGTCCCTAACATCCAATCGTGACATCCACCCAAAGCTTTTACTTACCTGCACATGAACCAAAAATACGTCAACAACAAAAGTTGTTGGTGAGTCGTAGCGCGTTTGACTCAAATCCAAGTTTCCACAAATCAAGTAACAATAATGTGCCTGTTATAAATTCCTATGGTTAAACCAGCACTCTGGGGGTGCGATCCTACGGCCGCATGCCTCCCTTTGTGGATTAGGCATATACGCCATCACCCGACCCCTAATGGATCCAACAAACGGGTATGAGACACCTTGATCTACCTCTACAGCTGTATTGGTGAAATATATGTCTTTGTGGCCTAACACTAAGGCCCAAATTAACCATACTAATCAACATGAACATCTCATAACATGCGAGTTTAAATTTATAACACGGTAACAAAATACCGAAGCACAGTAACAAACAAGCAATAGTTTGACATGGTTCATGTACACCCCAAAACGTTAAAAAGTTAAAGTAGGGGAAAAAGCTATCAACTCACAGATATCAAATGGTGGATCAAGCAAGCGTCACAGGGCACGAGAATCCAAACATCCAAGTGTATCACAGTGGCAAGTCTATTATAATGATATATACATAAATATATCAGAACCTATCTGCAATTATATATGCTCAAGCAATTGGTAGCAACAATCCATAAACAAATGGGAGGTTTAACAACACTCCCAGGAACATACCGAGCGGACAACAAACACCTGACGAGATCATAGGGCCCCAACCGGGAAGTACAATATCAATACTGGAAAAAATTATGCCCATACTCATAAAAATAATCAAACCGGGTCGCTCGATATTTCCCAAAACACAAAACAAACAAAATCACTAATTCTGGTCACAGAGCCGATGCGGGCCGCAATGGTTTACTAGCCAAGCGATGCACCCTGCATTGGGTCAGAAGTACCTGGCAGATTACTGGGGGTGATGCGGGTTGCAACAGGGTCATCCAAAGGCGATGCACCCCGCAACGACTATTTTGTCTTTTAGTGACTTTTTTCCAATTTTGCATTTTTAGCTCGTTTCGACAACGGGGTTTCGTTCCCAACACTTCCAGTAGCAAAATATCAAAAATTTAGGCATTGAGGCCCTATCCAACCAAAGTTATAAGTCCCGGTTTGTCTCAACTTTTCCCGAAAACATTTCTTTACACAACTTTAACCAAAACCGATCATTCCAACACTTAATTGACTATCAAGAAACTGTCCTAAATTTATTTTAATGACCACTAGGCTACTGGAGTCTTCTGGGTGTTCCTATAGACTCAATATAATCCAAATATCTCGGTTTTCGGGTCCAAACACTAAAATACAACAATGGGTTTCCACCCCCAATGACCAAATCCTCATCTTGTGACATTTTTGCCACTGAGGTTGTCGGGTTTCACTGACCACAACTCAGATATGCAATCTAAACCCGAGATAATAATCATGCATGCATTAACTAGTTGTACCTTATCCAATAAAGCTTGTACTAAGGCAAATCCAAGCGGGTCTTTACTTCTCTAAGGTTCTTGATCACTCCAGAAGCTGAATCCACCCTTGCATGCATCATCCATACCAGAATTAGAGGTGGGTTTCCTCAAAAACATGATCTAAACCAAAACCGAACACAATCTCACCTTGTTTCACCATGGAATTGTTCCCACAAGCCTTAGATCACCATGGATCGGATATGCAACACCATCTGGAGCATCAACAACTACTGATCAGTAGGTAACCCATAAGAAACTAAGCTTGAAATGGTGAAACAAAAGAACAAGATGCTTACCCGAGCTTCGTGTGTCTCGAAAATGCCTTATCCTTGATCACCAAAGCTCCCACTAGCCGGACTTGAGCTCCACAGGGGTTGAGAGGACGAAATGAGAGAGTTTTCCCCAAGTTAAACCGTGCAAATGAGCAGAATTGGTGCAAAACTCGTATTTATAGACCTGGGGATCGATGCGGGCCGCATCGGACTTCTTCAACCCTATACTCAAAACCCGTAAGATGCCTGACAAGTGGAGGAGCAGTGTTTTAATACCACTCTACAAGAATAAAGGTGATGCACAGGATTGTGGAAACTACAGAGGGATTAAGCTTTTGAGTCACACTATGAAACTATGGGAAAGAGTGATTGAGGCGAGACTAAGGCGGTAAACTCATATCACATCGAACTAATTTGGTTTTATGCCTGGGCGGTCAACTACAGAAGCTATTCACATTATGAGGAGGCTAATGGAGAAGTATAGGGAGAGGAGGAGGGATTTGCATATGGTGTTCATCGACCTTGAAAAGGCATACGATAGTGTACCTCGTTAAGTGATATGGGATAGTTTGGAGAGTAGAGGTATCCCATGGCGGTATATTGAGTTAATCAAAGATATGTATGGTGGAGCTAAAACGAGCATTAGGGTGCCGGTGGGGGACTCAGATCCCTTCACTGTCGACATTGGGCTACATCAAGGATCGGCTTTGAGTCCGTTTTTGTTCACGATTGTCTTGGTAGAGTTGTCAAAGTCAATTCAAGAGGATATCCCGTGGTGCATGCTTTTCGCCGATGATATTGTGTTGGTGGCGAAAAAGAAGCATGATCTTAATGCAAGGCTCGAGGAGTCACATGCTGCCTTAGGGCAGAAAGGCTTGCGAATCAGCAGGTCTAAGACCGAGTACCTACATTGTAACTTTAGCGGGAATCCAATGGGGGCAGATATCGATTTGAGTATTGGAGGAGTACCGGTGGTGCAAACAACTAAGTTCAAGTATTTAGGCTCATTTATCCAGAATGATGGGGACATAGACTGCGATGTTACGCACCGCGTGCAAGCAGGGTGGTGCAAATGGAGGGCAACGTCAGGTTTTTTGTGCGATAAAAGGTTTCCAGAGAAATTAATAGGAAAATTTTATAGGATGGCGATTCGACCAGCTTTTTTGTACGGCACGGAATGTTGGCCCATCAAGAAGACTCAGGCGCAAAAGTTGGAGACAACTAAGATGAGGATGTTAAGATAGATGTGTGGTCACACAAGATTAGACAAGATAAGAAATGAGGTTTTTAGAGGTAAATTCGGGGTAACGCATATCTCGGATAAAATTAGGGAAGGGAGGTTGAGATGGTTCGGGCATGTAAAGTGGAGACCGTTGATGGCACCTGTTAGGAGCGTGGAGAGACTCACCGTTGAAGGGAGGAGAAATAGAGGTAGGCCTAAACTGAAGTGGGAGGAGCAGATTAGGCATGATATGTTAGACTTGAACTTATCTGAGGATTTGATCAATGATAGGAGAGTCTGGAGAAGTAAGATAAATGTTAGAGATTTTTAGGGTAGTTTGTTCGCTTATTGTCACACCCTGCCCCACCGCGCCCTGCCAGGCGCGGGGGAGAGGAGTGTGGGACCGGCCGCCCGTATCAGAACACGCGGAAGCAAACAGATAGATGCAAGATCACAAGGTCAACACACACAAACGGACGACCCGTCCAATACAAAATCAAACACAAACCATAATGGACTTAAATATGTTAAGTCTTAAGTAATACACATCAGTCTACGCCCAGGAAGAACCTAAGGCTACCAACACAGTCAAAGGAAAAGACAACAATAACAGAGGATAGTCATGACGGGGAACAAATCCCAAAGTCAACCAAAGTCAACCCCAACGGGTACAAAACCCAACTCGTCCCTAACATCCAATCGTGACATCCACCCAAAGCTTTTACTTACCTGCACATGAACCAAAAATACGTCAACAACAAAAGTTGTTGGTGAGTCGTAGCGCGTTTGACTCAAATCCAAGTTTCCACAAATCAAGTAACAATAATGTGCCTGTTATAAATTCCTATGGTTAAACCAGCACTCCGGGGGTACGATCCTACGGCCGCATGCCTCCCTTTGTGGACTAGGCATATACGCCATCACCCGACCCCTAATGGATCCAACAAACGGGTATGAGACACCTTGATCTACCTCTACAGTTGTATTGGTGCAATATATGTCTTTGTGGCCTAACACTAAGGCCCAAATTAACCATACTAATCAACATGAACATCTCATAACATGCGAGTTTAAATTTATAACACGGTAACAAAATACCGAAGCACAGTAACAAACAAGCAATAGTTTGACATGGTTCATGTACACCCCAAAACGTTAAAAAGTTAAAGTAGGGGAAAAAGCTATCAACTCACAGATATCAAATGGTGGATCAAGCAAGCGTCACAGGGCACGAGAATCCAAACATCCAAGTGTATCACAGTGGCAAGTCTATTATAATGATATATACATAAATATATCAGAACCTATCTGCAATTATATATGCTCAAGCAATTGGTAGCAACAATCCATAAACAAATGGGAGGTTTAACAACACTCCCAGGAACATACCGAGCGGACAACAAACACCTGACGAGATCATAGGGCCCCAACCGGGAAGTACAATATCAATACTGGAAAAAATTATGCCCATACTCATAAAAATAATCAAACCGGGTCGCTCGATATTTCCCAAAACACAAAACAAACAAAATCACTAATTCTGGTCACAGAGTCGATGCGGGCCGCAATGGTTTACTAGCCAAGCGATGCACCCTGCATTGGGTCAGAAGTACCTGGCAGATTACTGGGGGTGATGCGGGTTGCAACAGGGTCATCCAAAGGCGATGCACCCCGTAACGACTATTTTGTCTTTTAGTGACTTTTTTCCAATTTTGCATTTTTAGCTCGTTTCGACAACGGGGTTTCGTTCCCAACACTTCCAGTAGCAAAATATCAAAAATTTAGGCATTGAGGCCCTATCCAACCAAAGTTATAAGTCCCGGTTTGTCTCAACTTTTCCCGAAAACATTTCTTTACACAACTTTAACCAAACCGATCATTCCAACACTTAATTGACTATCAAGAAACTGTCCTAAATTTATTTTAATGACCACTAGGCTACTGGAGTCTTCTGGGTGTTCCTATAGACTCAATATAATCCAAATATCTCGGTTTTCGGGTCCAAACACTAAAATACAACAATGGGTTTCCACCCCCAATGACCAAATCCTCATCTTGTGACATTTTTGCCACTGAGGTTGTCGGGTTTCACTGACCACAACTCAGATATGCAATCTAAACCCGAGATAATAATCATGCATGCATTAACTAGTTGTACCTTATCCAATAAAGCTTGTACTAAGGCAAATCCAAGCGGGTCTTTACTTCTCTAAGGTTCTTGATCACTCCAGAAGCTGAATCCACCCTTGCATGCATCATCCATACCAGAATTAGAGGTGGGTTTCCTCAAAAACATGATCTAAACCAAAACCGAACACAATCTCACCTTGTTTCACCATGGAATTGTTCCCACAAGCCTTAGATCACCATGGATCGGATATGCAACACCATCTGGAGCATCAACAACTACTGATCAGTAGGTAACCCATAAGAAACTAAGCTTGAAATGGTGAAACAAAAGAACAAGATGCTTACCCGAGCTTCGTGTGTCTCGAAAATGCCTTATCCTTGATCACCAAAGCTCCCACTAGCCGGACTTGAGCTCCACAGGGGTTGAGAGGACGAAATGAGAGAGTTTTCCCCAAGTTAAACCGTGCAAATGAGCAGAATTGGTGCAAAACTCGTATTTATAGACCTGGGGATCGATGCGGGCCGCATCGGATTACTTCAGCGGGCGATATGCCCCGCATCGTCATCAGGATTTCTCGCGGATCTTTTCCCGGTAGTGCACCCGACCCGGCGACCCGCCACTCGATGCGGGCTGCATTGCTTCAAAAGAAACATGATGCGCCCCGCATCACTCCAGAAAAGAAAAAAAAACTTTTCCCTTTTTAGTTTTCTTGGAAAAATCCAATCCGATTCTCGAGGTTAATCCAGGGATGTTACATCCTTCCCCCCTTAAAAGAATTCCGTCCCGGAATTCACTTAGCCTCAAAAAGGTGGGGGTATTTCCTTTGTATATCCACTTCTGACTCCCAAGTGTACTCGGGTCCACGCCGAGCATCCCATTTAACCTTAACCATTGGAATCTTCTTTCGGCGTAACTTCTTCACAATCCGTTCCACAATCTCTACAGGCTTCTCTGTAAATTTCAGCTTTTCATCCACGCGAATTTCCTTCAACGGAGTTGCTAGAGCCTCATCAACTAAACATTGGCGCAAGTTCGACACATGAAACACGTCGTGAACTCCACTGAGTTCTTCGGGTAAATACAACTGATATGCCACCTTGCCGACTTTGGATATAATCTTGAAAGGTCCAATATAGCGAGGACTTAGCTTTCCTCTCTTTCCAAACCGAATAATCCCTTTCCAAGGGGATATCCTAAGCATTACCATATCTCCTTCCTTAAATTCCAATGGCCTACGACGACGATCGACATAACATTTTTGTCGATCCTGTGCAGCTTTAAGCTTTTCTCGAATTTCTCGAACCTTATCATTCGTAGCCATAACCAACTCTGGTCCTGTAAGTTGCCCTTCTCCAACTTCAGACCAACACAATGGTACTCTACATTTCCTTCCATATAGAGCTTCAAACGGCGCCATTTCTATACTAGAGTGATAACTGTTGTTATATGAAAACTCTATCAATGGTAGGTGGGTGTCCCAACTGCCACCAAATTCCATCACACATGCTCTCAGCATGTCCTCTAAGGTTTGGATGGTTCTTTCACTCTGCCCATCCGTCTGTGGATGATATGTCGTACTCAATTTCACTTTAGTCCCCAAAGCTTCCTGAAGACTTTGCCAGAAATGGGAAGTAAATCGGCCATCTCTATCAGACACAATTGATAATGGAACTCCATGCCTTAACACTATTTCATTTACATAAATCTTGGCCAATTGTTCCGTAGGGTAGGTTTCCTGAATCGGCAAAAAGTGAGCTGACTTTGTCAATCGGTCCACGATTACCCAAATAGCATCATTACCACTCCTAGTTTTTGGAAGCTTGGTTACAAAATCCATAGTCACCATGTCCCATTTCCACTCGGGTATTTCTAAAGGTTGCAGTAAACCAGCGGGCTTCTGATGCTCAGCTTTTACCTGCAAACACGTATAGCATTTCCCAACATACTCGGCAATTGCTCTCTTCATCCCCGGCCACCAATAGTGGGGTCTCAAATATTGGTACATCTTATCATTACCAGGGTGCATCATATACTTAGACTTATGTGCTTCACGAAGGATCATTTCACGGAGACCACCTCCCTTCGGCACCCAAATTCTATTTCCCAATCTAAGGATACCATCGGGTCCCTTGGTAAGGCGACCCACGATGGTCATCATTTCTTCTTTTCTATTCACTTCTGGATCGGTTATTTGGTTCTTCTGAGCTTCCAAAATTTCATCTATCAGATCAGCACGCACATCTATTCTCATTGCACGAACCCTCCGAGGCTTGGTTCTTTCTTTTCTACTTAATGCATCTGCTACTACGTTGGCTTTCCCCGGGATGATACTTTATCTCACAATCGTAATCACTTAACACTTCCATCCAATGCCTTTGACGCATGTTTAATTCCTTCTGATTGAACAAGTGTTGAAGACTCTTATGATCTGAGAACACCACAAACTTGGTGCCTTAGAGGTAGTGCCTCCAAATCTTTAGGCAAACACTACTGCACCGAGTTCCAGATCATGCGTAGTGTAATTCTTCTCGTGCGTCTTTAGTTGCCTTGAAGCATAGGCGATCACTTTGTTTCGCTGCATCAGCACGCATCCTAACCCGTTGATCGATGCATCACAGTAAACAACAAAATCTTCTGTTCCTTCAGGTAAGGAAAGAATAGGAGCGGTGCTCAATTTTCGCTTCAGAAGCTCAAACGCATCAGTGTATTTCTGCTTCCAATCCCACTTTGCATTTTTCTGAGTTAATGCGGTTAATGGTGTTGCTATCTTAGAGAAATCCTGTATGAATCGCCTATAGTAACCTGCTAAACCCAAAAATCTTCTAATTTCTGTCGGAGACTTAGGCTGCTCCTAGTTCATTACCGCTTCAACCTTAGCTGGGTCCACTTGAATTCCAGCACTACTCACAATATGTCCTAGAAATTGTACCTCACGAAGCCAAAACTCACACTTAGAAAATTTAGCATAAAGTTTCTCATTTCTTAGAAGCTCTAAAATCTTCCTAAGATGCTCTTCATCCTCCTTCCTCGTTCATGAATAAATCAATATGTCATCTATGAAGACTATTACAAACTTATCGAGGCAGGATTTCACACTCGGTTCATTAAATCCATAAAAACTGCAGGTGCGTTTGTCAATCTAAACGGCATCACGGTGAACTCATAGTGTCCATATCTTGTCCTAAAAGCAGTTCTTGGAACATCTTCATCTCTAACTCTCACTTGGTGATATCCAGACCTTAAGTCGATCTTTGAGAAGTAACTTGCTCCTTGGAGTTGATCAAACAAATCATCTATGCGAGGAAGTGGGTATTTATTCTTGATTGTTACCTTGTTAAGTTCACGGTAGTCAATGCACATGCGGAAAGACCCATCCTTCTTCTTTACAAACAACACGGGTGCTCCCCACAGGGACGAACTAGGCCAGATAAATCCTTTATCCAGAAGATCTTGCAGTTGACTCTTAAGTTTTTGCATCTCTGATGGTGCAAGACGATAAGGCGCTTTAGCTATCGGTGTCGTCCCTGGTGTAAGCTCAATTCGGAATTCCACCTGCCTTTCTGGTTGCAATCCAGGAAGCTCTTCGGGAAACACATCCGCAAACTCCGAGACTATCAGAACATCTTCAACCTTACCTTCTCGAGGAACTTCTACGAGATTCGCCAAGTAAGCTTGGCATCCCTTTCTCATGCACTTTTCCGCCTTAAGCATTGAGATTAACTTCAAAGGTCGTGCTTGGCGGTCTCCAACGATAGTGTGCACCTTGCCCTCTGTCGACTCTACTTCCACAATCTTCTTATCACAGTGGATCTTGGCCCGATAGCGGGTCAACCAATCCATACCAAGTACAATATCAAATTCACTCAAGGCCATAGGTAACAATTCAAGATCAAATAATGCATCATCTATTCTTAGTTGGCAACATCTAACAATTTCAGGAATGCTAATCTCCTGCCTACTAGCAATTTCTACAACATAGAGTCTATCTAAGGCATGTAAAGCACATTTCAATTTGGGTAAACAAGAAGTGGTCATGAAACTCCTATTAACTCTTGAGTCAAACAATATACTAACAAACACATTGTTCACAGAGAACATACCAGATATAACATCATCATTATTACGAGCCTCTTCAGCAGTCATGATAAACAGTCGAGGTTTACCTTTTAGACCTCCGCCATCTCTGCCCCTGTTTTTGTCTTTGGCAGCATCCTTGGGTTTTGGGCAGTCAGCGATTTTGTGTCCTCTGTCGCCGCAGTTGTAACAAGTAGCGGGCTTTGTGCACTGATTTGCAAAGTGACCAACCGTGTTGCACTTGTAACATGTTGGCCTTTCTCCCCTGTAGTCTCTGCCTTTCTCATCCCTGTCTTTCTTTCTATCTCCCCTGCGATTTCGGTCACGGTCCCTTCTCTTTCCCTCAAACTTCTTACGGTGCCCTGAGTATTCATCCCTTTTCCCAGATTGGCGGTTCCACTCATCACATAGAGTGCCAGTTAAATTCATGGCAGATTTCAAAGTGCGAGGTCGAGAAGCTCTCACATCTGCCCTGATTACTGGGCTCAAACCATACAGAAATCGACGAATCTGAGTTTCTTCCTCCTTTGCCATATGAGGAACAAGGTTCAGCAGCTCATTGAACCTGTTAATGTACGACATGTAATCTGACCCCTTCATCTCCAAGTGAATAAACTCATTTTCCAACTTCTCAGATTCATTTTCTGGCAAAAACTTTTCCAACACTAATCTGCGGAACTTATTCCAACCCATCGAGTAAATTCTCGTCTTACCTCTTTTGTTCAGCTCCGCTTTCCACCAATTCAAAGCGGGTCCTTTAAATGATTGAGAGGCAAACTTGATTTTGTCTCTCTCTGCACACTCACTGATATCCAGCGCGCTTTCAACCTCATCCAACCAGTTTAGTGCCTCAGTGGCACTTTTGTCACCCCTAAAGATTCCTGGTTTACTCGCCATGTATGTCTTGTAGCTGCAACCCCTCTGGTATGCTTTTCGTTTCTCCTTTCGCTCTCTCTTTGCTTCGCGCTCCTCAGAGCTGTCAGAATCTGAACTGTACTTGCGACGCCTCTTAGGCTCGCTCCTCGAGCTTGCAGAAGACTCTTCTCTAACCCTTTTATGCTTCTCAGACTTTGGCTTTCGGGAACTTGCGGAGGATTCATCTCTCACCGGCTTGCGTTTTTTCAGACTTCGATTTCCTATGATGGCTCGATTCGGTTCTTTCTTCAGTTCTGGATTTCTGTCCTTCAGGTTCAACGTGTTTCTTACCCAGTCTTTTCTCCTGGGCAACTAAGTTTGGGAATGCAGTTGCAATCCCGTCAGCAATCAGTTTCTGGAACCTTTCTTCCTGCTCTTTTTCTCGCCTCTGCTCGGAGGTTATAGGGTTTTCATCCACAATACGCAAGGAGTTTTCGTCATTTTCATCATTGCTTTGTTCAACAGTATTCTTTGGAATATCACCACCATTCTTGGGATCGTCAGTAGCATAACGTGTCCTTCTTGTAGTCCTGCTAATAGTAGCCTTCGTCATTGGCTGAAATTTGGATGAAACGCCATTAGAATTCCCACAAAGGTTCAAATAGACTCTCACAAACGCAACTGTGATACGGACATAACTCCATAGGAGTTATTCAAACGGGGGAACAAACGCTTGCTTCGGTCTTTCCCCTAACAAGTGTGGACCATAGGGAAGCATAGCTTCGGTCCAAGTCATTGGGGATGCACGGAGGATACCTATCGGATACACCCGGAACAGGGGCTCACGAAACTAAGCAGTGTCATGACTATCAAGGGAAACAAAGGATAATGGAGTTCTAAGCAATTCCTACACATTAGGCGATCATTTACTCCTAGCCTCAACAAGCTATACAATCCCTAGTGCAATCGAATCCACAATAAACAAATCACAACAACACTAGGATTTATTAAACCACAATACCATAACAAGTCTTACATAAGTTCCTAGCATAAGGACTATGACCACAATATCCAGATCACAATACATCAACCACTAAAAGTACCATAACAACAACACAAATACAAGTCTGAAAGTACAACAGAACTACAACAAGTACAAACAGCCGCTGATCAAAACACATCTGAAACACAACCACAAGGTAGAATGACAAGAACCACAACGACCACAATCATCAACAACGATCGATCCTCAGTGCCTCTTCTTCTTTCCCATGCCAAATCCCATCCTAGCTGCCTCCCCAATAGCAGTGGATGCCTTCGATAACATCTTTGCCATACTCTTCTCTCTCTTCCTTGCCTCTGCGTTCTCTTGTGCAAGTGCGCAGTTCCGCTCCACGAGAGCGGCAACATCAGGGGAAGTAGGTCCTGCGAACTCACAATATGGAGAATAAGGAAATGGGAAACCATGACCAGAAAACGAAGAACGGTGAGGCTCAACATAGGGAACATATGGGGCATAGGGATAGGATGGCATCATGTAAGGTGGGGGTGA
Source organism: Deinandra increscens subsp. villosa (assembly GCA_039602395.1). Lineage (NCBI taxonomy): Eukaryota > Viridiplantae > Streptophyta > Magnoliopsida > Asterales > Asteraceae > Deinandra > Deinandra increscens. The sequence goes on from JBCNJP010000027.1 coordinate 107,352,987, forward strand.
TGGAGGATGAGCATAATATGGGTCAACTGGTGGGGGATACATGGGAACATGAGCACTGTACGATCTCTGCAGCGCTGGGAAGGAGTAACGATCAGAAACAAGGCCTGGCTGTTGTGCCTCCATGCGTGCAGCAACATAGGGATCACGCATATCGTGGGCAAACGGTGGGTATGGTGGGGGAACAGGGTGTCCGGGAGCAATGGCGGCTGCAGTGGTCGCTACTGTAACAATAGGGACCTCGACCATGGGCTCGGACTCGTCCGGCCTGTTGCTAACACCGGAATCATAGCTATCTGGAGCGTAAGCTGGAGACGCGTAGTCGTGGTGCTCATGGTGCTGAGAATGGTAGCTAACAGAATGGCCTGCTGAAAGTTCGATAACCAGATGGTTACCGGACTGCTGCTGATCCTGGGGCTCCTGTTGCTGTGGCGGCGCAACCTCATGTGCCTGCTCCTCAGGTTCCTCGTCATCATTGTCGTCAAGATCCACGAGTGGGGCTTCTGTGGCTACGGCGAACCCGACATCAATCTCCTCCTGTGTGAGGTTGATTTGGGGAATGTGGCTTACCGACATACGTGCTCCGATGCGCTTCCGCGGTGGTCGCAGAATGTCCTGAGGCTGCTTCTCCTGAAAAGGGGTGTTCCTGATGAAGGCGGATGGAGAAACTACATATCCAGATGAGTCAGGACTCAGAGGAATAACCGGTCTGCTACGGCCTGCCTCAGTCTTCTTCTTGCCTTTTTCGCTGGATCGGGAAGATGAGGATTTGCTTCGACCGAAAACCATGCTTTCTTCAGGGTACCTGTCAAGTTGAAAGTCAGTACATTATACAAGATATCAAATCCCGCATGCATGCCTAGGGTACCGTTACCCTAACTCACACTAAGGACGATGTGTCCTATTACCCAAATGCAAAAACACACAAGGAGGGACTTTCGGCTTATGTTGGTCTGCTAGGATTCGGCAAGTCTTAGTGTACCCGTGGGTAGGAATGGCAGTCTGCAGTTCTGTAACTACTACCGACCTTACACTAATCCTTGAGATCCTCCTAACACACAAACCTTCACCTAGGTCCAAACAAGGGAAGACTATCATCTTTCGTATGTCTGCTAAGGTTCACTGAGTCTTAGTGCACCTGTGGGTAGGAATGTCAGGTTGCAAAGCTGAAACTACCACCGACCTTACACTAAACCTCAACTACTCCCTAGCACACAGACGTCCACCTAAGTCCTAGACTTAGCACCGAGCTTAGCCTTAAAGTTCTTTCTTAGAGGTTCAAGCTTAGGGGATCTAAGAATCACCTAATCTGCTGGAACCATGGGCTCTGATACCAACCTGTCACATCCCGCCCCACCGCGCCCTGCCAGGCTCGGGGGAGAGGAGAGTGGGACCGGCCGCCCGTATCAGAACACGCGGAAGCAAACAGATAGATGCAAGATCACAAGGTCAACACACACAAACGGACGACCCATCCAATACAAAATCAAACACAAACCATAATGGACTTAAATATGTTAAGTCTTAAGTAATACACATCAGTCTACGCCCAGGCAGAACCTAAGGCTACCAACACAGTCAAAGGAAAAGACAACAATAACAGGGGATAGTCATGACGGGGAACAAATCCCAAAGTCAACCAAATCAACCCCAACGGGTACAAAACCCAACTCGTCCCTAACATCCAATCGTGACATCCACCCAAAGCTTTTACTTACCTGCACATGAACCAAAAATACGTCCAACAAAAGTTTTTGGTGAGTCGTAGCGCGTTTGACTCAAATCCAAGTTTCCACAAATCAAGTAATAATACTGTGCCTGTTATAAATTCCTATGGTTAAACCAGCACTCCGGGGGTACGATCCTATGGCCGCACGCCTCCCTTTGTGGACTAGGCATATACGCCATCACCCGACCCCTAATGGATCCAACAAACGGGTATGAGACACCTTGATCTACCTCTACAGCTGTATTGGTGCAATATATGTCTTTGTGGCCTAACACTAAGGCCCAAATTAACCATACTAATCAACATGAACATCTCGTAACATGCGAGTTTAAATTTATAACACGGTAACAAAATACCTAAGCACAGTAACAAACAAACAAGCAATAGTTTGACATGGTTCATGTACACCCCAAAACGTTAAAAAGTTAAAGTAGGGGAAAAAGCTATCAACTCACAGATATCAAATGGTGGATCAAGCAAGCGTCACAGGGCACGAGAATCCAAACGTCCAAGTGTATCACAGTGACAAGTCTATTATAATGATATATACATAAATATATCAGAACCTATCCGCAATTATATATGCTCAAGCAATTGGTAGCAACAATCCATAAACAAACGGGAGGTTTAACAACACTCCCAGGAACATACCGAGCGGACAACAAACACCTGACGAGATCATAGGGCCCCAACCGGGAAGTACAATATCTATACTGGAAAAAATTATGCCCATACTCGTAAAAATAATCAAACCGGGTCGCTCGATATTTCCCAAAACACAAAACAAACAAAATCACTAATTCTGGTCACAGAGTCGATGCGGGCCGCAATGGTTTACTGGCCAAGCGATGCACCCCGCATTGGGTCAGAAGTACCCGGCAGATTACTGGGGGTGATGCGGGCTGCAACAGGGTTATCCAAAGGCGATGCACCCCGCAACAACTATTTTGTCTTTTAGTGACTTTTTTCCAATTTTGCATTTTTAGCTCGTTTCGACAACGGGGTTTCGTTCCCAACACTTCCAGTAGCAAAATATCAAAAATTTAGGCATTGAGGCCCTATCCAACCAAAGTTATAAGTCCCGGTTTGTCTCAACTTTTCCCCAAAACATTTCTTTACAGAACTTTAACCAAAACCGATCATTCCAACACTTAATTGACTATCAAGAAACTGTCCTAAATTTATTTTAATGACCACTAGGCTACTGGAGTCTTCTGGGTGTTCCTATAGACTCAATATAATCCAAATATCTCGGTTTTCGGGTCCAAACACTAAAATACAACAATGGGTTTCCACCCCCAATGACCAAATCTTCATCTTGTGACATTTTTGCCACTGAGGTTGTCGGGTTTCACTGACCACAACTCAGATATGCAATCTAAACCCGAGATAATAATCATGCATGCATTAACTAGTTGTACCTTATCCAATAAAGCTTGTACTAAGGCAAATCCAAGCGGGTCTTTACTTCTCTAAGGTTCTTGATCACTCCAGAAGCTGAATCCACCCTTGCATGCATCATCCATACCAGAATTAGAGGTGGGTTTCCTCAAAAACATGATCTAAACCAAAACCGAACACAATCTCACCTTGTTTCACCATGGAATTGTTCCCACAAGCCTTAGATCACCATGGATCGGACATGCAACACCATCTGGAGCATCAACAACTACTGATCAGTAGGTAACCCATAAGAAACTAAGCTTGAAATGGTGAAACAAAATAACAAGATGCTTACCCGAGCTTCGTGTGTCTCGAAAATGCCTTATCCTTGATCACCAAAGCTCCCACTAGCCGGACTTGAGAGAGTTTTCCCCAAGTTAAACCGTGCAAATGAGCAGAATTGGGGCAAAACTCATATTTATAGACCTGGGAATCGATGTGGGCCGCATCAGATTACTTCAGCGGGCGATATGCCACGAATCGTCATCAGGATTTCTCACGGATCTTTTCCCGGTAGCGCACCCGACCCGGCGACCCGCCACTCGATGCGGGCTGCATTGCTTCAAAAGAAACATGATGCGCCCCGCATCACTCCAGAAAAGAAAAAAAACTTTTCCCTTTTTATTTTTCTTGGAAAAATCCAATCCGATTCCCGAGGTTTATCCAGGGATGTTACACTTATCTCCTCGTTTCTTTTGCGTGTGATTGTCTGCTTATTTTAGGGTCCTGTGTGGGTCTGTACTCTTTCCTGTTGGGATTTTTATTTATTTATTTAGTTATTTATTCTCCGCATTTACCCTAATCCATTGCCTACCTATTGCATGCGTGTTGTTTTTTCTCGTGGCCTTTCTTTTATTCTACCTTTGAGTCGTACTTGTTGTTATGTCGGCTATATTGGTCATGTTCTGTTTTGGTTAGGGCATTTTCCGAGTAGGGGGTCTCTTCGGGCGCAGCCTTTTTATCATGTGTGATAAAGGTAAGGTCTGTCCTCTTCGCACCCTCCCCAGACCCTACCCTATGGGTGGGATTTTTACTGGGTATGTTGTTGTTGTTGTTTTTGTACTTTTCCTTACTTATTTTTATGTTTTTGAATAATTTTTTTTACTTTTATTAAACATTTTTTACTATTTTAATTAATTTTTTAAAAACTTTTTATTAGTTTTTTTAATTTACTTTTTATGTTTTTTTTTTAAATATATATATTTTTTACTTTTTTTAATTTCTGTAAGCTTTTTTTAAAATGTTTATTTAAAAAATAAAAATAAATGCTTACATGCATGGAATATAGACATTAACAACCATGCAAACTATGCCTACGAGGATGCAATGATATGTAATATCTATGAAACAAGATTCATTTATGTTTTAACCATACGTGATTGTTCGATGAGATTGAACTTTTATTTTGCTTATTTTATACACCCTTTAATTTTGTATTCTTGGATTTCCTCATTACCAATCCCTTTTTCATATTATTTTTATTGACTCCTATGTGTATGTACGTTTGCACTAATTTAATAGCAACCTAAAGACCCTTTTATTAGTCTAAAAATATATTTACATATTTGTTACACCACGCTTCATGTTTGTAAGAACTCACTGTATTTGTGTAACAAGAACCTGATACAAGTGTGTAGCATTATGTCACTACTACAAAAAGGGCTTTCTTGACGCTTTTTGCGCGTCAAGAAAGGGCCCAGATGACGCGCAAAAAAGCGTCAAGGAAGGTAGGGTCAAGAATCTTCTTGACGCGCAAAATGCGCGTCATCCCGTTCTTGACGCGCGAACAATGACGCTTCATTTATGACACTCAATGCGCGTCATAAAATGTGTGTCAAGGAAGCCCCTGTCATAAATCAGCTTATGACACGCATTTTTGCGCGTCAAGAATTTTAATTTTTAATTAAAAAAAATGTTTTTTTCTAAAATCACTAATTTCTACATTAAATGACAATTAACTTGATAATACAAAATAAAAATACACTTATAGCAAAATAATGCATTTTATATATATAGAAACATTACAAAGTTCACAAAGTATTTCTAAGTTAATACAAAACATAACCGGAAAATGAAGTGGCCTTTCTATACAACACGAACCCATGTCCCTCCACACATTGGACAACCAAGAATCCAGCGGCTAATCCACCACATTTACAAGAACAAGAAATCATGACAAACACTCAATCTCTCTCTAGAAATCCATGACTCTCTCTCTCTCTCTACAAGAGAAGATCATCATCTCCACATTTTGGAGACTCTCTTACTTGTAATGGGCATCCTCACTATATATATAGTGAGGGTGACTAACTACAGAAAACATAAATGAACAAAAAATTACAAGAAAAGCAAATAACATAAATATTAATTAAATCAAAGTTGATTTAATTAATCCGAAGCTTGACTCGCTCGAACCGATCTTCCGTTGACTTTTACGTTAACCGTTGACCCGAACGGTTGACTTTTCCAGAAAACGGTCTTCGGTCCAATCTCGCAAGCCTCGATCATCACAACCCAGTCTCTGAATCAATTCACATGGATTCTTCAGTCGAATGCTTCAGTAAACAGATTTGATGGCGTCAGTCAAACAAATTTTTGTTCCAACATATTCCCCCTTGACTGATGCTTTCAAATCTGTTCAACTGCTAAAGAACCGCTCTGTCGTACATCTTCAATGAGAAACTGATAAACCGGAGACAATCTGTTGTGGAGATGCCCCTTCTGAATAAGCTTCTTCTGTTCTTGTTTCTCCAGATGAGATCCCAAGTGTTCCGCTCACTCGGTTCACACGATCGGGTACAATACTAAGAAAATGCTGAACATCGGAGTCACAACCGCAACAAACTGAATCAGATAAACCAGTCAATCATCGAACATGCTCCAACTCCAGATAATCGACCCGATAATCCACTTCCATAATAATTCGTCCTATTTCTCAACATCTCTCCAAAAACATCCAGTCGGAAGCGTCATAGTCAGATGCAGAGAGTCGAACTGTCGCGAGAGAAACCAGAAAAAAAATCTTGAAATCGGACAATCTTGGAAAAAACTAGAAGTCGGATGCTGACAGTTGTGAATAATCCACGTGACCGAGGTTTGATGCGAAAATAAAAAATGTGTCAAATCTGAGAAAAACTGAGATCCCGAGCGAAAATAATCATAACCGGAGTCTTCGTAATTGTGGGTGAATAAAAATGAGCTCGAAAAAATAATCCGTGAAGATTTCTGAGTCAAACCGGTGCAATCTGGAATAAATTAGAGCAAAACCGTCATTTTTCTACAGGAAACGGCTTCTCGAGAAATTTAACGGACAATTCCAATAATTAACTGAGATTCCAGTTAATCCGGTTAGTTGACATCCGCGTTGCATCAGCTAAAAATAAAAACCGTGAGACATAACGAGAAAGCTGCATAATTAACCGGCTAAAGAAGCTAACCCGTCAGTGGTCGATAGCTAACGTATGCGTGACGTCATTAAACGAGAACCCCAATAAATAATTAGAATAAATCCGAGACTAATAAAAGATTTATGAAATTCCGTTGCGGCATTATCTAATTTATCTCGTAAAAGATTGATAAGAAATACCCGCATTTGACGAAATTTGCTGAAAAATTAATTAGTCATTTAAAAATCTCCATAGAAAACCTTAATCCATGTCAATACCCATTAACCAATTAGATTTCAGCTCTTGAAGACCACAATCCGGGTAAAGATCTAACAGCCAATCAGAATGGGGCTTCAAGTCTGATCCAACGGTTGAAATAAAATGAATCTGATGGTTGAGGGCCAAGATCCGCGTTAAAGGGCGTGGAGCCAATCAGCGGACGCCAACCAGGAAGCCATTAACGGCTCTTTATCCCAGCTGGGTCCCACGCCATTCATTTCAACGAATTCTTCAACCCAGGTGGTCCCTACTCCATTCAATTTCCACCAATTAATGATCAACAACGAAAAAAAGGTGTCTGGCGTTGACCGACATGATTAGGAGAGACACATTCTCCCATGACCAATGACTAACCGCCACGTCCCCATCTTCTCCATAAATCGTCCGAACCACCTGCAAACCCTAATAGCTCGCCGGAAATACGAAGCCTTCACCGGAAAAGCGTGTTATGACCATAACTCCACGAATACTCAACGAAAGTTCGTGAAAATTATGTGGTTGAACTTGTAAGATCATTCTCTACAACCCTAGACGTTCAAAAAGTCTTGAAACTGTCTCGAGCGAAAACCCAAAAACAAGTTCGCTAACGATGAAGTCCGCTAAAGCCACCAGAAGTCCGCTAAGAAGCATGAGAAGTTCGCTAAACTGAGAAGTTCGCTAAAGCAAACAAGTTCGCTAAGCAGAACTTCAAGTTCGCTAAAGCAGATTCAAATCCGCTAAACAACACGTGAAGTTCGCTAAGAACACATGAAGTCCGCTAAGGCCATCTTCAAAGCTTAAAAACTTGTTAAATTTCTAGAAAAACTCGATGAACAATGAAGAACACGAAGAACACAAACTTGTACAGCCCTCTTTGATGCTCTTAAATCCACCCAAAAACATAAGGTAAACACGGATTGATGATGGGATCATGTAGACTAACCATCCACGAAGACATGCTGGCCACAAACACCTTCCGAACAGCAGCCATGATCATCGAATCTGACCCGAAAAACCCCTATTTCTAGAAAACATGAAGAACACCAAGAACGCACATAGTAATGTGTGTTTTTCCAGAATCTTCAAATCTGATGCGAGTTAGACGAAACCGATGCTTCCAATGGATCCGGAACGCGTTTTCCATCAAGATTAGTGCTTCGCTTCATCCAAATCCATCAAGAAAAACCAAGAAAACTAAGAATCAAGCCCAAAAATCTCCAACCCCCCCCCCCCCCCCAAAAAAAAAACGGGAAAAACTCAACAGTTACGAAAAATCAGCTCTGATCTTCAAATTTCCACCAGATTTGAACATGTAGAAGACAAAATAACTTCCAGATGAACTCCATAACACGAATCAATCATCCATATCATTAGAATCCATCCAGAAATGAAGAAAAAATAAGAAAAAAGTCTCCAAAATGAGTTTTCAAATCTTCACCTTATTCAAGCTCAAAATCCAGATTCGAGTGACCAGATTCATGGTGAGATGAAATCTGATCGGTACCCGCTCTGATACCATTTTTCAGGACCAATTTTCACTACAAGAATCACGATGTTGAGCGAGAATGAAGATCGAATGAGAAAACCCGAGACGATGATGATGGAGAGGAATCTAGGAGATCATAAAAGAAAGATGATGAAGTAGTCGAATGATATCATTGAACCGAATGATTACAAGAACAAGAAATCATGACAAACACTCAATCTCTCTCTAGAAATCCATGACTCTCTCTCTATCTCTACAAGAAAATCATCATCTCCACATTTTGAAGAATCTCTTACTTGTAATGGGCACCCTCACTATATATATAGTGAGGGTGACTAACTACAGAAAACATAAATGAACAAAAAATTACAAGAAAAGAAAATAACATAAATATTAATTAAATCAAAGTTGATTTAATTAATCTGGAGCTTGACTCGCTCGAACCGATCTTCCGTTGACTTTTACGTTGACCGTTGACCCGAACGGTTGACTTTTCCAGAAAACGGTCTTCGGTCCAATCTCGCAAGCCTCGATCATCACAACCCAGTCTCTGAATCAATTCACATGTATTCTTCAGTCGAATGCTTCGGTAAACAGATTTGATGGCGTCAGTCACACAAATTTTAGTTCCAACAAGTTATCATTCTCACCTAATGCAACTGAACAATCCTGCTACATCTTCGTTATTAACATGTTTTTAGAACCAAAATCCGCACCCCGATCGTTGGTCGGTCATCACATGTTCTCTTATCTCCCAATTCGCTGGGTTTTGTTCGAGAACCTCCTCGTCATCGTAGCGAAGCTCGTCGTCTTCCTATTCAAGATCTTCTTCCCCGCCACCCTGCTTCTTCGGCATGCCATATTCCAATGCACAATAGTGATCCTCTGCTACTAGAGATGGAACCCACACTGTCACATCCTCCTAAATCATTACAGTGTAACTATATTTTATCCATATAATAACCACCACTTCATCGATCAACTTTCATCCGTCCGATAGAACGTGGACCAGAACGTGGACCGAACCGTAACTATTATGGTCTGCCATCAGATAGAAAGTAGATGGCCATATGATTCGACCATAAATTTTTGCAATGTAGCCAAGGGTGGAAACGTCTCTTAGGTGGAGTTGTACCCCCATGATCTTCACACACCCGCTATCCTTTCACGTTTAAACTCTTTACCATCCCAGATCTCTAAACTTGAGAACACTTTGCTCCATGAATCATTTTTTAGTAAGAAAACTTAGAGCTTCGTCTCTTTGGTTGAACACTAACAGAAGATTAAGTCCTCCAACGTAAGTGATGTCAAAATTAGGAGACTCTCCACCCTCTAGAACTGCCCTCGTATCGCGCAGAGCCGAACCATCATGAGCAAAGCCTGAAGAGATCTGCCATGGAACAAAGCCATATAATCTAAACATTCATCAGGAATTACCCTATTAAACAAATTACTAACTTTTAAGATAATAAAAGTGAATATTCTATTGTTTTTGCGATCTCCATCTGCGCTCCGTCAGTTTTCTTCCACGTCTTCTTCTTCAACAACGGTCCCGCCCCATTTCTAAACCATCATCTCCCGCCCCATTAGTGTTTTCCTATATTCTTATCGCTATCGATGCCTTCTTACATTTTGAGGAGGATATTTTGCTTCAATGGTACGCCAATCTTCCTTAAGAAACAACAAACAAATCATCATCTTCAATTAATTGCATCTGCAATTACATCGATGTCGCCACCACCGAACAACATCAAAATGTCAACAGCTAACTAATTGCCTTAATGTCACTCTAATTTCCATTTAGGTATGTTTAGGCTTCCCCTTTCTGCTTTGCGTATGTTATTAATATCCTTATTGTTCTTCCCTTCGCTTTTTCTGGATTTTGTGATCTATAAAGAGGTGTTTTTTAAATTTTTTTCCCTTCCTTTTGTGGGTTTTGATGTTTAAATGGGCTGGAACATGCTTTTTTTAAGTGGGAAACAAATCAATCACAGAAATTGTGTTCTTTTTCATGATTTTGTGGGAGTAAATAAAATACATAAAATTTTGATAATTTAGATCATTTTAGACATAATTAGCCAAAAAATTATATAAAACCTACATTAGTTGGTGTCACTATTTGGGCATTTGATATTATGAGTACAAAATTCATTGTAAACCTTCTGTAACACTATAGAAACGATAAACTTAACTTGATCTAAGCCACGTCTGATGTACTTCCGTTCATAAGTTATATTCAGTTACATATGTTGCATACAGTTTTGATTTTGGTTAATGTTGAGACACTTTCTTAGATAGTTGGTGTTGTATCAATCTGTACATGTACATAAAAGATTTACGTCAGATTGATGATGTTGCTAGAGGTTTTGTCACTTCGATTTATGGTATGGATTCTAACCAAAGACATGTTAAAAGAAGTTGATTTCTTTAAAATCAAAGCTATACGTTGTTCGACTTTTGAGCAGGTCAACCAATTTGACCCGTTTCATTTCACATGTTTGACCTTTCACATCAAACATATAACTTGAACATGTATTCATAACTTGAAACCTATGATATTATATTTTAAAATCCTATAATTAAATTAAGAAAACTGAAATTCATGGCCCAATACCTGAGAGATAAAAGTGTTTTTTCATTCTTCAGTTCTTTAGTCTATAAACTTCTTTTGATTTTTGGCCATCAGTTTAGTTGAATATACACCAACCAACAATTCCACGTGAAAGGATAAACCTAAGTATGTTAATATCACGCAAGTAAAAGTACACACATTCTATTTATAGCCACTGAATTGGCTGGCTCTGTGGCTGTGAATATATTGTCTAACATACTAATTTAAACAGATAATAAATTATAGTTACTTAGTGAAAATAAAGATCAGAACTCAATTTTAAAATACATAATCTGCAAGGTTTGGAAAAAGCATATAAGTTATGTAGCTTATCCTTCACCTTTTTGCCAATGTGAAACTTCATTCATAAAGTTGAATTGTTTCATTGAAGCATGTCAAACAAGTAGATACGCAAATCTCATGTAGAAAATCACTGTATCCAAAAGTAATGAGTACTTTTAGGTATATGACTCTTTTTGAATGTAAAATGCCATGAATGAATCAGCAATGGTACCACTTTGTTCACAATTAGGCCATGAAACTATTAGTTATGCCAGAAATACTTTAACACACAAAGGGAACATAAGATTTTGGGAAAATTATCAAGATAAAAGTAACCACATCAACACAATAAAGTAGGAAAGGAGACAATGTTTTTTGGTAACCATGAGAACCTATTTCTAGAAAGTTCATGGAACCCACGAATACCCTTCTAACCAACGAGATCAGGTCTGTGACGACAATGTTAATTTTTATACTTCTTATCTTGAATAAGCAACTTACTTTAGCTCCATTTTAAGTAAAATATATGATTAATTAGTTTATACCATTTTAAATAGACAAAATTCAATAAATTTGTATTATAAGAAGCAGTCAAGCAGACATATGAGATTTATGGTTGGTTTATGTTTGATATTTTGAAGATTAAAGATCTGGTTTTGTTCCACCTGGCTTTAATCCGGGAAAAAATTCTGAAAATGTGTTGCGGGTTATCACAATTCGGTGAATGGATTGAGTAGATTATCACACACATTCACCTCAAGTTCTGGAAAAAGTGATACCCAGGTACCATATTTTTATCTTTAATTTCTTACATCTCATAATCTTTGTTGTTTGGCCATTAGAAACTTCTGCTTCTGTTTCCTTACAATTGAAGATTAGAACAGACGTGGAACAATTATTTATATCTATACTTCTATAGGATTAGGAGGTTCTCATGTTTCTTTGAAAAAAAAAGCTACAAATTAAAGTCATTTGGACACCAAAAAAAATGTATTAAAACGTTCTAAACATTACCATAATTTGAAAAGTGATTGAATTTGATATTTGGACGGTAATAAAAGAATCAAGTCAACCTTTGTATTGTTTATTTATGCCTAATTTTTCTCATATTGAAGTTTCTTTTATTTTCTTATATGCTGTCTATTAACTCTTTGAATATATATTCACTAAATAATTTGTCTATTAACTCTTTGAATATTTATACTTCTATCTATATATACTATATAATAAATACAAGTTTTTAATGTCTAGGTGGCACAATTTAAAGTATGCCACATAGGATTAGCTTATGTGTCATTTTTATAGATTTTTGAATTAAAAAATTAAATGGTATTTACGAAAAGGAAAGATCTTATAATTAAAAATAAAAAAATAAAATTCTTTTCATACAAAAATTATCCATATTTGTTTTACAATACCATAACTTTGATTCATCAATCTCCTTCATTTCTCAGTGAAAATTTGAAAAAAAACTTTCATCTTTTACTTCGTTTAATTCTTTTTATATCACAGCCTCGGGTATTTACCCGGGGCACTAACTAGTATATTCACTAAATAATTGCAGGGACAAAATGGAGGTATTACACAACAAAACAAAGCCTAAAGCTCAACAATATTATGAAGATGTACAATAGATTAATCCACTATATAATGGGATATATATACCCGGTATCCATCCATGGAATGTCCCAGGCACCAATCGTTATAAGCAATTACTTACTTATCTACTCCTTATAAGAGGCTCAAATAAAACAACCTAAGGTTTCTAATTGAGGAGCTTTTGGTGTAACATTTCGATAATGATCAATAATAACTACTGGGTTGTCAATTGTTTTATCAAATGTTATTTTCTTTATTGTTTAAATGTACTAGCGTTTTTATTGTATTTATTATTTAATGTAATGTTATACATTTTAATCATGTATTCCCAATCATCTTTTTGCACATCTAAAATCACATCTAGAAACAAATTCATTAGCTAAAAACTCGCAGCAACGCTTGACTCTTCCAAAGCTTTTCCTACCAACGCCTCCCGAAACAATAACTTACTGGTACCCGAGTTAAGAAAAATACACTAACCTTTCAGGTTACACCTTACTTTGCCCGTAGTAGTCACCGAGGCGGAGAGAAATTCCTTCACCTTAAGACATAACCCTTTGAAACCCTTATGTCTGGGAACCACCGTTACATTTGCCGTCAACTTGGATTCTCCTATCTTGATGGAATTGAGTCTCTCAACCAAAAGCCGAGATTTTCGTTGTTAAATCTCTTCCGGCCGGGGATGTACACAACAGTTATCCCACCCGAGGTTCTCCATCACATTCCAAAGATCTGCCGCCTTAATACGATCCGGAAAGCCTATCACAAAGAAGGAAGTAACTCATTGTAGGTCTTGTTCTTGGAGCTCTCGTCTTCCACCATCTTCTGGCCTTCGCCAAGCGTTGACCTCTCGTCTCCCATGTCATTACATTAACCCAAACTAGCTTTTATCAGCTGCCTTAGTACCATTTAGAAAGCCTGTCACAAAGAAGGAAGTAAGCATCTTTTATTTAGAACGCAACTTATATAGGTTTTTTGATATCTTTCTATACATATAATAAAAAAGTATTAGATAGGGAGGACACAAGTCACTCTCACAACCATCATCCCTTTAACTTTTTAAGCCTCTCTCTTTTACTAAATAATGATATTAAATAAGAGTCCCTCTTTACATACACCCCAAAAGTATATTTCAACAACCCTATGTGCCCATAACCTTTTACGCAGCGTATAGGGTTAAGAAAAACAAATTTTATAAAAATCGGGGTGTCAGTATGTGGATATCAATACAAGGTGCTATACACCCCGTATGACCTTGTACAGGTCGTATAGCAAGATATTTATTTCCTTTTAGGCCCTGTTTGTTTTTTAAGAGATTATTGTCTGAATCCGAATACCACTTTTAAATGTTAAGAGGTGGTTCAAATGTTTTGAAACGGAATCATTAAGAGATGGAGGCCGGAGGCGAATAACTAGTCGTCGGAGACGGAGCCTAGTCACGGGAGACGGAGCTCTAGTCTCCGAAGAACGAACGACTCTTTTTTAGGGTTAAGAGATTCTAAGATGTTCTAAAAGGTCTTGATGGTTAATGATGAGTGACTTAAAAGTGTATTTTATCTTATATTATTCACTCCATAAACACACCAAGTTGGGTCTTAAAGATATTATATTAATTGGATTTTGATGGTGTGATTACTTTGAGATTGAGTCGTAATGCGTTAACAAGTCGTAATTGGATTTTTTATGCCGGCAATCCTTGAAGACATTCAAGGATTAATGGCTTTTCCCCCTTTCAAATCTCACTGTCTTTAGTTGCATTCAGGGAAGTTGTTGTTTGTGTTTCTACATATTTTCATCTAACCTTGGATATTTGCTTACAAACTTGATCTCCAAAAACTTACATCCAGGGCAACATACCTCACAAACTAATTTGGTTACTTAATTTACTTGTATAATTTTTGGCCAAAACAATGTGGCGCCCACCGTGGGGCAATGGGTGTCAATATTTTTCCAAACTTTTGCTAGATTTGTCTTTAATTTGATTTTTAAAAATATCTATAAAAAAATGGCAACACAACCAAGTACCTCGAATGTGACTACCCCTGCAAACACTTCTACTACAACCAGCACTGTTCTTCCTCCTCCACCGCCACGATTTACCACATCATCAACTGCTCCTGTAGACCGCAACAGCAGCAGAACCACCAACCTGGGTGTTACGGGACCAGGACATGGTGGAGAAATTGTTGGAACCTGGAGGTTGGTGATAACACGAACACACGAAGTCAAGAACAAGATCAAAGGTAAAGCTGGAGAACCAACATGTATTTTGCTATTTATGTATTTGAACTTTCTGGTTTGTAATAGTTTAATTAACTTGCATCTTGAACATTTACTTTGTATGCTTGATGGTTGTTTAATGTTGGTTTGGCTTGATTTACTCTTGTATTGATCTCTTGTTTATGTGTTTGTTTGATTGGCTAACACTTAGAATAATTTTACTTTTGAGTTGTACTTAACGATCAGGCTAACCTAACCTTTAACGATCTGACCATGATTGCACTTAACGATCTCGTTGCATTTTGGTCTTAAGGACTTGAGTTGAAACTGCCTTAACGATCTGCATGCTCATTCTAAGGTTAACGATCTTCCTCAGTCTCCTTAACGATCTGCATTTCTAAACGACTTGCTTATAGTGTGCTTAACGATCTGGTGCTGAGACTTAACGATTTGATGAACCTCTAACGATCTGATGATGCTCCTAACGACTTGATCCATCTAATACTTAACGATCTGTCTAACTTAGTGAGCCTAACGATCTGGTTGATTAACTCTTAACGACTTGGTACATGACCAAGTGACACCTAACGATCTGACCTGGCAATACTAACGACCTGACA
>JBCNJP010000027.1:107369117-107464477 GCA_039602395.1 Deinandra increscens subsp. villosa
AACAAAAGATCAATGATTTGAAACTTGAAATTTTAGAGCTAAAAAGACAAGTGATGAATTGCAATTTGTCTCCGACATTTCTAAACTTCTTATACAAACAGGATTAGAGTTCAGAAAGTTCTCAGAAAGAGGATGTTCACTCGGTTCCTCAACCAGTGGATTTGATTGAAGTTACTTCTACTCATATTGATCCAAAAGCTGAATTAAATGATTATTCAAAATTTGCTGCTCCACCAAAGAAGAACAAGTCCAAATCTAAGAAGAAGGAGAAGCCTTTGGGTGAAGCTCCAAAATTTGTTTCAAAGTCGGTTTTGTTGGAGAATGAAAAAGTTTTTGATAAGGTTGTGTCAAGTTCTTCATCTGCAACCGAAGAAGAAAAAGGGTTAATTGAGAAGAACAAGCTGAAAGATATCAAAGCTAAATTCAGTAGTGACGCTAAGTCACGAGAAGCTTCAAGTTTTTCTTCCATTTCTTCAAAGAATCAAGGATCTAAACACAAAGGTTTGGGTTACAAAGTGAAGGAAGAACCTGTTCAAGCTAAGAAACCAGTGAAGGCTGAGAAGGTTCCTAACGCAAAGGTTGCAAAGAAATCATTATCTCAGAAAGAATTTTCTTATTCTTCTGGAAGATCGTCGTCTTCAAGGAGTCCATCTCCTAGGTATGATTCTTCTGATGGTTTCTTTGATAATTTTAGTTCTGAACATTTCTCTGGTTTTTCAAAATCAAAACTATTTTTCAAACAATTTTAGAGAAAGAGTTTGTTATGTGTGTCGTCAACCGAGACACCTTGCTGTTGATTGTCCAACGACTGCATATATCCACAAAACTGCCAAATATGTGGATAACTAAGGTCAAATTTTTGATGAGCCATGGTCTCCAAAGATTAATTCAACTCGTAAATCGTCTTGGTCTAAACCGAGTACGTCAGTTGACTCTGATTCTGGTTCTGATAAAAAAATTAAGCATTTTACAAATGTGGAAACCGAAAGTTGTTTCCAAGATCAACAAAGACTATGTGGCAGACACCGGGCGACCCGACGCTGTTGAATCGGGTTGATCCCAGAGCGACTAATGATTTATTTGGTGTCCAACAGGTATTTCAGGAAGACCTTTCGGTGATTGGAAAATTGCTGATTGTGAAATGTTTGTGATAATTTAACCTGAATTTCAAAATCAAAATTTGTTTTCAGACGGCTTAAACTGAAAGTATTCGTGTTGATTGATCACTTTCTTAATTTTGCTTTACCTCCGTCTCATTCTGAGGGGGGAGTTTGTTTTTGCAAAAAAAAAATACAAAAATAGTGTGTTTGTTTTTTCAATCGTAAAAATGAAAATCTATAAATAGAGTTCTCATTTTTAGGGGGAGAAATTTGAAAAGACAAAAACATTGAAAAACGCAAAAAGCCAAAAACATTGAAAAATGAGAAATTGTATCCGACATGTTTGGGAGATGATGGTACATTGGCTGATTGTGCCTGGCTCATTGATAATGTAAGTGAAAAATTCATAAGACCATTTGATCGATGTGTAAGATAGGCTCGACAAATCAGAATGTATACAAATGTCATATACACTAAATCTGATGCTTGACCTAGTGGACAACATCTTGATGCATATCTCATGATATATCAAGATAAAGGTATGTGAAAAGAAAAATAAGAAGTCACTGTGTATACATGTGTTCATTTTGCAAAGATTTAAACTTGTTTGATTTTCTTTATTTTGTCAAACGATCGGACTTTCTCTGCGTATCGAAAGATCGACCTGATCGTTGTTCGTTTGACGTTCTGCATTATTTTCTTTGGTGTTTCGTATAACTCATCGAACTTTCTTTGCGTGTACGGGAGTAGCGACCTGATTGTTGTTGAGTTATACAATTTCAACTTGTTTTATTTTCTTATTTTGTTAAATTTGAGGCCTTATCTGCGTATCGAAAGATCGACCTTAAGGTAGACGATTTAACGTTCTTATTTCTTTTTGCATGGAACACAGTTGACTATATCATGGTTACAATCATTATGTGATTAAAGTCACAAATGAAATCACAAAATGTGATAAGAAAAATCATATCTGAGTATGTTTGATAGTGTGGGGTACACTGGTCAATGTAAACTTAATCAATACCTTAACATATCCAGATGTTATAAGTATGATTTTGCCAGAGTTTAAAGTTGGACAAATTATATATGCAATCGGCATGGCTTATGTGCTTCAATACTTGAAATTGAATTGTAGTTCAGCATGTTATGACGAATATGATCCTAAGTTGTGATCTTTCTCACAAAAAACAAATATAGTGTCTCATTCTGTAATGCCTTTACTTGTCTTATCAGAAAATACCAAAAAGATTTTAGGTGTGTTTTGATATAAAATTTCTAAAAGCCAAAAAGATTTTGTTTCTTATTTGTTTTCGATTGATCAACACGAAATACAAAATCAATTTCCAAAATCAAAATATCTTGGAGTCTCGAAGAGACATTTTGCACCAAGATTATTTATGTTGGCAGGTTTCTAAGTGGGAAGAGAACATCACAACTTCAAGTCTTCTGAAAATTGTTGATAAAGAGATTATACACGATGCAATATCAAGTATTCAAGATTGAACTCATCGTCAAGATCGAGGAAGAGTTTTATTGAAGATACAAGACACAAGTTTAATGGAAGAGATGATACTGCACATGCCGAGGGGGAGTTTGTTGATACATGGTTCTGATCGTCATGTGAAGTATCGAATACAAGACGAATTACACAAGATTGCTGTACCACCTCACACAAAACCAGGTCAACCCCATTACTTTGACTTTAATTAGTAATAACTAATACATGTTTAATCGCTATTATGTGTCTCTTTATATATATATATATATATATATATATATATATATATATCTATTACTATATATAATGCATATTGGTCTCAGGGGTACTTTCGTCATCAAATTTCCTTAATTTTAAGACGCATACAAATATTGATGCAAAATGTACAAGTCCTTGAAGCATCAAAAAAAACCATCACACTTCAAGAAACTAATACCGTTCAAAAAGTTAGAGGTTGGAAATGGAATTAACCATGTTTGCAGCCTTTCACACGCCTCCTGCCTCTATTTCTTTTCTGGAACGAACTCTCCTCGATCTCGCACATAGCCGCCTTCGTTATTCCCGCTTCTCCACCCTCTCTCCCCTTCAATTGGGCAACGCTTCATTGCCAAGTGATGATGCCTTCTTCAACCACGCTTCCTTTTAATGATCATTCATGCTTTGAACTCGATTGGGCCGCGGTTGTAAAGAGGTTTCAAAATAAAACCCTAGACGTATGGTGCCTGATTTCAAAGTTCGTGAGCAGCAGTAGGAGTTATCGATGGCGTTTCCAGCCCATATAGCGGCTACAAACCCCATCCTGATTTCAAAGTTCATGAGCGGCTACAAACCCCATCCGATTGAAAGTATCTCTCAGAATCTCAGATCAAAGATTGAAAAGATGGCGGTACGTTCCGGATTTAATTGTAGGAGTAACTTGAAAATATCGTTCCTGAGTTAATTGTTTTCCAAATTCTAAGAGCCTCAGACCAAAATTTAACGTTTGACGTTCGATTCATGTCGTTTCCCTCTGCTGTAATCTTCTATTAGCTCATTATATTTGATTATCTATACACTATACTGTGATCTCCTTTTGATTCCAGTTGAGTTGTCCTGATCTACACCATACCAAATCTAATGATATTATCAATGTTTGCCAACACAATACCAATCACTATTTTTGTGCTTCAATGGATTGCTACATCTTTTGAATAGAAAAAGCAAGAATATTAACAAAGTTTGTGATATCACAATTGTGGTTGCTGGGTTCTGTTAAGTTCTCTCTCAATATATTGCATGTATTTATTCCTGGATTTTTCATCATGATGTGATTCTTGGTGCAGTAACTTTGTTGCGATTGTTATCTTATGTTGATTTGTTGCAGTTTAGTGGCTTACGGCTGTATGACTACTGTTTCATTTAATCTATTTGATGTTAGGCTTTTAAATTTCTTGATTTTATTTGGGCTTGCATCCATTGCTCAGTAGTTGTATCACACTTTTCATCTTGTTATTTAATTTTAATTTGGTACTACAGTGACGAGATGTTATGCATGCTAAATCTCTGAGTTAAAATCGAATGAGAGACCTGTTTTGGCATGGCAGAGTCGGAGGACAGTGCACTGGCCCCCTCTTTTGTGATGACAACATCTGAAGGTTGAAATCTGTTGCTTAGTGTTATTGGTGCGAAGGTATGTGTTACCAATTCATTTGTATAAATTCAAATTTGTGATTTGGAAGTTATAGTAGGTGTTTTGCAATATGAATCCTTTGTGCATCTGTTAAATGCTGATACTGATCTGATTGAACGACACTCTCATCCAGATGTTTAATTTCATGTAGGTTGAAATCTATTGCTTTGTGTTACTGTGAAGGTATGTGTCTGCAGTTCATATATATAAATTTAAATTTGTGATTTGGAAGTTACAGTTTGGTGTCCTTTTCTCCTTTCAACTGGAAATTATGATACGCGGGTATATCTTGATTCAACCAAAGTACTTAAAAGAACAAAGAAAATGGAGACTATAGTGGTGCTTTTCTTTTGGATTTTATATGCTTATAAGACCTTAATTTCATTTAAATCTGCTGACTTTTCAGTAGGTTTATCAAGAACTGCGTCAACGTATGCACAAAGGCCGCTGCTTCTAAACTCAGCATTGACCAGTGGGCCAAGACCAAGGAAGGTGGAGCTGATGTCATTAAAACTTATGTATTCTGCCGTGGCCATGAGCTTATTAGACAAGAGGTATATGCTAATATATTTTAGGTAATGTTTTATTTTCTTTATTTTTTAGTATAATTTTGAGGGGAGATATGATCTTGTGAATTTTGAGTGGCTTTTTTGTAGGTTTACACATCAAGAATAGATTATGGGTCACTTTGGATCATTTTTTCTTTTTATTTACAATCTCATGGTTTATTCAAATGCATAGTAACCTTTGTTTTAAGTTGTACAGGTGGCATATATATTTTATAGGATGTAGGAGATCAATTTCATGTGACTTTACTCTGATGAAAAGATTGTTGTTGCTGATTTGTTTCCACAAGGGTACATGTAGGGTTGATTTTCATCAGAGTACATATAAAAACTGAACACTAACTATAACACTAACTATAAATGCTACCTGTAGAAACAGTAGCCTTGTATGTGGAAGTCTCTTGCTTACGGGGATGGTTTGCTAAAGATGGAAAAGCTCCCTACATGTAGATAGATGTTACATATTTTAGCTGTTGGCAAAAAGTCCCAAGAAAAAGTAAAAGGTAAACGTTTTATATGTCTTAAAATGTTCTTGTATATGTTCTTAAACTAATAAACAGTTGTTTATATTTAGGAATTTTGCAGCTAATAAGTTTTTGTAATGGGCTCATTGATCTGGTAATCAGGCAACACACTGAAGCTCAAAGTATGGTTCAGAAACTTTAGAGAAGAAATAAAAATAATCCCATTCTTCTTGGTCGATACTCGAGATGTGGCTTGGAAAAAAAGGGGTAAACGAGAAGGGTCGTGTTTCCAATGAGGCAACCACAAAGACCTCTCTGCGTCCGATTGAATGAAAACCCTGTGGTTGAAGGTATGTAAGGTTTTGATTTTGTTTTCCTGTAAAGTCTATATTTGTTATTAGGTGATTGCTACCAGGTTTCTTTTATTTACATATTTATGGTGGGTTTATAGTGGTTTTGCTTACAGAATTATGCTCGATTTATTGTGATTACCTTCAACTCTTTCCACACATGGCTTTTTTGATGAAAGAACAAAAAGGTTGTGAAAAGGTCTTGAAGGTTCAAAAGGCAAAAGAAAAGAGCCAATAGTGTGTTTCCTAATCTTTATTTTTAGTTGCTTTAGTTATGATTGATATAATAATGGAAATAATAGTTTTTATGATTTGGTTTGCTGCAGGTAATGAGAACAAAGAACAAATTCTGTTTAATTTTGTACACTTTTAGAACGGTTTATGTTGTTATCTAATGTATTTTTCTGTTGATTTGTTTTAGGTCTTTCTCTAAAGGGTCATGTCCTATGGATGCAATAGCAGATGTGTGTTTCTCTATACACTTTGTTAGCAATAATGGTATAAACGGTCCAGAACAAAATGAGTTCGATGTGCAGGTATGGAACTCTTTGCATTTGTCAGAATCCACGGCTGTGATGCCACAGGAAATATTAATGACGTGCAAGAATGGGCCAGGTAAGCCCTAGCATGGAAACTACATTGCATAATTAAATAAGGCGTAACATATTGAAAATAGCAGAATTATAATTCTCTAGGGGCTGGATGTATGGTTGCTGCAGTTTGTGGATCAGCACATAAAGAATCTATTGTTACCTTTTGTTCGGACTAGGTACACTTATAGAACATGTTACCTTTTGTTTGGTAGTGTGTGATCAAATTTGATAAAATTTATCTGATGTAGCAAGTGATAGCTTAATGTTGAAGGAGACAAAGTCTATCGAGAAAAAGCAACCATAAAGGTTGGGAACCAATGATACCATAACCAAATGAATTTAGTTTTAAATTTTATGATATGTGCAGGTCTTCTTGCCTTGCTATCAGCTGTTGCTACAGGTTTGATCTAAATTTCTAGATTGTTTATGGTATGTATATTGAGTAATGGCTGTTAATTTTGTAGTCTTTCTTTTCCGCGCAGGTGCCTACTTCTTTGGATTTGCTGTGCGTTTTTAGCTACGATGATTTCGTTGGATTCGCTTCGCCTTTGCAGGTTCCTCCTTTCAAATTTTTAGTTGTTCATCGGCTTTTATCATTATCTGTATCTGTTGATTGTATATATCGAATTTTACCTCTTCTAATTTTCATTGCCTGTGCATTTTTAGTAATTAAATGCCTGTGTTTTCTTCTGTTTTTTATGACTTTTATTTGTTTTGATGTTTCTCTCTTTGTTTTTTTCCTAATTTGAGGACATCAGTTTCTGGTACCTCTTGGTATTAGGTTTTCTTTTCGAATTCATGTCTTTTGTGTCTAATTAAATGGTAAAAATAGATGTACTTAAGAAGCTGATCTTACGTTTTAAAATTTTCTATAATATGTTGTTTTTTCCCTAATGGTTTAATTCAGCCCATTAAATGCTTTAAATTTAATCCTCCACTTCACTGGGTTGGGTAATGGGTCAAAATGGGTAATTGTTATATGGTTTGGTTGATTGATATAACTTTTTGTCCGATATTTTAAATGCATTATAGATAATCAGTGTGTCAGATCTGATTAAAAAGATCATTTATATGTAAAAAAAAAAAATTGTGTGTTGTTACAAGGTGTGAAGCTTCTGGAGGAGCCGTTAAAAATAGTACAAGTGCTTTGAGGGTGGTCTGAACAAGTTTCATGGACAACATGCTTTGATGGAGAGAGCAAGAAAAATAGACCAGAGATATATCTTAAGCATAAGGTAATCTTTTTGTGATGGCAAGTTTATTAACTTTCAGTGTGTTTTACTTTAGAAATTGATCGAATCGTATAGGTCTTCCTTATAATCTTAGGAGTTCATCTGAATTTTGCATACCTGAAGTAGGCATATTTTTTAATATAATTTCGATGGCAAGTTTATCAACTTTCAGTGTGTATTACTTTAGAAATTGATCGAATCCTTTAGGTTTTCCGTATAATCTCAGGAGTTCATCTGAATTTTGCATACCTGAAGTAGGCATATTTTTTTAATATAATTTCGAATCGAATCGTTTAGATTTTCCTTATAATTTCAAATATAATTACCAAAAGTTTGAATGTAGGCATATTTTTGGTTATACATACTTTCTGATGATGTTAGCAAATTTTGAATACTTTTTTTTGGTGAATTATGCAGTACATTCCTGGAACAAAGATTATTTTTCTTACACTGAAAAAACCACAGGACTGGGCTGATCTCATTGTATACCTGAAGTAATCAACCTCTTGATTTTCTAGGTTGGTAACGAGTTTAGTAATCAACATCTTCATCATGTAAATGGTTGATTGGAGCTGTGTACTTATTCCATGATGTTTCTCAGCTAGGGATGGGTTAAATGTCATTCAATATAAATACATGGTTGAATTCCTGTTGTCAACCCTAATTTATCTCAGTACCATTCAGTTTAAACATTTTAATTGAATTCTAGACAAATTTTTGCAGGCCGTCATGGTTGGTTGATAGCAACAGAATTGTTACAAAGAATAGAAGTGTCAGTGGTGCATATGACCATAAAAATATCAAATGGAAAAGCAAACCCACAAAGCATGCCCTAAGTGCCACCTTATTATTGACAACAACGATGTAAATGGCAAATATGGTGCTGTAATGAAACCAGGTATGATGGCGAGGCGTTTGATGTTTTAAATGTGGAAATTACTATGCAGGCTTATTGAGTTTGCTGTCAGGCAAAACATGTAATTTACTCATTCATAATTTCTTATTAAGAAGTCTCCTTTATCCTAGGATGGCCAACAACACAAAGATTGGTAGAAAGTTGTATATAAATGATGGATATGTCCTTTAAAATATGAAGCTTGCTTTTAATTTTCTTGAAATTTAAACTATTTTTTTTTTATGTCTATTCTATCATTGTGGATGATCTAAAAGAAGGTATTAAAATTTGGGTTCTCTCAGGTATGATGATGATGATGTTCTTGCATGTTGGTGGTATGGTATTGCAGGCGACTTAGAAGCATATGATGGTGATTACTGGTTATCGGCGTTTGCCAATATATAGAAATATAATTATAACGGTTTTTACTGATATAATCTGATTTATGTACAGATACACAATCATACGTGAAACGTGACTGTGTTTGAAATGAATGGATCATGCAAGTCTTTATTTAGATATCTAGACTTCAAAATTTTTAGTCATAGCATTTTTTTGGCTGATGTAGATATTATAATTTACAAAGTCAACATCTCACAATAGTTAAATATCAATTTCCACCTTTTATGATTAAGGCATGATTTTAATGATTAAACAGTGTCTGGAGGTTCCGTTTCTAAAACTCAAATTCTTACTAAGTTTTATAGTGTGGAGATAAATGCGTATGTACAAGATAATAAGATGATGTTAATATATCAACCAATGAACCAAACGAGTTGTAACAAATGATTTATATACCAATCAATATGTTTATATATATATCTCCTTAGACAGTTGAAAAAATTAGAATTCATATCACATTGTTTACAAATGTTCAGATGTAAGAGTAAAGTAAAAGGGTTAAAGTTTATGACTTTGGTGAAAAGAATTATTTTCTTATCATTTATAATTGATAGCTACAAAGCTCATGACATAGACAAACTACACTGATGCTACGAGTGAAAAACCTATGAAACGTACAATACAATATATCATGAGAGGATTGATAGATTAACTATAAACAAATATTGCATTTGTTGATTGTCACCACCGACGTAACGTACAATGCAATATATCATGGGAGGATTGATGATCTAACAAAAAACAAGTACCCCCTTGGTTGATCATCGACGACGCATTGCGCGGGTTGCACCATATGTCACGAGTTTTGTAAATTGTAGCCACCACCGAACGCGCATGTACGGCATTATAAATTGTCGTCACGTCATATCGCGCTAACGGAAACGAATATCGTGTTGTAAATTATCATTGCCGCCAAACGCGCAAACAGAAGACAAATGACGCGCTATAAATTGTTACCCGCCGCAACGCGCGGGTACCCCACTAGTATATATATATATATATATATATATATATATATATATATATATATATATATAGGTACATATATATATTAATCTTAACCTTAGAATAATTCCCGAGTTTGTAGTTCCATCGTCCAAACTTTTTGAAATCAAGAAAATCCATTTAGTAATAGATGCAATTTTAATAACAAGAAATTTATATAAAAAATTAACTTTTTATATAGCTAGCATCGTCACGACGTTCTCGTCACGAAAAAACTTTTAAAAAATTTAAATTTTCTCCTTAATGTTTATCAAGACTTGTTTATCCAAACTCTTTTGTCCGGATACTTTTCCCAAAACTTTCCACCGTTAGTCTCGTTAACTAACCGAAAACCTTTATTGGGCCTCGTAAGCCCAACTTTCACATACGAACCCGAATGGTCACCAAATTTTTCAGGAACACTCGAGATGTCACTGCGAACGTTTCGGTACCACCCGTTGACCCGTAACCCGCCCCGTTTGTCGGCCCAATAACCGGCCCAATACCAAACCTTTACACCTATTCGGTCCATATAGCCCAACCCGATGACCCAACCCGTGAACCACCCTCGGCCCACACCCAACCCGCAGCCCGCCCGACCGGCCCGACCCGCTGACCCGCCCAGCCCGGCCCAGCCCCTGACCCGGTTCGGCCCAGCTACTCTCAGCCCAAAAACACCGTCGGCCCACTCTTTTTCTTTTTGGATTTTTTTGGCCCAACTCTCAAGCCCAAATCCTTTATGTTTTTAACCCAAATCTTTTATAGACTTTAGCCCACTATTTTTATAAAACAAAACCATCACCTTTGTAGTTTTATAAAAATCTCAAACCCCTTTAACTGGTGATTTTAACTCAACCTTTTATAAAATCCCTTGAACTTTTATACAAATCTTTTATAAAAGTTGTCATCTTTTTATAAAAACTTGAGAGTCTCCTACAAATTATTTTTCATGGATTATTTTTAATCAAAAATGGGTTGAGTGTGTAGGTTACCATAAACTTTTAACCAAAGGTTATTACACTAATTTTTGAGTATAAAAGAGAGGCTTGGGTTATCATATTCCTTGAACCATTTCACCCAACTCCAGAGAGTTACTCTCTTCCTCCTCATGCACCTCACCTAGCCGACCCCTCCTCCTCCTTGGAGCCACCGCCGGCCACCGCCAGACCACCACCATCCGGCCACCATTCCACCGCCGATCTCCTCCCCTCTCCTCCTCCCTTCACAGTTCAAACCAAACACCCCATTATGAGTCTTTTGAACACCCTTTTTCCATATGATTTTCACCCAAGGTCACCAACAAGTCTTGATATGAAAATCCTATCTTTTCATTTTCTATTTTATGCAAGACCTGTTAGGACAAGTTTCTGTTTGTGGCCGTTATTGTACGAATAGAATAGATTGAATGTATAGGGTTTATTGTATGTGAGAGGGTCAACATACTAACCAGCGTACCAGATGGTACGCTGGGTGGTCCGCCCATACCAGTTGGTACGGAGCCTATGTGGTACGCTGACCATCCAACCTATAAATAGGTGTTAGTATGTTGATCATCTCTAAGTTTGTTCATTTCTCTGTGAGGTCTTAGTGAGAGAGGAGGTTCTGTCCAAACCTCCTCCAGAGCTCAAATCGATGTATACTCCATTCGGTTCTTGTAATCATTGACAAACTTCCGTCTCTATCATTCTATGATCTGGAAACGATCCATACATGTTTTACAACTGGTATCAGAGCCGTTGGTTCAATTTCCAGATCTTGTTCTTGAGTTTTTGAAGTTGTGAGATGTTAAAAAGTCAATTTAGGTGAGATTCCTCGAGTGCTTGATCGATTTCTGGTAAATCGAACCTTTCTGAGTAATTTTCGCACCTAAATTGAGTGTCTGTGTGAAGAAATTCGACAAAATACGAATCTGGAGTGAAATTTGTGATTTTCAGAGGTGGTCCGCCGCTGGTCCGCAACTGGTCCGCCAGGCAAAATTCATCGTGAATCTGGTCCGCCAATTGTGGTCCGCTAGGCAATCTTCATCAGATTGGTCCGTGGCGGTTACTCTCTGGTCCGCGGCAGTTTCAGCGTACCACATCTGGTCCGCCGTATCACAGCTGGTCCGCCGTACCACATTTGGTCCGCAGGTACAAATCTGATCCGCTGGTAGTATTTTGGTCCGCCGATTTGTTTTGGTCCGCTGGCAGAATAGTGACCTTCACTAAAACTGACGTAACTTGCAAACCGTTTGGAGTTACAGAACCCAATACCAGCCAAAACGTTCGTCTTTCCGAGATCTAGACTTGTGCTAACCTGAAAGATCTGTACCCCCCAGTTTGACCCCCAAAATCCGCTTGGAAGACCCTCGTTTTTGAGTTTGAAGTTTTAACGTTTGATTTTTATCTTCAAAATGAGCAATTTTCAAGTATTTTCAGCTGCTCAAACTTTAACGCAACCTATGATGAGTCATGATGCTGAAATAGGAACAATACAGAATGTTCCTAAGTTGCTCAGATTGGAGGATTACCACAACTGGAAGAAACAATTTAAATCATACGTAATTTCTCAATGTGTTGATGGTTGGATTCCGATTGAAAAAGAGTATGAATATCCAATGCTAAATGCTAGAATGCCAAAGATGATAAGTAATTTTGATTTTGAAGAAAAGAAGAATTTTGCAAGAGAAACGAAGACTTATAGTTTTCTTACAATGGCATTATCCAAGGGTTTGATGCATCAGTTTAAGAATCTTTCAACTTCAAAGGAATTATGGGAAGCTCTTAAAGAAAAATGTGAAAATGTGACTCAAGAGGAAGTTTTGAAGAAAGAATTTGATAATTTCAAGCATTGTGAAAATGAAACGATACCAGATTTGATGTCTAGATTTTCTCGTCTCGTTGATAAATTTGACGAAGTTTCACACAAAGACAAGAAAATTCAGAATTTGCTTACTAATCATGGTTTATTAAGTGATGAGAGTAACAAGAAAGAAGAAGGATGTTTTCAGAATAAAGTTGCTGAGAAAGAGTTGCAATTTCAAAGTGAAATTGAGAATTTAAAGAAAACTATTGCCAAGTTGTTGATTGAGAATGAAAAGTTATCCAAGGAAGTTGGTGAAGATAAACAACAAATTTTGATGTTACAAAATGAAAATGCAGAGTTGGTTCAAAATGCTCAAAAATGGGAAAGTGAAGCAAAGGATGTCATTGAAGATTTCGATAATCTGTTTAAGAAGTCAACAGCCAGGGTGGAATCTCTTATAAAGACAAATGATGAACTACAAAAAGCTCTTGATGGAGTTACTACTTTGGAAAGTATTCGTCAGGAGGAACATTCAAAATTACTAGATAGAGTCGCAAGCTTGACGCATGACAACAAATTGTTGACAAGAAATATTGAAATTCATGAAGAGCGTGTGAAGAAAATTACACAAGAAGTGTATGATGCTCATGATGAAATGCGAAGAGTAAAATATGTGTCAAACAACGTTTCAGAGCAGTTAATTGAGTCAGAAAAGGCATTGGGAGAAGCTCAAAAGAAAATATCAGATTTGAATGTTGAAATTATGGATCTGAATCGGAAGGTGAATAATTTGACAAATTCACATTCGTTTGCAAGTTATTTGTGTCAAGATAAAAACTTCAAGAAGGTGTTTGGAGGAGAAGAATTCAATCAAGTTCCACATCCTGTGATTCAAACTGATGTTCTTGCTGATTTTAGTTCGCCAAATGAAGGTAAAGATTATTCTGAGTTTGTAACTGAAAAATCAGATTTGAAGCCATCCAAGAAATTGAAGAAGGTAGTGGAAAAAGAGAAACGTCTGATTGGTAAATTCTCATCAACGTTTGTTTCTGGAGGGTTTAGTTCAGAAGAGGGAGGTATTTCTGCTGGAAAACAGGTTGGAAAAGATGCAAAGCAATTGAATGAAGAAAATGTTGCTGCCAAGTTGGTTGAAGCTAACAAACTAAAGGATATTAAAGCTTCATTCAATCAAACTGCTAAAGCTGGTTCTTTGAGTTCTCAGGTTGATCTATCAAAGATACCAGGTTATAAAAGGTCTGGTTTGGGTAGTGGGAACAAGCTATTTGAAAAGAATTATAAGAAGAACATGTCCAAGAAAGCTCCACAATAAAAGAAAGATACAAATCTTGATCAAATTTATCATTTGGCTCAAGTTTTCATGTCTACAATAGAGAAAGGATTCGGGAGTCAACAATCGAAGAAAGATTTGAAGAAGAAGATTTTCTCAAATTTGTCTCCAATTGGTCAACGACATTATGGAAGGTCTTCTTCATCTGGTTCCAATCCTACTCTTCAAAGTCCAACATCCAAATGGGTACACAAGAATCAGTTTCAACCATTTGATGATTTTTATGATTCATTTGATTCTGATGATATGTGCCATACAGTTCAGGACAATCGAACACCGAAACGATCTTATCGTTTGTGCGATCAATGTCGCCGACCAGGCCACATGGCACACGATTGTCCTGAAACTGCAAAAAGAACTTTTTCTGATAAATCTGCCACATTCATTGATGAATCAGGCAGAGTTTTTACTGAGTCCACATCCACATCTTTTAAATCTTCAAAGAAACAATTTTGTACATATGATTCAAGCATGGATAGTTCATCCACTGGAAGTGACTCATTAAACACAGAAAAATCAAAAATGCAGTGGCGACCTAAGTTGGTTACCAAGGCTGCAAATGATTTTGTGGAAGACACTGGTCGACCAGAAGTTGTGTGCTTCGGGTCATTTGCGTACTAATCTTTAAAAACCAGTGTGCAGGTATTCCTAGAAGACCCGTTGGTGATTGCAAAGTTGCTAATGGAGGAGTATTCTGCATTCTTAACTTAAATTGAATGATTCATTTTTCAAAACTGAAAGATTTTCTAAAAGCTTAACCTAAAAAGGTATCAGTATCGATTGGTCAATTTTCTTTCTTTAATGCATTTTGTTTGTAGTTTAGGGGGAGAAAATTGAAAAACCAAAAATAGTGTGTTTGTGTTTTTGTTAAAATGAAAATCCAAAATAGAGTTTTCATTTTAAGGGGGAGAAAATGGAAAAATACAAAAACATTGGAAAACAGAAAAAATACAAAAACATTGAAAAACAGAAAAAATACAAAAACATTAAAAAATGAGAAATTGTATCCGACATGTTTGGGAAATGATGGTACATTGGCTTACGTGTCTGGCTCATGGATAAATTAGATGAAAAAACCATAAGATCATTGTTCGATGTGCTTGGTAGGCTCGGCATTAAATCAAAAAGTATTCTGATGTGATAAACACATTAAATGCTAATGCTTGATCAAGTGGACAACATCTTGATGCATATTTCATGATATATCAAGAAAAGATATGTGACAAAGAAAATGAGAAGTCACTGTGTATACATGTGTTCATTTTGCAAAGATTTAAACTTGGTTGATTTTCTTTATTTTGTCAAACGATCGGACTTTCTCTGCGTGTCGAAAGACCGACCTGATTGTTGTTCGTTTGACGTTCTGCTTTATTTTCTTTGGTGTTTCGTATAACTCATCGGACTTTATCTACGTGTACGGGAGTACCGACCTGATTGTTGTTGGGTTATACAATTTCAACTTGTTTTATTTTCTTATTTTGTTAAATCCGAGGCCTTATCTGCGTATCGAAAGATCGACCTTAAGGTAGACGATTTAACATTCTTATTTCTTTTTGCATGGAACACAGTTGAGTGAATCATGAATACATTCATTATGTGATTAAATCACAAATGAAATCACAAAGTGTGATATAAAAAGCAAAAACATATCTGAGTATGTCTGATAGTGTGGGGTACACTGGTCACAGCAAACTTAATTAATTCAATAACATATCCAGATGTTATGAGTATGATTGTGCATGAGTTTAAGATGGACAAATTATACCAGCAATCGACATGACTTATGTGCTGAAATAATTGAAATTGAAGTGTAGTTCAGCATGTCATGACCAATATGATCCCAAGTTGTGATCTTTCTCGCAAAAGACAAAAATAGTGTGTGATTCAGTATTTCATTTCTGTATTGCATTTATGTTTCACATCTGAAAAATTCAAAAAGATTTTCGGTGTGTTTTGATATAAAGTTTCAAAAAGCCAAAAAGATTTTATTTCTTATTTGTTTTCGACCGATCGATACAAGATACGAAATCAAAAATTTCAAAACTATATCTTGGATTCTCGAAGAGAAGTTTTGCGCCAAGATTAAATTATTTTTCAAAAGAAAAGGAAAGCCGCGTTTCTGTCTTCTGAATTTGCAGGTTTTCTGTGTGGTAAGACTCAAGCATGGTGAAAGGGGGAGTATGTTATATCTTTAACAAGTGGATCTTGAAGTTCAAAGTTTGTTTGAGACTGATCCAGCCATGAAAGCTCTATTTCTGACATGATTTCAAGTCAAAGATCGGATGCAGCAATGTTGCAGATTGAAGACTGAAGTTTAGTTAGAATATAGATACACTACACGTTAAGGGGGAGTCTGTAGAAGCATATTCTTATGCTAGCGTGTGTCTCGTGTATTGTATCTAATCTAGAGCATCTGTGTGAGTAATATAGTCACTGGCCGTACCATATGCACCGCCGGACCAGATGGTTCGGGCGGACCAGATGGTCCGCAGGTGGTACGCTGGCCTGTTACTAAGTGACTATAAATAGCTTGTTAGAGAGAGTGTTTAGAAGTTCTATCATTTTCATATCTCTTAACTGTGTGTAACTCAGGGTGTTTCTCTCTCTAGCTTGTATTCTCTAAGTGAATCAATAAAGCAAAGCTTTATTTACATCGTGTTCATTCTCTGATTACCGAATCATGCAGTAGTAAGATCGTCTCGTGGTTTTACAAGACCCTTGGTCCTTCAAGAGTCTAGACCAACCATTCTTTCTCTGATCCTCTAATCACCAACACTTGGGTGGAATAATACAAGTGACTTGATCTAACAAGTCTTGGTGTTCTTGAAGAACTTAAACTAGCCAACACTTGGGGTTTTACATTTAGAGAAACCTTATGCAAGTATCATGTGAAACCTAGATCATTTTAACCATCAAAGATCTATTTATGTTTACTTACTTGTTATTTACTTTCCTTGCATTTACATTTATGTTATTTATGTTATTTTGTCCTAACAACTAAGTTGTTAGTGGATTTGTTCAAGATCCTTGAACATAAATGTCCTAGCTTTGCTAGTTGATGATCTATATTTACTTATGTTTATTTTGCTTAACATATGTTAACAAACCAACTAGTAACCTTTAAACTTGGACAAAGGGCTTATGTAGCCAGTTAAAACATAATATCTTTAAAAACTTATATATCACAAGGCTTACACTGGACATAATGGATGATCATGGACCTATGTTTTATAAAACAAAGACTTATAAAACTTAACCAGTGAAAAACCTTGTAAAAAGACATGGAACTTTTGTAAATAAAAGTCATTTTGTAAAACAAAGATTCTTGGAAAGTCTTAACCAAAAGTTTATCTCTTAAACTTATCATTTATAAAATATGTCACATTTTATAAAAAGAAAGTCACCAAAGACCAAGACTTAATGTGTTGGTGAATTTAATTCACCAAAACACAAAAATAGTTTATTTTATTTTTACTAAAACTAGTAAAAATACATTTAATAACCTTC
This sequence comes from Deinandra increscens subsp. villosa, assembly GCA_039602395.1. Taxonomy (NCBI): domain Eukaryota; kingdom Viridiplantae; phylum Streptophyta; class Magnoliopsida; order Asterales; family Asteraceae; genus Deinandra; species Deinandra increscens. The sequence goes on from JBCNJP010000027.1 coordinate 107,386,510, forward strand.
TCCTTTATAACAATCATTTGGACTTATATACTTAGATTTTTATACTTTAAATGACTTGTCATAAATGTTCAAAGCATTCCTTAAAAAGACTAGTTATAAACTAGATGATTTTATAAGTTATAAAATGTTTTAAGACATAAGAATTATGTGAAACAAGTCCACGGATCAGATCTGATCCCGTCAACATTTTTCAAAATATTTTCAAGTTCCTAAATGAACCAAAGTGATCCAAGCGTTGAAACGTCGCTTAGGGAGAAAACCGGGATCAAAGCGGTTAACTACGCGACGATAAAACGTAGTTTTGGTAACGTTATTTAAAACCGACCAAGAAAATATTTCTAAACTTATAAATGACTTTAGGGAAATATATTAACAAAATCTTGAACTTGTAAAAAGTCCAAATGCATTAAAAACTATTTTACAAACTTAAACCGGTGACTACGATCTCTAAAAATTATAAATAAATATTTTGTCTTAGAATATTTATGGAACTTTCCAAGTAATCGTTTTAACTTGAGAAGTTATTGTTTACAATTATTTAAACGCCATCAAATTGTTTTATTTAAATTCCCTTATATATATTTGGACGTAAATATAAACTTGACTATATATATTTATTTGAACAATAAATATTAACCGGATGGACTTTCCCTAAATATACAAACGGGACATTATTATCAAGACTTGACCGGTGTCGTTAGGGGCCGGAAATGTTACTCAATGATCAAAGACTTTATACATGCAACTTGTTTATTTATACTTATTAGGACGTTACGTGCTTTCGTCCGGACTTTCCATATCACGTGCATTATCATTTCACCTTGCTTGAGGTGAGTCTCACGGCCCCTTTCTTTTAAACTGTTTTAATACATTGGGGGAGAAAATCATGAACTAAACTGTTTTATACTTGATATCTTGGTCGAACTGTACTCTGCCGTATGATTAAATGTTCTTTACTTACCCTACAAATGAGTACATTTCGTTACATAACGAATTGTCACAAATCCCACTATTAATTGAATTTGATTTGTTTTGTTTGAAATGGTAACTAGTGAATAGATCTATTTGGGTTAACAACCCTACTTGATTGGTAGCTACAATTCCGACGTGTGCATTTGTTGAGTAGTACACGCCAGTTATTATTGTTCCATTGCAGTATCTTTTATGGAAGATGCTATGAGTGGGTAAATCTGTTAGTTTCAAATTCAAAGTTCATTGCTAATCATTACATCATGGTGACTGTATTATTATCTTGTATATCTTAAACCATTTACAAACTATTTGTAGAGTCTTAAACCTGTGAACTCACCAACGTTATGTTGACCCTTTAAAACTCATGATTTTCTCAGGTAACTAGATGTTTCCGCACGTGCAAACGGGGCCATCACTCATAAACGGACCTGCTGCTGATGGAGTCATAGTCCCGATTTATCCACCTAATATTTTCAAGCATTTTAGGAACTATCTTATCTTTTAAGAACTATTTCCATCTTTATTATTAATTGTAAGACAATGTCATTTCACCACTATTTCCGCTGCAATCCAAATGACGTTTTATTTATCAGTTGCTTTACTATTAATTGTTCTAAGTATCCACGACTATGATTTCATGACGTCACACGCATTCGTTCCCAAAAGTCCAGGGTGTGAGAGATTGGTATCAGAGCCGTGGTTATAGAGAACTAGGTTTCATAAATCAAAACAAAAACAAAACCTGGACTATAACCCGCTCTGAAGGTAGCGTTTGCACGCAAGGGCAACTCAAGTGGTAACATTTATTATGATTTATGCTCAAGTGTTTATTTCATAACTTGCATTAGATTTATTTACCTCAAATGTTTATATACTTACTTATTCTAACACTTCTTTCATAAACTGGCACACTTGCCCTACCCCTAGGCCCTTGTTTTTGGGATGCTTTTGATTTGACCTACCCTGTTGACCCGCCTTGTTATTAGTAAATCATGATGAAGTAATATTTTGTTAGGATTGCACTCCCATTAGCTAGTTATGTACTTACTTTAACTTAACCCCTTTTGTATGATTTATAACTAATATGGCGGTATGGAATGTAACTTATAGTGTATCTTATCGTGTTGAGTGATTGAGTTATTTATTATTGTGATACTTGTGTTACTTGCTCTAGTACTAAATGTATGTCATGGTTGTTATTCTTGAGCTTGTAATAACCCCATCCTCATATGGTCTAAACCGTTTGTTTTCTTTAAGTTGTCATTGAAACGTAAAGAAGAAATATGCCTCCTAGACGTGGTACCAGGAACACATCGCCCAACCAACCAATGAGTGATGCCGACATTGAGGCTCTAATCACTCAACGAGTTGCTGAAGCTGTTGCTGCAAGCGAAACTCAAAGGGATCACGACAGACAAAATAACAATCCAGCACATGGTAAGGTTTAACGATCTCAATGTTAGAAAACACCCAGACTACAATTTCTCCGAATTGTATTCAAACGTTTTAACATTGTAGGTCCCCGCGACTGTTCATACAAGGACTTTATGAACTGCAAACCCACTAACTTCAAGGGCACGGAAGGTGCCGTGGGTTTGATTCGTTGGTTTGAACGGACGGAATCTGTTTTTTGCATTAGCAACTGCCCCGCTGGCTTCATGGATACTCTACTTGCACTTTTACTGATGGCGCGCTAACTTGGTGGAATTCTCAACTTGACGCCATGGGAACAGACCTGGCTTACGCTATGACTTGGGATGAGCTTAAACAGCTCCTGCGTGACGAATACTGCCTGAGAGAAGAATTGCAGAGATTGGAAGCTGAATTCTGGAGTTTGGCAATGAACGGATCTGACATCGCTGGTTACACGAAGCAATTCCGCGAACTTGCGCATATTTGTTCGACCATGGTCACTCCCCCGTACAAGAAGATAGAGAGATACATTTGGGGTCTCGCACCTCACATTCAAGGGAATGTTCTTTCTTCGATCCCTGCCACTTTTCAGGAAGCTGTGCGTCTTGCTCACAGCTTAGTCTATCAGGCCACACGACAAGGTGTGACATTTGCCAAGAAGAATTCTGAAGTCAAGATTCCCGAGGTCGGTGCAGCCACCTCATCTGGAATGAAGCCGGACAACAAAAGGAAGCGCAGTTTCTGGAAGAATAAGCAAGACATGAACCCTGAAAAGTCCCCTGCCAAGGGACCCGAGCCGGCTAAAGTTTTTGCTGCTACCGCACCTGCTCAAGCACCGAAGAAGACAGGCTACACCGGTAACGCACCTCTGTGCAACAAGTGCAACCTCCACCACACCCTTGACTGTGGAAACGTTTACTGTGGCCACTGCAAGACCAAGGGTCACATCACTCGCAATTGCCCGAATCGTGCGTGTTTTGGTTGTGGTGATACTGGTCACCTGAAAAAGGACTGCCCCAAGGCGAAGGATCAGAATCAGGCGAAAGGCAGAGTTTTTGTGATTAATGCTGGGGAAGCACGTCGCGATCCAAACACCGTGACGGGTACGTTTCTACTTAACAACCGATTTGCTTCTGTTTTATTCGATACTGGTGCCGATAGAAGCTTTGTGTCTACCGATTTTAGCCAATTACTAGGAATCGCCCCTATTGCGCTAGACACTAGGTTCACAGTAGAATTAGCAAATGGTGACCTAATAGAAACCGGAGAAATGTACAAAGACTGCTCGCTTGAACTGTCAGATCATGTTTTCCACATCGACCTTATGCCTGTTGATCTAGGAAGCTTTGATATCGTTACTGGAATGGATTGGTTATCAAAGAATCATGCCGAGATAGTTTGTCATGAGAAGATAGTCCGCGTACCACTCGCAGATGGCAACTCTCTTAGCGTACAAGGTGAAAAGAGTGGAACCCGCTAAATATCATATCGAGTATGAAGGCTCGTAAGTTTCTTCGAAAAGGATATCATGTCATTCTAGCTCATGTTACGAAGAAGAAGCCCAAGGAGAAGCGCATCAAAGATGTTCCTACGGTCTGCGAATTTCCAGAAGTTTTCCCCGAAGACTTGCCTGGTTTACCACCAACTCGACAAGTGGAATTTCATATCGACTTGACGCCTGGAGCCGCCCCCGTTGCCAGATCGCCCTACCGCCTGGCACCGTCAGAAATGCAAGAATTATCTAGTCAACTGCAAGAGTTGTTAGATAAAGGCTTTATCCGCCCAAGCCACTCGCCGTGGGGAGCTCCTGTCTTGTTTGTGAAGAAGAAGGATGGAACGTTTCGGATGTGTATCGACTACAGAGAGTTGAACAAGTTAACGGTGAAGAACCGCTACCCGCTACTGTAAGGGTATAATTTGTGGCTTGTGTATTAAATCATCACTTGGCGGAGTATTCTGAAGGCCTCTGTGTTAGAATAGGTGAAAATGAGTTGGGTTATGGGTATATTAGGTCATTGGGCCATTTTAGGCATGTTTGGGCTCAATTAGAAAGTGTTTAGATGGAGTTTAGTGGGCCTAGATAGTCAAATACGGGAATTTTATGTTATTTAGGGTTACCAAAGATAGATTAGCTTGTTTTCCAAGCTAATCTCCTCCTATATAAGGATGGTTTAATTAGAAGATTAGGGTTGGTTGCTCCTAAGGTGTTTGTGGTTTTTGGTAATCTCGAAATTCTCTTTGAGAATTTCGACTAAGTGTGTAAGCAACTGGTGATTAATAGTAAAGTGTTCTCTTCAATCGGTTTGTGTTCTTACTTGTTTTGTTATTGCTTTTACGTATTTTTCTTGATTTATCTTGAATCACTCTAGTGTTTGGATTCCGCACATTCACTAGAGGTTGTGATATCGTGTTTGGGTTATTTCGATCTTTACAGCTACCGAGAATCGACGACTTGTTCGACCAACTCCAAGGATCGAGTTATTACTCCAAGATCGACCTGAGATCCGGTTATCATCAGCTACGAGTTAGAGACGAAGATGTTTCGAAGACGGCGTTCAGAACACGCTATGGTCATTACGAGTTCCTCGTTATGCCTTTTGGTTTGACTAACGCACCCGCTGTGTTCATGGATTTGATGAACCGCGTATGCAAACCATACCTAGATAAATTTGCTATCGTTTTTATCGATGATATTCTCATATACTATCGAAGCAAGAAGGAAGACGAACAACATTTGAGGCTTATCTTGGAATTGCTGAAGAAGGAAGAATTGTACGTGAAGTTTTCCAAATGTGACTTTTGGATTCGCGAGGTACACTTTTTGGGTCACGTCATCAATGACCAGGGAATTCATTTTGATCCAGCCAAAGTTGAGGCTATCAAAGACTGAAGTACTCCCACTACTCCGACTGAGATACGCCAACTCTTGGGTCTCGCCGGTTATTATCGACGGTTTATCGAGAATTTTTCAAAGATAGCCCAACCCCTTAGCGCACTAACTCAGAAGGACAAGAAGTACATTTGGGATGCCAAAGCAGACGAAGCATTTTTGAGGTTGAAACAGAAGCTCTGCGACGTACCGATCTTATCCCTACCAGAGGGAATTGATGATTTTGTAGTTTATTGTGATGCTTCGCATCAAGGATTAGGTTGCGTCTTAATGCAACGAGAGAAAGTTATCGCCTATGTCTCCCGTCAATTGAAGATTCATGAGAAGAACTACACAACCCACGATCTAGAGCTTGGAGCCGTCATCTTCGCCCTTAAGATTTCGAGACACTATCTTTATGGAACAAAATGCACCATATTCACTAATCATAAAAGTCTCCAGCACATCTTTGATTAGAAGGAATTGAATATGAGGCAACGCCGTTGGGTTGAATTGCTTAATGATTACGAATGCGAGATTCGATATCATCCCAGTAAGGCTAATGTAGTAGCCGATGCCTTAAGCAGGAAAGAACGCGTGAAACCTCTCCGGGTAAAAGCATTAAGTATGACAATACGCTCGAACCTCAGTTCGCAAATCCGCGTTGCCCAAATTGAATCCCTCAAGGAAGAGGTCCTTAAGGATGAATGCTTGCGAGGTATGGAGAAGCATTTGTTGGAGAAACCTGATGGAACCCTAAATTTCACGAACATGTTATGGGTACCTAGCTATGGCGATTTAAGGAAGCTAGTACTCGACGAAGCCCACAAGACTAGATATCTATCCACCCAGGAGCCGACAAGATGTATCATGACTTGAAGGAACATTTCTGGTGGCCTAACATGAAGGCTGAGATAGCTACTTATGTTAGCAAGTGCCTAACTTGCTCAAAGGTCAAAGCGGAACATCAGAAACCCTCCAGTTTGCTGATTCAACCAGAGATCCCTCAATGGAAATGGAAAGGAATATCTATGGACTTCATCACGAAGTTGCCAAAAGCCCGATCTGGCTGCGACGCCATTTGGGTGATTGTTGATCGACTGACTAAATCTGCTCATTTCTTGCCGATTAAGGAAACTGATAGTATGGAGAGAAGGACTAAGCTTTATCTGAAGGAAGTCGTCTCACGACACGGAGTGCCTACTTCTATCATTTATGATCGCGATAGTCGATTTACCGCCAAGTTTTGGCAATCACTTCAAAAATCTTTGGGGACACGTCTTGACATGAGTACCGCTTACCACCCTCAGACGGATGGCCAAAGCGAGAGGACGATTCAAACGCTTGAGGATATGCTACGAGCTTGTGTGATTGATTTCGGACGTAACTGGGATGAACATCTGCCCCTTGCAGAATTCTCTTACAACAACAGTTATCACACTAGCTTTCAAGCCGCCCCATTCGAAGCACTTTATGGACGTAAGTGCAGATCCCCTCTTTGTTGGACTGACGTTGGAGATAGTCAACTCACTGGTCCCGAAATCCTATTCGAGACTACCGAAAAGATCCATCAAATCAAGGAACGTCTCAAAGCCACTCGAGACCGTCGAAAGAGTTATGCAGACAATCGACATAAACCCTTAGAATTCCAAATCGGTGATCTTGTGATGTTGAAGGTAGCACCTTGGAAAGTTAAACCCTCGATACATTGGTCCCTTTGAGATCCTCGAACGGATAGGACCGGTCGCTTACAGATTACTCCTGCCACCCGAACTAAGTAATGTGCATGATGTTTTCCATATTTGTAACCTGAAGAAGTGTTTGTATGATGAAACACTTGTCGTTCCTCTCGACGAGATCCAAGTTGATGAAACACTTCATTTCTTCGAGGAACCCGCGGAGATACTTGATCGAGAAGTCAGACGACTTAAACGAAGCCGCATTCCCATCGTCAAAGTGCGTTGGAACTCAAGACGAGGACTGGAATTCACTTGAGAACGCGAGGACCTGATGCGTCTAAAGTATCCCCAACTGTTCGAGAACATTGCACCCACCAATGGGCAAGACTGAATTTCGGGATGAAATTCTTCTAACGGGGGGAGAATGTAACACCTCGCATAAAACCAGATCAACCCCATTACTTTGACTTCAATTAGTAATAACTAATACATGTTTAATCGCTATTGTGTGCTAATTATGTGTTTCTATATATATATATATATATATATATATATATATATATATATATATATATATATATATTTAGGTACATATATATATATATTAATCTCAACCTTAGAATAATTCTAGAGTTTGTAGTTCCATCGTCCAAACTTTTTGAAATCAAGAAAATCCATTTAGTGATAGATGGAATTTTAATAACAAGAAATTTATATAAAAATTTAACTTTTTATATAGCTAGCATCGTCACGACGTTCTCGTCACGACAAAACTTTTAGAAAATTTAAATTTTCTCCTTAATGTTTATCAAGACTTGTTTATCTAAACTCTTTTGTCCGGATACTTTTCCCAAAACTTTCCACCGTTAGTCTCGTTAACTAACCAAAAACCTTTATTGGGCCTCGTAAGACCAACTTTCACATACGAACCCGAATTGTCACCAAAATTTACAGGAACACTCGTGATGTCACTACGAACGTTTTGGTACCACCCGTTGACCCGTAACCCGCCCCGTATGTCGGCCCAATAACCGGCCCAATACCAAACCTTTACACCTATTCGGTCCATATAGCCCAACCCGATGACCCAACCCGTGAACCACCCTCGGCCCGCACCCAACCCGCAGCCCGCCCGACCGGCCCAACCGGCTGACCCGCCCAGCCCGGCCGAGCCCCTGACCCGGTTTGGCCCAGCTACTCTCGGCCCAAAAACACCGCCGGCCCACTCTTTTTCTTTTTGGATTTTTTTTGGCCCAACTCTCAAGCCCAAATCCTTTATGTTTTTAACCCAAATCTTTTATAGATTTTAGCCCACTATTTTTATAAAATAAAACCCATCACCTTTGTAGTTTTATAAAAATCTCAAACCCCTTTAACTAGTGATTTTAACTCAACCTTTTATAAAATCCCTTGAACTTTTATAAAAGTCTTTTATAAAAGTTGTCATCTTTTTATAAAAACTTGAGAATCTCCTACAACTTATTTTTCATGGATTATTTTTAATCAAAAATGGGTTGAGTGTGTAGGTTACCATAAACTATTAACCAAAGGTTATTACACTAATTTTTGAGTATAAAATAGAGGCTTGGGTTATTATTTTCCTTGAACCATTTCACCCAACTCAAGAGAGTTACTCTCTTCCTCCTCCCTCACCTCACCTAGCCGGCCCCTCCTCCTCCTTGGAGCCACCGCCGGACCACCACCATCCGGCCACCATTCGACCGCCGATCTCCTCCCCTCTCCTCCTCCCTTCACAGCTCAAACCAAACACCCCATTGTGAGTCTTTTGAACCCCCTTTTTCCATATGATTTTCACCCAAGGTCACCAACAAGTCTTGATATGAAAAACCTATCTTTTCATTTTCTATTTTATGCAAGACCCTTGGTCCTTCAAGAGTCTAGACGAAGCATTCTTTCTCTAATCCTCTAATCACCAACACTTGGGTGGAATAATACAAGTGACTTGATCTAACAAGTCTTGGAGTTCTTGAAGAACTTAAACTAGCCAACACTTGGGGTTTTACATTTAGAGAAACCTTATGGAAGTATCATGTGAAACCTAGATCATTTTAACCATCAAAGATCTATTTATGTTTACTTACTTGTTATTTACTTTCCTTGCATTTACATTTATGTTATTTATGTTATTTTGTCCTAACAACTAAGTTGTTAGTGGATTTGTTCAAGATCCTTGAACATAAATGTCCTAGCTTTGCTAGTTGATGATCTATATTTACTTATGTTTATTTTGCTTAACATATGTTAACAAACCATCTAGTAACCTTTAAACTTGGACAAAGGGCTTATGTAGCCAATTAAAACATAATATCTTTAAAAACTTATATATCACAAGGCTTACACTGGACATAATGGATGATCATGGACCTAAGTTTTATAAAACAAAGAATTATAAAACTTAACCAGTGAAAAACCTTGTAAAAAGACATGGAACTTTTGTAAATAAAAGTCATTTTGTAAAACAAAGATTCTTGGAAAGTCTTAACCAAAAATTTATCTCTTAAATTTATCATTTATAAAATATGTCACATTTTATAAAAAGAAAGTCACCAAAGACCAAGACTTAATGTGTTGGCGAATTTAATTCACCAAAACACAAAAATAGTTTATTTTATTTTTACTAAAACTAGTAAAAATACATTTAATAACCTTCTCCTTTATAACAATCATTTGGACTTAAATACTTAGATTTTTATACTTTAAATGACTTGTCATAAATGTTCAAAGCATTCCCTATAAAGACTAGTTATAAACTAGATGATTTAATAAGTTATAACATGTTTTAAGACATAAGAATTATGGGAAACAAGTCCACGGATCAGATCTGATCCCGTCGACATTTTTCAAAATATTTTCAAGTTCCTAAATGAACCAAAGTGATCTATGTGACATCCGAGAATTCCAAGGTTAACTTCCGTTAGATAATATCCGTTAGTTACGTTATAAGTGTTAACTTAGTAACTAATGCTTAACTAGGCCGAATACGTCCACGACCTTTGGTTGATCACCGAACCCGTCCATATGTGTTATGTGTTTATTTATTTATTGTCATTATGTGCAAAGTGATTTAAACGCATGATTTAGTATTGATAATAGAATGTAAATTGGCCACTTTTGGTTTCCAGCGAAACTACCGGGCGAAACTGTAGATTCGCTCGGTAGCCGGCTAAACTGTTTGACTCACATGCGTTCAGATCCAGTTTCGCTTGGCCAGCGAAACTGCCAGCGAAACTATCCCCTGATATATATATTTTATAAAACCCTAGTTACATCCCATTTGCATCATCTCCACACTAAACACACACACACTCTCCTGGAATTTCTGGTCAGTCGAGAAACACCCCGAGCCGACGTGATCTCAGCCTCGAGACATCATCCATTCAGACCCTAGATCGAATCGTGAGTCCCAAAACCACTCTTTATGCATTTTCTATGTGTTTTCTTAAAAAGCATGCTTAGATCTTCGTGTAATCACTTGATCTTCTGATATGATGCTTAGGAAGGCTAGATCTATCATAAAGTCTGTAACTTTACGTTTGAAATCAAACCATAATGAAGATTCATGCTAGTTAGGTCATTTTAGGATCAAAATGTGTTTTGGTGATTTGAATGTGAAAATCCATGTTTAAAGTGTTAAAGCTTACTGTTTTATGTTGGTAAATGATTATGCATGCTAAATATTGAATCACATGAAGTATGGAAGCTGTTAGGTTGATTTTTAGGCTGATTTGTGAGTTTTTCGCGACCAGCGAAACTGAGCTGTTCTATGGGCGAAACTATACAGCGAAACTGTATAGATATTCATCCAGCGATACTATGTGGCGAAACTATAGAGTCGCCCACGAAACTAATTAGACCTGCTCGAACGAAACTACCGAGCGAACCAACCTGAACGAAAGTTCAAACCAGTTTCGAGCGAATCTAGGCTAGCGAAACTGCGTCAGCAGTTTCGGGCGAAACTAGCTAGCGAAACTGTATCATCGGGTAATCCCTAGCGAAAGTGCTGCCCGTGCACCTAGCGAAACTATGTAGCGACACTAAGTAGCGAAACTATGATCTGACCAAAACCCAACTTGTGCAACTTGTTTGAATGTTATGCTATGACGTACATGATTATGCAATAATGAAACATGCCTTGATTTCTGAATTATGTGAACCCTTGTTATGATCAACCATCGGTGTCGTGTGTCGGTATGTCGCGTCATAGTTCCAACGTGCTATGTTATGGGCCAAAGTGACGTGAGTTAAATATTAGACACAGACTAATACTTAAGACCTAAACGTGTTCCTAGGTCTTCGTTAAGCAAACAATATTTGGATTACTTAGCAAGTGTAGCAGTGCAACCAAAGGTGAGTGTCACTAACCCATTTACCGTGAACCCGTTTGGGTCGCACCGAATAACTTAATGAAAAACAATGCTGACAACCTTATGAGTGCTATGCACCTCTCTGATGAACTTGAACTTAGGAGTGCTTGGCACCCACATGATGAACTTGAAGTGTTTTATGGGAGACACTTGTGAAATACTCAAACAACTATTTCTAAAACAAAACTGAAAATGTTTTCGGGATTCATGAGAACTTAAAGTAAACCGTTTTAATATGGCTAGTGTAGGTTAAAGTCTAAACCACATGATATCACATGATTTCTAAGGATTGCTTTATAACTGAAAAAGTCCTCAACTTAATTGTACCATTAATTGTAAAGCGAGGAAAAGTTGGGTAGATCTACTGGAGTTTGAAAAACTCCGCCTCGTGACACGGGAAGTGCGCGGAGGTACAATATCAACCTATCTGACCGTGATCCCGAGAGGACACGGGGTTGGCAAAGCCGCGATGACGTAGGTCCGCAAAACAAAATAGATGATGGCGCTGCCACTACAATTATCAGTCAGCTTTGGTACAAACTTCCTTAGTGCATGGAACAACGGATTAGCTACCCGCGATATCGGTTGAGCACTTTAACTATACAAAACTAGTACATACCCGATAACGTATGTTACAGACATTATTTTCACTAAACCACAACACTATGATTTTGGATATCACTAAGCATTGCTTTTCACAAATAAATATTTCATAAGTATATGTTGACACAATTATGATTATGAGACCGGGCCACTGCATGACAAGCCCACTGTGAACTCACCAACCGTTAGGTTGACACTTGCGTGGTTTAAACTTTTGCAGATCGCTGAGGAGTATCCGGAGCGGGTTGGCATGGCACACGAAGACATTTTTCTTTTATTTAAATTAAATTGGGAATTTTAAACAATGATTTGTAAAGCACGTGGTTAGTGCTAAGACTATAACTTTTCCGCTGCGTATCTTGAGACTTTATTTTATGAAATATATTTGGACTAACTCTGATTCGTTTAGTATTTGTAACTAATGGCTGTGGTCCTGGTTTGCTCGCACCCCTTAACGATATAAACTCCGTTAGTGGTAAATTGGGGGTGTGACAGATTGGTATCAGAGCCATACGTTGCAGAGAACTGGAATCATTTTTTTTTTTTGAAAAAACGATTTGGAAACTGCAACTTGAAACCTTAGTTACAAACGAACAAACAAATTCTCAAAACAAAATATTTACGTGCCAACCTTGGATACTCGTTCTGCTGTGTAAGTAAAAGCTTAGTACGTATGTATATACATAGATATATATATATATATATATAAATGTATATATAGACCGTGTCTAAGTAGTCTAACGGAAAACCTTAGGAAAATTTTCACACACGAATACGAAATGCGAACGTTAATACGCACATTATTCCGGGGGAAAGCGACAACGAAGCGATGCTACACACTACGTCCTGAATTCTACTACAATGACTACGCCGACGGTGACATTTATGGGAAAGCCGACTTTCGACGATAGCCACTTACGACTTACGATGTACTCCGACGACGCCTCGATTTTGCACAAAACTTTTTTTGGACTAATAGAGGGATAACGGGAAATTGTTAATATACATATTATGGGATATGTATAAAGTATAACTGTGACTGAACACTGGCTACTTTAACTGTCCAGCAAAATGTCTGGGAGAGGACACGGAAGGAGCAACATTAACATGACACATGCACAACTGCAAGCTATGATTAACGAACACGTGCAAGCCGCAGTGGCAGCCGTCCAAGCTGCATACGCCGCACAGGGTAATTATTATGCCGGTTAAGGCACAAAGCGATTATATTTTGACCTGTTTAAACTTAAAACCTGAACTATTATTGTATCAGGAAACCACCATCACTGCACGTTTAAGTCCTTCATGGACTGCAAGCCAATGACGTTTTCCGGCGAAGAAGGAGCGGTAGGATTCCTCAGGTGGATCGAGAAGTCTGAAAAGGTCTTCTCTATGTGCAACTGCCCTGCTGAGAGCAAAGTGAAGTATGCTACTGGTACATTTGAGGGAGCTGCTCTCTCCTGGTGGAATGCCGAAATCCAGATGATTGGGATTGATGCGGCTAATAACATGGAATGGGAAGCGTTAAAGGAACTGATTATGGAGGAGTACTGTCCCCGTGACCAAGTGAAGAAGTTAGAGGGCAAATTCTTGAATCTGAAAATGACTGGGTCTGAAGTCGAACAGTATACTGCGCGTTACCATGAGTACGCGGTCTTATGCCCCACAATGGTTGATGCTGAGTTCAAACGCATCGAGCGTTATCTGGAAGGCCTCGTGCCTCAAATCAAAGGATTAGTGACTGCCAGCAACCCCACAACCGTGCAGCAAGCCATTCATTTGGCTCACAAGCTTACCGATCAGGAAGTTGAAAAAGGTACACTTCCTGCAAAAGCCTTAGAGAAGACTTCCTTAAGTGGCAAGAGAAAAGCTGATGATGAAGCTCCTGAAAACTCCATGAACAATCAAAGTGTTGGGAACAGCACTGGGAGGTCTTATAACTCCCAAGGTCAAAGCAAAAGGTCTGGGAACAACAGTGGAAACAACCGCCAGGGTGGTAATGGTCAAAGCAACTACAAGGGTAACCTGCCCATGTGTAACAAGTGTGGGAAGCATCACACTGGTATTTGTAGGAGGAATTTGAGCTGTGAAAGGTGTGGCAAGAAAAGCCATGAGGCGAAGGATTGTTGGACAATTCTTCCCGAGCAACAAAACCGCCTGAGGCAAAACAACAACAATCATGGCAACAACAACTATGGGAACAACCGGGGTAATGGAAACAACAATGGCCAGAACCGTAACAACAACAATGAAGCTCCCAGGGGAAATGGTAATGGGAACTGCTATGAATGTGGTGCTCAAGGCCACATTAAGAGGGACTGCCCGCAGTTGAGAAGACAGGGAAATGGAAACCAAGGAAACAATGGTGGGAATGGTAATGGTGGAGGTAATGGCAACGGGAATGGTAACAACGGGAATGGTGGAAATGGCAGAGGAAGAGCTTTTGTCATGGGTCAAGGTGAAGCTCTCAACGATGCCAACGTGATTAACGGTAAATTCATCCTTAATGGTTTCTTTGCTACTGTATTGTTTGATTCTGGTGCTGAAAGAAGTTTTATTTCCACTAAGTTTGCTAGGCTAATTAATGCTAAACCGATTGCCTTAGATGCTAAGTATGTGGTAGAGCTAGCAAATGGTAAACTTCATGATACGACTCAGATAGTTAAGGACTGTAAGTTAGAACTAGTTGGCCATACGTTAGGAATCGATCTTATGCCTTTCCCGATTGGTAGTTTTGATGTCATAGTAGGAATGGATTGGTTATCTGAAAACCGAGCTGAAATTTTATGTCAAGAAAAAGTGATTCGTATTCCACTCGAAGAAGGTAAAGTGTTAACAGTTCAAGGTGAAAAAGGTGGAACAGTCACCGGTATTATCTCGTTTCTTAAAGCTCAAAAGTGCCTTCGTAAAGGTCACTTCGCGATCCTTGCAAACGTCACAGACATGACACTTCCCGAGCGCAGAATCGACGACTACCCGATAGTCCGCGACTTCCAAGATGTATTTCCTGATGATTTGCCTGGTTTGCCTCCATTTCGACAAGTCGAGTTTGGAATCGATTTAGCTCCTGGAGCCGCTCCGATTGCACGCGCACCTTACCGTTTGGCGGTAAGCAAACTCAACAAACTCTCCGCACAACTTCAAGAGTTACTCGATAAAGGGTTTATTCGTCCAAGTTCGTCTCCATGGGGAGCACCGGTATTGTTTGTTAAGAAGAAAGATGGAACGTTCCGAATGTTTATCGACTACCGAGAGCTTAACAAGGTTACGATCAAGAATCGGTATCCACTTCCTCGAATCGATGATCTTTTCGACCAACTGCAAGGTTCGAGCTACTTTTCAAAGATTGATCTACGGTCTGGATATCACCAACTTCGTGTTCGTGATGAGGATGTCCCCAAGACTGCTTTCAGAACTCGGTATGGTCATTACGAGTTTTTAGTTATGCCGTTTGGGCTAACTAATGCGCCTGCTGTGTTTATGGATTTGATGAATCGAGTGTGCAAGCCGTACCTCGATCAGTTTGTGATAGTTTTCATCGACGATATCTTAATCTACTCCAAGACAAAGGAAGAACACGAGAGACACCTACGACTTATCTTGGAATTACTCCGCAAGGAACAGCTATACGCTAAGTTTTCAAAGTGCGATTTTTGGATTCGCGAAGTCCAGTTTCTTGGACACATTGTTAATCAGGATGGAATTCATGTTGACCCAGCTAAAGTGGAAGCTATCAAGAATTTGTCTACTCCAAGAGCGCCGACCGAAATCCGACAATTTTTGGGACTTGCCGGATATTACCGAAGATTCATCAAGGGTTTCTCGCAATTGGCCCAACCCTTAACAGCTTTAAGGCACAAAGGAGTGCAATATAGATGGGGTGAAAAAGAAGAACACGCGTTTCAAACTCTTAAGGACATGTTATGTTCAGCTCCGATTCTCTCGTTACCCGAAGGGGTTGACGACTTCGTGGTTTACTGCGATGCATCCATTCAAGGACTCGGTTTCGTGTTGATGCAACGAGACAAGGTGATTACCTACGGGTCCAGGCAACTGAAGGATACTGAGAAGAATTATACAACACATGATTTGGAATTAGGAGCCGTTGTTTTTGCACTCAAGATTTGGAGACATTACCTCTACGGAACAAAGTGCACGATATTTACCGACCACAAAATCTTACAACACATCTTTGAACAAAAGGACCTCAACATGCGACAACGAAGATGGGTCGAGCTACTAAATGATTATGACTTAGCAATTAAGTATCACCCGGGAAAAGCCAATGTTGTGGCTGATGCCTTAAGTCGAAAAGAGTATGAAAAGCCTCGACGAGTACGAGCGCTGCAACTTACTATCCACACGGGATTGCCGGATCGGATCCGCGATGCCCAACGAGAAGCTCTAAAAGAATAAAACTTCGCAGCTGAAGCACTGCGTGGTGTAGATGGAAACTCTAAAGTTAAGTCCGACGGACTCAGATATTACAATGACAGAATTTGGGTTCCTTTACTTGGAAATCTCCATGAGCTCGTGATGGATGAGGCACACAAATCAAGGTATTCGGTGCACCCTGGATCAGACAAAATGTACCAAGATTTGAAGAACTTGTATTGGTGGCCGAATATGAAAGCCGACATTGCGCGGTATGTGGCTAAGTGTTTAACCTGCTCGAGAGTCAAGATCGAGTACCAAAAGCCTTCTGGATTATTGCAACAACCAAAGATCCCAGAATGGAAATGGGAGGATATCTCCATGGATTTCGTAACGGGACTACCTCATCGATCAAATCGACCGGATGTGATTTGGGTTGTCATTGATCGACTAACCAAATCTGCACACTTTATTCCAATGAGGGAAAATGATAATATGGATAAGTTAACGAAGCTGTATATCGATCGAATTGTGGCATGTCACGGAGTGCCTAAGACCATTATCTCCGACCGAGATCCTCGATTTACTTCCCGACTGTGGCAATCTATGCAAGAAGCACTGGGAACCAGACTGGAGATGAGTACAGCTTATCACCCGCAGACCGATGGTCAGACGGAACGAACTATTCAGACTTTGGAAGACATGCTCCGAGCTTGCGTTCTCGACTTCGGTAAAGACTGGGAGGCTCATCTTCCGTTGGTGGAGTTCTCCTACAACAACAGTTATCATACGAGCATTGGTGCAACACCTTTTGAAGCTCTTTATGGCAGAAAATGTAGATCGCCCGTGTGTTGGGCCGAAACGGGTGAGAAAGGACTCACTGGACCGGAAATCATTCATGATACGACTGAACGCATTATTCAAATCAGAAAGCGGATAGCCGCAGCACGTGACAGGCAAAAGAGCTATGCTGACAAACGCCGTAAACCTTTGAAGTTCGAGGTAGGCGACAAGGTACTATTGAAGGTATCTCCATGGAAAGGAGTGATACGCTTCGGAAAGCGTGGAAAGCTGAATCCTCGCTATATCGGTCCATTTGAAATCATCGGGGAAGTAGGCCCGGTGGCCTATCGATTACGACTCCCTGCCGAACTCGATGGAGTTCACAACGTGTTTCACGTCTCGAATCTGAAGAAATGTCTGGCTGAAGACACTGAAATAATTCCTTTGGAGGAATTGGAAATTGATGAACACTTGAGATTTATTGAGCAACCGGTGGAAATCATGGGACGCGAGGAGAAAGCCCTCAAACGTAGCAAGATTCCGATCGTCAAGGTTCGATGGAACTCAAAGCGTGGACCTGAATATACTTGGGAACGAGAGGATCAAATGAAGAAAAAGTATCCTCACTTGTTCGAGCAAACGTCCACGGAAACTCAAGGTATGATTTAATTTTGGGGACCAAAATTCCTTTAACAGGAGGAGGATGTGGCGACCCTAAAAAAAACTTTTGCTTTCTTTCCCCAGCAACTACAGCATCAACGACAGCTGAGGCTGAGAACGCTACAACGCAAGAATAATTTTCGGGACGAAAATTCCATTTACAAGGGGATGATGTGACATCCGAGAATTCCAAGGTTAACTTCCGTTAGATAATCTCCGTTAGTTACGTTATAAGTGTTAACTTAGTAACTAATGCTTAACTAGGCCGAATACGTCCACGACCTTTGGTTGATCACCGAACCCGTCCATATGTGTTATGCGTTTATTTATTTATTGTCATTATGTGCAAAGTGATTTAAACACATGATTTAGTATTGATAATAGAATGTAAATTGGCCACTTTTGGTTTCCAGCGAAACTACGGGGCGAAACTGTAGATTCGCTCGGTAGCCGGCTAAACTGTTTGACTCACATGCGTTCAGAGCCAGTTTCGCTTGGCCAGCGAAACTGCCAGCGAAACTAGCCCCTAATATATATATTTTATAAAACCCTAGTTACATCCCATTTGCATCATCTCCACACTAAACACACACACACTCTCCTGGAATTTCTGGTCAGTCGAGAAACACCCCGAGCCGACGTGATCTCAGCCTCGAGACATCATCCATTCAGACCCTAGATCGAATCGTGAGTCCCAAAACCACTCTTTATGCATTTTCTATGTGTTTTCTTAAAAAGCATGCTTAGATCTTCGTGTAATCACTTGATCTTCTGATATGATGCTTAGGAAGGCTAGATCTATCATAAAGTCTGTAACCTTACGTTTGAAATCAAACCATAATGAAGATTTATGCTAGTTAGGTCATTTTAGGATCAAAATGTGTTTTGGTGATTTGAATGTGAAAATCCATGTTTAAAGTGTTAAAGCTTACTGTTTTATGTTGGTAAATGATTATGCATGCTAAATATTGAATCACATGAAGTATGGAAGCTGTTAGGTTGATTTTTAGGCTGATTTGTGAGTTTTTCGCGACCAGCGGAACTGAGCTGTTCTCTGGGCGAAACTATACAGCGAAACTGTATAGATATTCATCCAGCGATACTATGTGGCGAAACTATAGTGTCGCCCGCGAAACTAAGTAGACCTGCTCGAACGAAACTACCGAGCGAACCAACCTGAACGAAAGTTCAAACCAGTTTCGAGCGAATCTAGGCTAGCGAAACTGCGTCAGCAGTTTCGGGCGAAACTAGCTAGCGAAACTGTATCAGCGGGTAATCCCTAGCGAAAGTGCTGCCCGTGCACCTAGCGAAACTATGTAGCGACACTAAGTAGCGAAACTATGATCTGACCAAAACCCAACTTGTGCAACTTGTTTGAATGTTATGCTATGACGTACATGATTATGCAATAATGAAACATGCCTTGATTTCTGAATTATGTGAACCCTTGTTATGATCAACCATCGGTGTCGTGTGTCGGCATGTCGCGTCATAGTTCGAACGTGCTATGTTATGGGCCATAGTGACGTGAGTTAAATACTAGACACAAACTAATACTTAAGACCTAAACGTGTTCCTAGGTCTTCGTTAAGCAAACAATATTTGGATTACTTAGCAAGTGTAGCAGTGCAACCAAAGGTGAGTGTCACTAACCCATTTACCGTGAACCCGTTTGGGTCGCACCGAATAACTTAATGAAAACCAATGCTAACAACCTTATGAGTGCTATGCACCTCTCTGATGAACTTGAACTTAGGAGTGCTTGGCACCCACATGATGAACTTGAAGTGTTTTATGGGAGACACTTGTGAAATACTCAAACAACTATTTCTAAAACAAAACTGAAAATGTTTTCGGGATTCATGAGAACCCAAAGTAAACCGTTTTAATATGGCTAGTGTAGGTTAAAGTCTAAACCACATGATATCACATGATTTCTAAGGATTGCTTTATAACTGAAAAAGTCCTCAACTTAATTGTACCATTAATTGTAAAGTGAGGGGATGTTGGGTAGATCTACTGGAGTTTGACAAACTCCGCCTCGTGACACGGGAAGTGCGAAGAGGTACAATATCAGCCTATCTGACCGTGATCCCGAGAGGACACGGGGGAGGCAAAGCCGCGATGACGTAGGTCCGCACAACAAAATAGATGATGGCGCTGCCACTACAATTATCAGTCAGCTTTGGTACAAACTTCCTTAGTGCATGGAACAACGGATTAGCTACCCGCGATATCGGTTGAGCACTTTAACTATACAAAACTAGTACATACCCGATAACGTATGTTACGGACATTATTTTCACTAAACCACACCACTATGATTTTGGATATCACTAAGCATTGCTTTTCACAAATAAATATTTCATAAGTATATGTTGACACAATTATGATTATGAGACCGGGCCACTGCATGACAAGCCCACTGTGAACTCACCAACCGTTAGGTTGACACTTGCGTGGTTTAAACTTTTGCAGATCGCTGAGGAGTATCCGGAGCGGGTTGGCGTGGCACACGAAGACATTTTTCTTTTATTTAAATTAAATTGGGAATTTTAAACAATGATTCGTAAAGCACGTGGTTAGTGCTAAGACTATAACTTTTCTGCTGCGTATCTTGAGACTTTATTTTATGAAATATATTTGGACTAACTCTGATTTGTTTAGTATTTGTAACTAATGGTTGTGGTCCTGGTTTGCTCGCACCCCTTAACGGTATAAACTCCGTTAGTGGTAAATTGGGGATGTGACAATCTAAACGTTGAAACGTCGCTTAGGGAGAAAACCGGGATCAAAACGGTTAACTACGCGACGAGTAAACGTAGTTTTGGTAACGTTATTTAAAACCGACCAAGAAAATATTTCTAAACTTATAAACGACTTTAGGGAAATATATTAACAAAATCTTGAACTAGTAAAAAGTCCAAATGCATTAAAAACTATTTTACAAACTTAAACCGGTGACTACGATCTCTAAAAATTATAAATAAATATTTTGTCTTAGAATATTTACGGAACTTTCCAAGTAATCGTTTTAACCTGAGAAGTTAGTGTTTACAATTATTAAACGCCATCAAATTGTTTTATTTAAATTCCCTTATATTTATTTGGATGTAAATATAAACTTGACTATATATATTTATTTGAACAATAAATATTAACCGGATGGACTTTTCCTAAATATACAAAGGGGACATTATTATCAAGGCTTGACCGGTGTCGTTGGGTGACGGAAATGTTACTCAATGATCAAAGACCTTATACATGCAACTTGTTTATTTATACTTGTTAGGACGTTACGTGCTTTCGTCCGGACTTTCCATATCACGTGCATTATCATTTCACCTTGCTTGAGGTGAGTCTCACGGCCCCTTTCTTTTAAACTGTTTTAATACATTGGGGGAGAAAATCATGAACTAAACTGTTTTATACTTGATATCTTGGTCGAACTGTACTCTGCCATATAAATTAAATGTTCTTTACTTACCCTACAAATGAGTACATTTCGTTACATAACGAATTGTCACAAATCCCACTATTAATTGAATTTGATTAGTTCTGTTCGAAACGGTAACTAGTGAATAGATCTATTTGGGTTAACAACCCTACTTGATTGGTAGCTCCAATCCCGACGTGTGCATTTGTCGAGTAGTACACACCAGTTATTATTGTTCCATTGCAGTATCTTTTAGGGAAGATGCTATGAGTGGGTAAATCTGTTAGTTTCAAATTCAAAGTTCATTGCTAATCATTACATCACGGTGACCATATTATTATCTTGTATATCTTAAACCACTTACAAACTATTTGTAGAGACTTAAACCTGTGAACTCACCAACGTTATGTTGACCCTTTAAAACTCATGATTTTCTCAGGTAACTAGATGTATCCGCACGTGCAAACGGGGCCATCACTCATAAACGGACCTGCTGCTGATGGAGTCATAGTCCCGATTTATCCACCTAATATTTTCAAGCATTTTAGGAACTATCTTAACTTTTAAGAACTATTTCCATCTTTATTATTAATTCTAAGACAATGTCATTTCACCACTATTTCCGCTGCAATCCAAATGACGTTTTATTTATCAATTGTTTTACTATTAATTGTTCTAAGTATCCACGACTATGATTCCATGACGTCACACGCCTTCATTCCTGAAAGTCCAGGGTGTGACAATTGCTGAGGTCCGAACTTAGGCCGAACCTGGAGATCGGACATGGCCGAACGTTGGGCTGAACCTGAGGTTCGGACCAGCGTGGTTCAGCTTGTATAAATAGGATGTCTTGTATAGATTTCACAAGCTTCCGAGTAAAATCTTTCCTGTGTACTTTGTGGTTATCTCTGTGGTTAATTCAAAGCATATTTGTATTTACTCTTCGTTTTTTACTCATTTACATTGATTTCATTACGACTAAGTAGAAGATCCACACGCTCAAGCAATTTGAAACACAGAGAGTAAATACAAATATGCTTTGTATTGACCACAGAGAACCACAGAGTACACACAGAGAATATGACATGGAAAAGCTTCTGAATTCTATACAAGACGACATATTTATACTAGCTAAATCACGACCGGCCGAACCTGAGGTTCGGCCACATGTTCGGACCTGTCCAAACTCCAGGTTCGCTGGGAATTCGGACCACAGTTCATAAGCACACCTTCGTCTTGTATTCGATACTTCACATGACGATCAGGACCATGTATCAACAATCACCCTTTGTGATTTCACTTGTGACTTAACACATAGTGATTGTATTCATCATCTAGTCAACTATGTTCCATGCAAAAAGAAATAAAAATGTTAAATCGTCTACCTTAAGGCGCTCTTTCGATACGCAGATAAGGCCTCGAATTTAAGAAAATAAGAAAAGTAAAAACAAGTTGAAGTTGTATAATTCAACAACAATCAGGTCGGTCTTGTTGACACGTAGAGAAAGTCCGGTGAATTATCAAAAACACCAAAGAAAATAAAGCAGAACCTTAAATTAACAACTATCTGGTCAATCTTGTGGATACGCAGAGATAGTCCGATCATTTAAGAAAATAAAGAAAATCAAACAAGTTTAAATCTTTGCAAAATGAACATATGTATACACAGTGACTTTTCATTTTCTTGTTCACATATCTATTTAATATCTTGAGACACTCTTCAAGATGTTGTCCACTTGGTCCAACATCAGTATTTAGTGTATATCACATCTGAATACTTTCTGATATAATGCCGAGCCAACCAAGCACATCGAACAATGAACTTATGGCTTTTCCATCTAGTTTATCCATGAGTCAGACACGTAAGCCAATGTACCATCATTTCCCAATTATGTCGGATACAGTTTCTCATTTTTTAATGTTTTTGTATTTTTTGTGTTTTTCTCCCCCTTAAAATGAAAACTCTTTTTTTGGATTTTTCATTTTAACAAAACACAAAGACGCAATTTTTGGTCTTCAATTGCCCCCCCCCCCCCCTTAAACTACATACGGAATGTAAAAGAGAAAAAATTGACCTTTCAATACTGATACCTTTCAATTTAAGCTTTCAGAAAAACTTTTAGTTTTATAATATGAAGCATTGAATTTAAGTTACGCAGGAAACTCCACTATAAGTAACTGCTTGAAACTTGAACTTCACAGTCACCGACATGTCTTCTTGAAGTATCTGCACAGTGGACAAAACAATTAGTTTTTAAATGACCCGAAGCACACAGCTTCTGGTCGACCAGTGTCTTCAATTAAATCATTTGCAGCCTTACAGACCCACTTAGGTCGCCACTGTATTTTAGCTTTTTTCAAATTGAACTGAGTCATCATCAGGTGATGAACCACCTATACTTGAATCATATTTGAAAAATTGTTTCTTTTGAGATTTAAAGTTTGAAGGTGTTGACTCAGTAAAAACTCTGCCAGATACATCAATTAATGTCGCAGATTTATCAGAAAAATATTGTTTTGATTACACAAGCGATATGATCATTTTTGGTTTCTGTTTGTCCTGAAATGCATGACACACATTATTAGAATCAAAATTATCATAAAAATCATCAAAATTTTGAAATTGATTAGCATGCACCCATTTTGCAGTAGGACTTCGAGGAGTAGAATTTGATCAAGATGAAGAAAAATCTTTGAATTGTTGACCAGCTCTGGAAGAACCAGAGGAATCCTTCTTCTATTATTTACCTCCTAATCCTTTCTCCATTGTAGATACAAGAACCTGAGCCAAATGATTAATTTGATCAAGATTGGTATCCTTCTTTTCTTTTGCAACTTTCTTGGACATGATCTTCTTGTCTTTCTTTTCAACCTTTTCATTGTTACTACCCAAACCTGAATGTTTGTAACCTGGTAGCTTTGATAATTCCACTTGAGAACCAGAAGATCCATCTTGAGCAGCTCGAGTAAATGTAGCTTTAGTACCCATTAAGTTGTTTGCATGTACCAACTCAGCAGCAACTTTTTCTTCATTCATTTGCTTCTCATTCTTTTCAATTATTCTTCCAATAGAAATCTCTTCTCCATCCAACAAGGTACTTTCAGGCACAAATTTAGTTTCTCTCACCATTGTCTTGTCAGATTGCTTGGAATGTTTATCGTTCTACATTGCAGGATTTGTAGCAGCAAATTCAGAATAATCATGTTTTGCATCAGAAGGTTTGACATCAACCAGAGGATCAGTTTGAATAACCGGATGCGGAATTTGATTATGCTCTTCTCCTCCAAAAACTTTCTTAAAATTCTTATCTTTGCACAAATAACTCGTAAATGAATGTGAATTATTTAGATTATGCAATTGACGATTCAGATCTAAAATCTCAACATTCAAACCTGATATCTATTTTTGTGCTTCACCCAATGCTTTTTCTGAATTAATTAACTGCTCTGAAACTCTGTTTGACAATGATTTTTTGCTTCTCATATTGACAATGAATTAATTAACTGCTCTGAAACTCCGTCAACAACTTATTTTCTTTTGTCAAGCTTGTGACTCTATCTTGTAATTCGGAATGTGCCACTTGATGTTGCTTTTCCAAAGTAGTAACTTCATCATAAGCTTTCTGAACTTCATCATAAGATTTGTGAAGCAAATCCAACTATGCTTTTGATTTGATAAACAAGGCGTCAAAATCTTATGTTACTTCCTTTGCTTCTTTCTCCCACTTTTCAGTATTTTTGACTAAATCTTCTTTAATAACAAGGAATGTAGAAATTTGCGTAACCAACTCTGCATTTTCATTCTGTAGTTTCAAAATCTGTTCGTTATCTTCCACACACTTCCCTTCAAATATTTTCTGAAGTTCTACACAGTCTTCCATCAACAAACTCTTTTCTTTGATTAAATTCTCATTTGTCTTGAAAATCTCATCAGAATCTTCACATTTCTTCTTGTAAATTTCTAACTCTTCTTCCTACTTTTTGCATTCAACAATCAAACTGTTCTTTTCTTTAACCAATTCCTGAATCTTTCTTTCCTTTTGTTAATAGAAGTCACAAGTAGACTCATAACCACTTACTTCAGAATCAAAATCACTTGAATCAACTTGCATATTTGCCATCAACGCTATATGTGAATCACCAGTGAAACTAGGTTCAGACATAGTTTCCATTCTAGCATTATTTGCTTGAGAACTGCAGATAAAAGCAGATTCATCCGGAAATTGTTTTGACCAATCAATACCTTCATGAATTGAAGACACCATAGCTTTTGCTTATGTATTATGAACATGCTTATCCGAATTGGACTTTTCAGATGATGATTGATTACAGTCCCGAGCAAAATGTCCAAATTTGGGGCATTTGAAACATTTAATCTTTGACTTATCCAATCCAAGTTTCCCTCCTGGAATAAAAGACTTCTTTCCAAGTTTCTTCATGAATCTTCTACCTTTTTCAAATGGCATAGCACACTGCCAATTCAAATCTAATTCATTCAATTGATCATCATTGAATTGATCTAAGTCATCTCCAAACAAACCAGCTTCACTAATTTTACCAAATATTGATCCAGAAGAAGACGATATGAAAGCAAATATCAGCTAAATCTTCAGTTGGTTGAGTAGGAATATAATTGTTTGTTGATTTATCAGGAGTTGTAATATCACAACCTAAAGAGTAACCAAAATTTTCATACTTCCCATCAAGAAAAGCTGTTGGAGCAGGATATAAGATTGAACTAGAATTTGACTTAGCTTTAGCATTCACGGTAGCAGAATTTTCACTAAACTACAATTCAGGATTCTGAATGGAAGGATGTGCTGACTTTTTCACAATCATCTCCATTTCACGAGCTTTTAATTTTCAAATCAATTGATTAAATGTCCAGCTTGAATAATTTGGATCATGTGTTAACATCATAACAAAATTTTCCCATTTGTTAGGTAAAGCTTCCAAAAATTTCTCTTTCAATTCATCATTCTCCTTTGTAACTTGCACAACTTCAAGTTCATTTATTACATGTGAAAATCTTGCAATCAAGTCTGACATTTTCTCATTCTCACAATACCCAAAATTATCAAATTATTTCTTCAAAACTTTCTTTCGAGTCTTTTTATATTGCTCATTACCCTCACACCTTTCTGCAGTAACATCCCACGATTCCTTTTCAATGGGTATCCAACAATCAACATCTTAAGAAAAAATGTATGATTCAAATTGTTTCTTCCAATTATGATAATCTTTTAATCTTAACAACTTGGGAACTTTCTGAGTTGTTCCTATTTCATTGTCATAACTCATCTGCATTGAAGTCTGAGCAGCTGAAAATGCTTGTTAATCTCTCATTTTGAAGTTAAATAATCAAACGTCAAAACTTCAAACTCAAAAAAGAAGGTCTTAGAGACGGATTTTGGGGGTCAAAACGGAGGGTACTAGCCGTTAAGTAAGTAAAAGTGTAGATCTCCTTGAGACGGTCGTTTTGGCTGGTATTGGGTTCTGTAACTCAAAACTGAACTCAAGTTACATCAGTTTTAGTGAACACCACTTTTCTGTCAGCGTACCAATAACACTCTCAGCGGACCAAACCATTGACCAACGTACCTGAAAGTTCGTGAGCGTGCGAATCTTCTACTTAGTCGTATAGAAATCAATGTAAATGAGTAAAACACAGAGAGTAAATACAACTGAGACTTGTATTAACCACAGAGACCACAAAGTACACTTAGAAAGTATATGACACGGAAGCTCTCTAATTCTATACAAGACAAACCTATTTATAGGTTGAACTCACGACTGGCCGAACCTCAGGTTCGCCACAAGCTCGGAGCCGTCCGAACTCCAGGTTCGCTGGGAGTTCGGACCTCAGCAATCTTGTGAGTCTTCGTCTTGTATTCGATACTTCACATGACGATCAGGAACCATGTATCAACAAACTCCCCCTCGACATGTGCAGTATCATCTCCTCTTAATAAAACTTGTATCTTGTATCTTCAATCAAACTCTTCCTCGATCTAGATGAAGAATTCAATCTTGAATACTTGATATTGCAACGTGTGTAGTCTCTTTATCAACAATCTTCAGAAGACTTGAAGTTGTGATGTTCTCTTTCCACTTAGAAACCTGCCAACATAAATAATCTTGGTGCAAAATGTCTCTTCGAGACTCCAAGATATCATGATTTTGAAAATGATGTTGTATTCCGTGTTGATCAATCGAAAAAACAAATCAGAAACAAAATATTTTTGGCTTTTAGAAACTTTATATCAAAACACACCTAAAATCTTTTTGGTATTTTCTGATAAGAAAGTAACTACCAAATTGAATCAGACACTATTTTTATCTTTTGTGAGAAAGATCACGACTTGGGATCATATTGGTCATAACATGCTGAACTACACTTCAATTTCGATTATTGTAGCACATAAGCCATGCCGATTGCAGATATACTTTGTCCAAATTTAAACTCTGGCACAATCATACTCATAACATCTGGATATGTTAAGGTATTTATTAGATTTGCATTGACCAGTGTACCCCACACTATCAGACATACTCAGATATGCTTTGCTTATCACATTTTTGTGATTTCATTTATGATTTTAATCACATAATGATTGTAACCATGATATAGTCAACTGTGTTCCATGCAAAAAGAAATAAGAACGTTAAATCGTCTACCTTAAGGTCGATCTTTCGATACGCAGATAAGGCCTCGGATTTAACAAAATAAGAAAATAAAACAAGTTGAAGTTGTATAACTCAACAACAATCAGGTCGGTACTCCCGTACACGCAGAGAAAGTCCGATGAGTTATACGAAACACCAAAGAAAATAAAGCAGAACGTCAAACGAACAACAATCAGGTCGGTCTTTCGACACGCAGAGAAAGTCCGATCGTTTGACAAAATAAAGAAAATCAAACAAGTTTAAATCTTTGCAAAATGAACACATGTATACACAGTGACTTCTCATTTTATTTTTCACATATCTTTTTCTTGATATATCATGAGATATGCATCAAAATGTTGTCCACTAGGTCAAGCATCAGATTTAGTGTATATCACATTTGTATACTTTCTGATTTGCCGAGCCTACCTTGCACATCGATCAAATGGTCTTATGGCTTTTTCATCTATTTTATCCACGAGTCAGACAATGTCAGCCAATGTACCATCATTTCCCATTCATGTCAAATACAATTTCTCATTTTTCAATGTTTTTGGCTTTTTGCATTTTTTAATGTTTTTGTCTTTTTCAAATTTCTCCCCCTAAAAATGACAACTCTATGTATAGATTTTCATTTTTACGATTTGAAAAACAACACACTATTTTTGTATTTTTGCAAACAAACTCCCCCTCAGAATGAGACGGAGTGAAAAAACAAACGAAAAATTGATCAACCAACACGAACACTTACAGATTAAGTCTTTTTGAAAACACAATTAATTTTGAAAATCAGATTAATTAGAACAGATATTTCACAATCAGCAATTATCCAATCACTGAAAGGTCTTCTTGAAACACCTGTTGACACCAAATAAATCATTAGTCGCTCTGGGATCGACCCGATGTAACATCGTCTGGTCGCCCGGTGTCTTCCACAAAGTCATTGTTGGCCTTGGAAACAACTTTTGGTTTCCAAATTTGTAAAAGTTTCAATTTTTGATCAGAACCTGAATCAGACTCAACCGACGTACTTGGTTTAGACCAAGACGATTTACGATTAGATTTTATCTTTGAGGACCATGGTTCATCAAAAATTTGACCTTTGTTATCCACATATTTGGCAGTGTTGTGGATATATGCAGTCGTCGGACAATCAGCAGCTAGATGTCCAGGTTGACGACATACATAACAAAGTCTTTCTCGAAAATTGTTTGAAAATGATTTTGATTTTGAAAAACCAGATGAATGCTCAGAATCAAAATTTTCAAAGAAATCATCAGAGGAATCATACCTAGGAGATGGACTCCTTGAAGATGACGATCTTCCAGAATAGTAAATGAATTCCTTCTGAGATGGTGATTTCTTTGCATTCTTTGCTTTAGAAGCCTTGGCAACATTCACCGGTTTCTTTGTTTGAATCAATTCTTCCTTCACAACAAACCCCACACCTTTGTGTTTGGAGCCTGAAACCTTTGAAGTACCTGAGGAAGAACTCGAAGCTTCTCTCGCCTTAGCTTCACTTGTGAATTTAGCTTTAATGTCCTTTAACTTGTTCTTTTCAACCAAAACTTTGTCTTCTTCAGTTGCAGATGAAGAACTTGACACAACCTTATCAAAAATCCTCTTATTCTCCAACAAAACAGACTTTGACACAAATTTTGGAGCTTCACCCAAAGGCTTTTCCTTCTGTTTGGACTTAGATTTATTCTTCTTGGGTGGAATAGCAAACTTGGAATAATCATGCAATTCATCTTTTGGATCAATCTGAGCAGCAGTAACTTCAGTTAAATCCACTGGTTGAGGAACCAAGTGAACATCAGCCTTCTGAGAACTATCTGAACTTTGATCCTGCTTGTATAGGAAATTTAGCATTGTAGGTGATAAATTGCAATTCTTCACTTGCCGCTTCAATTCCAAAATCTCCAATTTTAAATCATTGATCTGTTGTTGAGCATCAAACACTTCTTTCTGTGACTTGATGAACTTTGCATTGAGATCATCATATTCATAAGTTTGTATCTTTCGGATCTCACATTCAGCAAATAACTCTTCAAGAACACTTTCTCTCTTTTTCTTGTAAATCTCAACATCCTTTGTCAAGACGTCATTTTTATCACGATAGAGAGTATTCTCATCTTGAAGCATAGAAATTTTGTTCTGAAGCTTTTCAACAGTAACAGCAGTTGTAGCAATAAGAGCAGTTGCTTCTTCATACTTTTTCTGAACCGGATAACTTTTCTCAAACAGATTCTCAAAATCTTGAGCTGCATCTAAAGCTTCAGCCTTTGCTTTCTCACATTCTTCAGCCAATACTGTTTTCTCTTTTAAAACATCTTCATGAACATGAACCAATGCATAATACTTCTTTTGAAAATCTTCCAATTCTTGCTTTAACACCACTATTTCTTCAGTCGAAATTTGATGACTTTGTTCAAAACTTGCAATCTCCTGAAAAAATTTCTTACATTTAAGACATTCAGCTTCTTCAACCTTTGGACTCTCAGAGACTCTAGGTAATTCTTCTTGAACCAGAGATACACTTGAATAAGAATCAGAATCAGTTAAGATGCTATCATCATCTATATGACGAACAGCCAAAGCAATTGCAGGTTTAGAATTATTCCTTTTAGCTTCAGTATCTGCATTCCATGCAAACTCACTTGAATGTGGAAACGTATTGGTCCAATCATGAACAAGATTAGCAGATTTCATCTCAACCTTCTCAACTTTATTTGGTGAATGATAAACTAAATGTGCATGTTGACCAGTTTTGAATTTATGCTCTGCAGAACTTGGACATTCTCGAGCAAAGTGACCATAATTTGAACACTTATAGCATTTAACTTTAGACTTGTCCAAACCAATCTTTCCTTCCTGATTCAATCTCTTCTTCCCAGTTCTATTGAAAAACTTCTTTGTTCTTCGAACCAACATAGCATACTGCCAATTGAGATCCATTTCTTCTAAATGATCATAATCAATCTGATCATAATCTTCATTAGCTAACTCAGCATTACTCACAGCACCCGTGATAACACCAAAATATGAAGATACCAAAGCAGACATTAATGCATTATAATCATCAACAGTTTGAGCAGATAATGCAGTTTGATTTGAAGAACTCGGAACAGAAACAGTACAACCAGCAGAAGAATAACTTGAAGATTCAGATTTACCTGCCAGAAATGCTGTCGGGGGTGCAGAATTAAGAATATTCGATTTCCCAGCATTCGTTGTAGAATCATTTTCACCATGATACACTGCAGGATTCTGAATTTGTGTAGGAAGAGACTTGTTCACCATCAATTCCATATCCCTAGCCTGAATTCTTTGAACTAAATCATTGAACGACAATCCTTGAAAATCCTTGTCATGAGTAATCATCATAACATAATTCTCCCATTTCTCAGGTAGAGCTTCTAAAATTTTCTCTTTCATATCAGCTTCGTCTTTAGTAAGATTCACCAAACGCATTTCACTCATTAGATGAGCAAATCTTGCAATCAGATTATGAATCGTTTCATTCTGATAATGCTTAAAGCTGTCAAACTCTTTCTTCAAAACCTTTTGTCGACTTTTCTTGTACTGGTCATTGCCTTCACATCTTTTCTCCAAAGCATCCCATAGACTTTTTGATGTGTAGTTACCAGCAAATTGATGAAGTAACTCTTTAGGCAAAGCCATCGTTAAAGTACCATAAGCCTTTTTCTCAGCTTGATAAGCTTTCTTTTGTTCAGAAGACATTTTTCTTTGAAGTATAGGTTCACCAGTTTCATCTTTAGGGTAATAATATTGCTCAGTGAATGATAACCACATATCAATATCATTTGTATCGACATATGCTTCAAACCGTTTAACCCAACTATGATAATCTTCCAACTTTAACAATTTGGGAACTTTCTGACTTGTTCCAATTTCATTATCATAGTTCATCATTGTTTGCATAGTTGCTTGAACTGAGTTTTGAATAGCCGCGAACGCTTGAAAATCGGACATTTTCGAAAAACCAGATTACTGTTCACTCCGAACCTCGTCCGAACCTAATATATCCTCCGAACTTCCTCCGAACGTGATCCGAACTCAGAAACACAGTCCGAACTCTCTCCGATCTCTCACCGAAACCCGTAGACTCCGAAACCCTCCGATCCTAGTCCGAACTCTCACCGAACGAACAAAATGATCTCCGAACGTACTCCGAACCTGGTGTTCGGAGCAGTTAGACCGAGCTTACTCCGAACTTGAAGTGCGGAGCAGTTACGCCGAACGAGGAGTTCGGCCGAACGCGAAATTTCGGAAAAACTTTGAAAAACTCACTGAAATCGACACCTCTCGAGCTGTAAACACTCAATCAACTGAAAATAAGCAACCACATACATATTTGACGTGAATCATGATGTTTTAGACGAGATTTTTGAGAAACGAAGATGAAAAACGAGTTTTGAAAGTCAAATACGTGAATTTGAACTCGATAACTCGAAAAACACTGATCTCCGACTAGTAGAGTAAACCTATTGCTCTGATACCACTTGAAAGTTCGTGAGCGTGCGAATCTTCTACTTAGTCGTATAGAAATCAATGTAAATGAGTAAAACACAGAGAGTAAATACAACTGAGACTTGTATTAACCACAGAGACCACAAAGTACACTTAGAAAGTATATGACACGGAAGCTCTCTAATTCTATACAAGACAAACCTATTTATAGGCTGAACTCACGACTGGCCGAACCTCAGGTTCGCCACAAGCTCGGAGCCGTCCGAACTCCAGGTTCGCTGGGAGTTCGGACCTCAGCAATCTTGTGAGTCTTCGTCTTGTATTCGATACTTCACATGACGATCAGGAACCATGTATCAACAGTACCAATGGCTTTGACCGGACCAAACACTAAGCGTACCACAATTCTCAACATACCAATCCAAACGTACCACAAACCCAACGTACCAATGAATATGGCGGACCAAATTGAACTCAACATACCAAATGATAAGTTGTAACTGCTCCGTACCAATGTTGATGATTGCCTAGCGTACCAATCAGCGGACCAATGAATTCTTCCAACGTACCAACAAATTCATCCAGCGGACCACTAAACTCATCCAGCGGACCAACACATTTAATCGGCGTACCAACACTGTTTCGACTGAATTTTGAAATTTTGGATGTTTTGGACTGTGAATTGCAGCAGTAGGCAACGAAAACACACTAGGAACGTTTTGTAATTAAGTTTGACATCAGAAACACTTGGAATTCAGAAAAATCGATGAAAATGACCAAAAACCCACTTTCTCTCACTAGAAAACTTATATTTGATCAAAACACAACAGTAGAGAAACCTGGATTGCTCTGATACCACTTGTAAGTACACGGACGGATCTTACTACTGCATGATTCGATCAAACACGATGGACATGACGTAAATAAATCTTTGGTTTATTGATTTCACTAAGAGAGATAACAA
Source organism: Deinandra increscens subsp. villosa (assembly GCA_039602395.1). NCBI lineage: Eukaryota > Viridiplantae > Streptophyta > Magnoliopsida > Asterales > Asteraceae > Deinandra > Deinandra increscens. Next base: position 107,419,808 of record JBCNJP010000027.1, read on the forward strand.
GAAATCTAGAGAGAGAAAACACACTCAAATACACAGTTAAGATGATAGAAGTGACCAGAAGTTCTAAGCTCTCTCTAACACAAAGTATTTATAGTGACCAACTTACCAACCAACATACCAACCAGCATACCAACCAGCTTACCATCAGACTTACCAATTGGTATGTTGTCCTTGGTAAGTTGACACTAGACTCACTAACATGCTTTGATCTATATACAATACACGAGACACATTGCAGCATAAGATTATGTTCTAACACATTGTCCTAAGAATGGTAAGAAACCATCTGCTGGTAAAACTACCACAATTATAGATCAATCTGGCAGAATTTTTGATGAGTCAAAACCCACATATTTTAACTCTACACGAAAATATTTTTCTAAATTTGATGAAAATGTGGGTGGTACATCAAATGATGATAAACTGAGATACCACATATGCAGTGGAAGGTTTCCAAGGCTGCTGAAGATTTTGTGGAAGACACTGGACGACCTCAAGCTGTGGGCTTAGGTTATTTTGACAACTAATCTTTATGTCCATTGTATGTAGGTACTTCAAGAAGGCATATTGGCGACTGAAAAGTTGCTGATAATGGAGTATCGTGCTTAAATTAGAGTATCAACAATCTAATACTTTTCAAAATGATTTTTCAAATTCATAAGCCTGGAAGGTATTCGTGTTAGTCGATCATTTTCTTTTATTTCTTTTTACATTTCTTTCATATGTTTATGGGGAGATTTTAGGGGGACAAAAATTTAAAAAGGCCAAAAATAGAGTGTTTTTCATTTTATGGGGAGAAACTGGCAATGGAAAATGAAAAAGAAAATGAAAATAAAAATATATATATAATAAATAGAAAAATCAAAAATGAGAAATTAATCTGACCTGGGAAATGATGGTACATTGGCTAGCGTTTTTACTCATGGATAAATTAGATGAAAAAACCATAAGATCATTATTTGATGTGTTAGGTAGGCTTGGCAATTCAACTTATTTTGCATTTTTATTTTGTTAAATCCGAGACCTTACATGTGTATCGAAAGATCGACCTTAAGGTAGACGGTTTAACATTCTACCTTCTTTTTACGTGGAACAGAGTTGACGTTATCTTAATTCAAAACACTATGTGCTAAGCACAAGTGTAATCACAAGAAGTGACATGAGAAATGTCTGGACATGTCTGATAGTATGGAGTTCATAGGTCTGAGCAAATTAATAATATCTTAACATATCCAGATGTTATAAGTATGATTCTACCTGAGTTTGAAAAGTTGAATTTCAAATTATACTAGCAGTCAACATGGCTTGTGTGCTACAATTTGTTGAAATTGAAGTGTAGTTCAGAGTGTAAGGATCGAAAAGAACCCAAACACGATATCACGATCTCTAGTGAGTGTGCGGAATCCAAACACTAGAGTGATTCAAGATTAATCGAGAATAATATGAAAAAGCAATAACAATACGAATAAGAACACAAACCGATTGAAGAAAGACACTTTACTATTGACCTTGACTGCTTACACACTGATCAAAATTCTCTGGGAGAATTTCGTGAACACCAAAAATCGCCAAACACTATGAAGCAACCAACCCTAATCTCCTAAATAAGCTATCCTTATATAGGAATGCTCATGCTTGTTAAACAAGCTACAAAATTCTGACTATAGGGCCCACAACAATTCGACCAACCTGCAACCCACACAACCCATTTACATAATCATAGGCCAATTACATTTAATTAGCCCACAAGTAATTCTAATGCAAAAGCCTTATAAAATTCTAGACTCTACACAGAGCGTTAGTACCTATGTGATCCCTTGTTGTGATCATTCTCAAAAAAAAAATTAGAGGTTGATTCTAACTGCATTTAAATTTCATTTTAGAAAATTTAAAAAGATTTTTGGTGTGTTTGATATAAAGTTTGTAAAATTCAAAAAGATTTTGTTTCTTATATGTTTTGAGCTTATCGACACGTGATACATCGCTTTTTAAGAATCAAAATATCTTAGTTCTCCGAAGGAGATTTTTCCCAAGATTAAAATTATTCTTGGAAAAGAATAACTGCATTTCTGTCTTCCGAAGATGCACGTTGTAGACATGATTCACAAGAATGCTGAAAGGGGAGTTTATTATATCTCCTAAAAGGATCTTGAAGAATTGTCTGTCGATTCAAGTGTTGATCCTGCCATGCAAGCTCTACTGCAACTAACTTTGAAGTTGAAGATCAACTGTTGAAGATCAAAGTCAAAGTGTTGAACATATAAAAAGATACATCACATGTCAAGGGGGAGTTTGTTAGTGCAAAGTCTGGGTGTTGTATGATGTATCTAGACACTATGTGATAGTTGCTTGAGTGATCAAGTTGAGTTCATGTATTTAGTGCTAGAGAATGAGAGCCACCGAATGTGTGGCGAATGACCCCCAATGAGATCATTTGGTGGGCATCTCATTCGTTGGCATCTATTAGTATAAATAGCAAGTTCATTCTCCGGATTTGGGACTTTCGAGAGCTGTTGTCTTTGATTCTTTTGGTGAGATCAGAGTTCAGAGTGTTTGTCCTTGTACTCTTCATTCGGTGATTCAATAAACAACACTTTGGTTACTGATTGTGTGCTAAAGTCTTTATTTCTACACATGATACACTGAACAAGATCCATTCACACCAATTACAGTAACTAGAGTCGCTCAGGGTGCGAGGTTGATGTGAAAGTCAATTTGGTGAATGGGAGGAAGACCTATTGTGTAGTTAGAAAATTTTGTCATGGTAATCTCTGATGGCTAGGATGTCTTTGACTCCCCTTTCTTTCTACTCCCACAATTTGGACCAAGAATGCACGCACTCCATAAACAAGTAATTGTGGGCTTGAGGTAGGCCATAAGCTTGAGCCCACAGGCTGGGTTATCATCAAGGATTGCTAGCACCTGATCGTCCAAGCGGGGTACGAATGAGTTTTCTTCAAGTGCAGAGTTTTAGCAATAGCTATGGTAAAGATGCTGAGATGAGAGGAAAAAGGTTAGGAGGTGCCAACGGTGAATAATGCCGAGGCACGGAAGTCAATGAGTTGTGTCACAGTGTAGACATAACTTAAGGATCATAAAAATTTAACTTCGAGAAAACTTTCTGAAATAGGTACGTGCGTAGAGTTATCTACTAGAGATATCATAAGGTGGTAAACTTGTGCTCATGCAGTCCCGTAAACATGTGGGCTTGTATACTCGTAAATTTCCAAACGAGTAGATTCCTAAACACGCATCCCTTGAAAATACACGATCGAGCTTGAAAATTGAAACGAAAACATTTAACAGCTTGGAAATTTTTATTAAAATGGATAGTCATGTGAATATAGGCTCGTGGACCCGCTAATGTGCCCATTTGTTGCCATGTATGCATGTAATCCCATAACCATTCAACTTGCAAACTCGTGAACCCATCAACGAGAACTCACCTAAAATACACACGACGTCATAGATGGAATGAGAGGAGAAACAATTCAGAATCATAAGAGGCAAACATTTGATCAGAAAAATAAAAACATGATCGACATAAAAGAATAAAGCTTTAAACATTAACATAAGGATGGTAACTCAACATAAGGTTCTTCAAAAGCATACGGATTGAAAGCTCCAGTAAAGGTACCGAGGTTATCATAGTCGTTGATAAAAGTGTTAACGGTAACTAACAGCGGTATGTGTGAGGCAGAATGACCACGGTTTCCACAATAATAACAAACGAGCACAGTGAAAAAATAAACAGATTCACCATAGCAAATTGAACAGGTGTTGGTGCCATAGGTTAGACCGATTGTGGTTGAACTCGGGCTGGCTGTTGACAACTGCTCATGAGATGGCCGGAGCGGTAATAGTTGTGGCATAGTCGAAGCCCGATTTGAGGGGTGGTGTCGCTTGCATGGTTTGCACAAAAAGATGAAACCCGAGGTAAAGCTCCAAAACTGGGCAAGTAATGAGGGTCACTTTGTGGTCGCTACGATAATTCATGTGACCCAAACCAAGAAAGAGAGAAAACAATCAAGAGATAAGACATAGCGAAAGATCAATTTGAGGCCAGGAGAGAGAGAGGCATCATGTAGAATACCCGAATCTGAGTATCACGAGGCGACAAAATGAAATAAATCAAATTAGAGTACCATGATATGACAAGATAAGATATATCGAATCAGAGCATAATAAGACGACATATTAAAATAAATGATAGGATATCGAGAATTATAAAAAATCATTAAATCACCGACTCATAAAACAAGAATGTCAGGACCAGATTTGAGCAACATGTTCTCATATGATTCATCACACAAGTGCGGAAATCATGTGTGATGGTCGATTCTGGATGAATCTGCATCAATCTTCACCCATTGATGATTACTAAAGCTCAAGAACACACACTAACACCAAGAACACACACAGAAAAGCTCTGTTGTAGAATATTCCAGGAGTGCCGTCCCTCAATAGGATTTTCTTAACTATATATATACTACAAGAGAGCATAAGACAAAAAGAATGTTTGACACACACAATCATTACCTTGATTTCAGCAAAATATTCTATCAGCACAGACAAGTTCGCTAGGCATTAGACAAGTTCGCTAAGCAATAATAAGTTCGCTAACAAGTCCGCTAAGTAGAAACAAGTTCGCTAACAAGTTTGCTAAGCACAAACAAGTTTGCTAACAAGTCCGCTAAGTATGGACAAGTTCGCGAACAAGTTCGCTAAGCACATTCGCTAAGCACAAACAAGTTCGCTAACAAGTCCGCTAAGTATGGACAAGTCCGCTAAGTATGGACAAGTCCGCTAACAAGTTCGCTAAGTTTAGAAACAAGTCGGCTAAGTAAACAAGTCCGCTAGGAACAAATCAAGTACGCTAAGACAAACTTTGAACAAATATGATAAGTGTTAAACAAGTCCGCTAAGATCAATTATCAGAATTTCGCTAAGAGGAAAAACAAGTACGCTAGATTCATACAAAAAATGTTTCTAAGTACAAGTTCAAAGTCTATTACAAAACAAAGTATCAAACTAAATAGGACATCAAAAAGGTCTTCACCAACAATACTCAACGGTGTATAGTTTGTGTTGCTAACAAAACAGGTTCCAACAAAGAATTCAAGTTAATAATCATTTTAAAACACGAGAGTTCAAGTGGAAAACATGTGCATTAGTGAACCGTGAGGTAGTGTAACATAGATCATCATAACGTGTAAAACACGAAATCGAGCATTTTTTGTAAAAACACATAGGAATGGCCCTCATCTCCCGATTGGGGAAACTACAACCGTGACTAATCAGAGTTATTTACGGTTCTAACGGTAATTGACATGCTTTGGCCTAATAGGTTCCGACACTCTCATCGGGGCATCCCAAGTGAGCGATCGGGTCCGTTGAAACTCTTTTCTATCGCTAAAACCCTAACTTCGACGAGATCATGAAATCGAAAAAATCAATTTCCTAAATGGTACGTAAGGAACCATTTCTACGGAAAGAGGCAAGGACGCCTCAAGTGATTTGTGTATAAGTGTGTGCTAAACATCAAAAGGTAAGACAAGGATCGATACAGACAGATCAAGAAGCATGTAATTAATGGACATAGTAATAATATAGCCATACAACGCATGAGGCATTCATGCAAAACAACTAAGGTATAAGTCTAAGTCAAACTGTTTCTAATAACCTAGATCCCTATACTTGTGGCTCTAATAACAATTTGTCACAACCCAACCGACGGCGGAATATGTTGGGGTGACATAATTGTCCAGATGCACACAACACTAGTTAAAGTTTGTGATATTCTTAATCAACCCATCTCATATCATTCAAATATAACATAATAATCCAAATACAAAGCATCAATTAATAACATATTAACTCATTCAATTTAGGTCTCACGAAGTCCACATGCATCCTAAAGTGTCATCATCAAGATCATCGGCATCAAACAGCAAAGCCTGCAACATGTACAACATACGAGTCAACTACAAGTAGCTAGTGAGTAAACATAGGTTTAGTATACTAAAATATATTAAAAGCTTACGGTCCATGAGCTAAGGGCAATCGAGTACGAAAAACCTGATAAGAGATAGAGCAAATAAGGGTGTATAAGCCAACCCTGATAATAAGGTTAACAATCACCCGACACCAATTACCGGTTAATTCAGGTGGGTCGTCACACTTATAGATCTATCATTGAAACCCTGACCTTTTTATAGTTAATATCACACGAGGTCGTTCTAGAGGTTGATCACAACATAGAAACAAATAACCATACAAGAGCACACATAACAATACAGAGTTCGCATGTAGTTTTCGAGTAATGTATATCGAGTATGAGTTTTGAATATGGTACATGTTGTACCCCAAAATGTGTTGGATTAGGTGTCTAAGCCTATAACTATAATTGATAGCAGCACAGTCCTTTTGGGTTGCCCTCAAGACTCGACACGTGGAGAATTAATAAAAGGGAAAAAGAAATGGTTTATTAATTATATGGTTTAATAATTAATTAGACAAAAACTATTTGGGAGGTTAATTAACAGTTTGGTTAATTGAAAGGGATAATTAACAATTAATCAATAGTTGATTAAATTAGGAAAGTTGTTATCCCACATTGAAAGATTTCGAAAATCCCTTAGGCAAGGGAATTTTCGAAATTTTACATGTATCCCACATTGGTGGGATTACAAAGTGAGGAGGTTATCCAAGTCTATAAATAAAGGCCTTAGGGATTCATTCCAACTCACTCATTTTGGATTGAGTATTTGCCTCCTTCTTTCTCCCTCCTTGTGGAAGAACTTCTTATAGTTCATCCCACCTTAGTTAAATATTCCCTTTCGAGTCATTGGGTGTGATCCCATCAGAGGCACGACGTTTGTGGTGCTAGCTTCCTTGAAGTCGAGAAGGATTATTATAGTTGTTTGCTATAACAACTAAGAGGTATGTAATCCTATCTGTCTTAGTAATTTATTTATTTGATTGTTTGCTAGGGTTTATGATATGATCATAGTTATAGGTTCAATAGTGAAACCATAGATCTCATTTTAGGTTGCTTGCACCCTTAATTGTTTAAGTTTGCTTGTAGTGCCTGAAACCCATCAGTGGTATCAGAGCATAAGGTTTTTTTTCAATTGAATTAGCTATAATTGTTGAATTGTTAGGAGACTCACATTCGATTTTAGGTATTAGGATTTTTAAAACCCTAATCTTGCCCCCTAAGTTTCGAATGCCTTTAGGATAAGGATAAATTTAATTGTTTAAATTTATTATCCTATTATTAGTATTATTATTGATATATAATATTGGTATTTTTAAAAGTTTTAAAGATACACCTTATACTATATGTATGATTAAAAGCTTAATTGTTATTATATGTATAAGAACAAAAGTCAGTCAAATCAATAGTAGGCCTCATTCACGAAGCTAGTCTATAAGGGGGTATAAGGAAACTGCCTATAAAATGGTAGTTGAATGGTGGTCCATTCTCACCCACCGCTTCCTTGATTAGTGGAGGGTCGTTAGCCGAACGGGTTTGATAGGATTAAATTTAATTCCCATTAAAAGTATAATGACAACAAAAGTAACGAAACCTTTTATTATAAATTCCTAGTTACTTTAGGAAAAATGTGAATTTGTATGCTAACCCATGAAATTGCACATTACACTTTATAAGTCATTAGTAGAGCGTGTGTGGTTAACTGGCACACTAATAGGGACTAATAAAGAGTTGTAATGGGTATCTCAAAAAATTATTATTGTTGATGGAGCGTGTGTGGTTAACCAGCACATCAATTGAGATGATAAATGACATTGAGGTTACCAAACATATTTGCATGGTTATTCACATCTTGTTTGTGATCCTCGGTATCCTATTCACAAATGGAAGAGCATAATCCGAGATTAAACATGCCATTGAATAGTTTCAATGAATCTCAGAAACCCACCTTTATGGAATTTGCAATTAGATTACGGCATCCCTTCTCTAAGTTGTAAATTTTATAGTTGGATCAAACTCGGTTTTCTTATCTAACTTTAACTTTTTTTTTAAAGAGAAAATGTGTGCTCCTACCGATGCTTCTGGTTCCTCCTCGTCCACCCACAACAACTTCTCCCTGTTGGGCATTTGCTCAAAAGTGATATTGGACGGCCCCAACTACAACGACTGGATGCGTAACATCAAAATGGCCCTTCGTTATGAAGACAAGGAGTATGTCCTTGAAAAGGAGCTAGTTGAAATTGACCAAGAGAAAGCCATTGCTGATGAATTAGCCGCCTACAAGCAACATGGAAAAGGATGCAACAAAAGTTGCTTGCATCATGGTTGCCACTATGACCCCTGAACAGCAAAGATTCTATGAGGATTACTGGCCGTACGAGATGAACAAGGACCTTATGGAAAAGTACCATAAGCGAGCTCGTCAGGAAAAGTATGACATAGTAAAGTCTCTCATATCAAGCAAGATGAAGGACGGGGAATCTGTTAGCGCCCACGTACAAAGGATGCAACGTTACGTGGATCAACTTCTGAGGTTGGGTGTGCACTTTGATGAGGAATTGGCTATTGACATAGTCCTGAACTCCTTACCAAGTTGTTATGATCAGTTCATCTTGACCTATCATTTGAACAACACTGAGACCACATTGGCTCAGTTGCACAACCTCCTGAGAACTGCTGAAACAGGAATGAAGGAAAGAGTGTTGCCACTGCTCATGCTAATACTCCCGTTCTAGCCATTGGTCAAGGAAAGGGGAAGAAGAGGAAAGGTCCTCCCAAACAAAACTGGAAGGGAAAGTCTCATGTGAAATCCAGTTCTGATGTTACCCCTATCTCTGATCCTAAAGAGGCCACTTGCTTCTATTGCAACGAAAAGGGGCATTGGAAACGAAGCTGCCCAAAGTATCTGCAAGATCTTAAGGATAGCAAAGTGAAGCCATCTTCTGCAGGTACATACACTATTTCATCTAATAACTCATTATCTTCTAATTCTTGGGTCCTTGATACAGGATGTGGATTCCACATTTGCTCTGTTTTGCAGGGACTAAGAAAAAGTGAGGATGTGGAGCATGGTAGAATGAACTTAATCATGGGGAATAGGCGATCTTCACCTGTCACCAAGATTGGAGTTTATAGTCTAGTGCTTAGTAATGGTGTTAGTTTGGATTTATTGAATTGTTGCTACTCATCAGAAATGACACGAAACATTATCTCTTTTCATGCATTGTTCAAACAAGGTTTTAGATATTATTTCAATGATGAGAATGGTTCTATTTCTGCTTTTAAAAATGGTGTTTTTTTTATTTTGAAGCTTTACCTTGTAATGGTGTGTATGAAACTGTGATGTGTGTAGATAATTTAGGCAATAGTGTATATCAAATTGATTCGTCTAATGGTATAGACAAAGCATGTTTGTGGCATTGCCGTCTTGGACACATTAACAAGAAACGCATGGAACAACTCCAAAAGGATGGGGTGCTGGAATCATTTGACCTAAGGCCAGATGATACATGCGAATCTTGTCTTTTGGGTAAGATGACAAAATCGCCTTTCATCGGATCTTGTGAAAGAGGTGAATGTTTGTTGGATCTCATACACACAGACGTGTGTGGGCCCTTCAGATCATCCACAAGAGATGCTAATCGATTCTATGTAATTTTTATTGATGATTATAGCATATATGGTTATATCTACTTAATCAAGCATAAGTCGGAAACCTTTGAAAAATTCAAAGAGTTTAAGCAAGAAGTCGAGAATCAATTAGGCAGGAAGATAAAGATGCTCCGATCAGATAGAGGCGGAGAGTATCTTAGTATCAAATTCCACGACTATATCAAGGAATATGGAATAGTTTCACAATTGACACCTCCCAGGACACCACAACTTAATGGTGTGGCTGAGAGACGCAATCGAACCTTGTTAGACATGGTTCATTCCATGATGAGTCGAGCTTCACTTCCAATCTTATTCTGGGGGTATGCCTTAGAGACTGCCGCCCACATTCTTAATCTTGTCCCAACAAATAAGGTTGCCAAAACACCTCACAAAATGTGGACAGGGAGAGTTCCCTCGTTAGCACATATTAAGGTTTGGGGTTGTGAAGCTTTCGTTAGACGAGAAACTCACGATAAGCTTGAACCTCGTAGTGAGCGATGTAATTTCATCGGCTATCCACAGAAGTCCTTTGGATATTTTTTCTATAGACCCAGTGAAAACGTGGTCTTTGTAGCACGAAGAGGAGTCTTTCGAGAGAGAGAGCTCATATGCAAAGAGGACAGTGGGAGCACCATTGACCTTGAAGAGATTCAAGAGTCAGCCGATGAAGGAACCTCTGAAACCACTAGGGTTCAACCAGAGGAAGAGATTCTAGTTGAACCGGTTGACACTTCATTACCACTTAGGCGTTCTGGTAGAGTTAGCATGCGACCTGAGTTCTATGGTTTCCATATAACTACAGACGAGGACACGTTTATCAGTTTTAATACACTGGTGAATTTGGATGAGCCAGCTAACTACAAAGAAGCGATGGTAGGCCCTGAAGCAGCAAAATGGAAAGAGGTAATGGACAGCGAGATCAAGTCCACGTACGACAATCAAGTTTGGAATTTGATTGATCAACAACCTGGTCGGAAGACGGTTGGTTGTAAATGGATCTTCAAGAAGAAGACCGATATGCATGGTAATGTAAGCACATTCAAAGCACGACTGGTGGCGAATGGATTTACTCAAACCCTAGGGGTTGACTATGATGAGACCTTCTCACCGGTGGCTAAGATAAAATCTATTAGGATAATGCTAGCCATAGCTGCATTTCATGACTATAAAATTTGGCAGATGGATGTGAAAACCGCTTTCCTAAATGGGAAGTTGGCTGAAGATGTTTACATGAGTCAGCCAGAAGGTTTTGTATATGCGAAGTTCCCTAATAGAGTGTGCAAGCTTGAAAAATCCATTTATGGATTAAAACAAGCGTCTCGCAGTTGGAATCTTTGCTTTGATGAGAAAATAAAAGAGTGTGGCTTCTCTAGAAGTGAGGATGAGTCCTGTGTATATGTCAAAGCTAGTGGGAGCGTAGTTACCTTCCTGGTATTATATGTTGTGACATACTTCTTATAGGAAATGACATTCCAACCTTGCAAGATGTTAAGTTTTGGCTTGGAAAGTGTTTCGCTATGAAGGATCTAGGAGAGGGTGCATATATTCTGGGAATAAAGATTTCAAGGGATAGGAGTAAAAGGCTAATTGGATTAAATCAGAGTATGTACTTGGATAAAGTAATGAAACGATTCTGTATGGAGAACTCCAAGAAAGGAGATTTGCCCATCCAGAGTAATACTAAACTGAGTAAAAGTCAGAGCCCGAGTACAGACGAAGAGATAGCAGAAATGAGTAGAGTTCCATATGCTTCCGCCGTTGGATCTATCATGTATGCTATGACATGTACTCGTCCAGATGTGTCTTTTGCTTTGAGCATGGTCAGTCGTTATCAGGGAAATCCAGGTAAAGCTCATTGGGTAGCGGTTAAGAATATTCTCAAGTATCTGCGAAGAACTAAGGACTGGGTCCTAGTACTTGGTGGATGTGATACATTGAGGGTGACTGGGTATAGTGACGCCAGCTTCCAAACTGATAGGGATAATTTTCGTTCTCAAACTGGTTGGATCTTTACCTTAAATGGAGGAGTAGTTACTTGGAAAAGTTCCAAGCAAGAGACAGTGGCTGATTCTACTTGTGAATCAGAGTACATAGCGGCAAGCGAAGCATCAAAGGAGGCAATTTGGCTGAAGAATTTCATCGGAGATCTTGGAGTCGTGCCAACCATCAAGGAGCCAGTGGAACTTTTCTGTGATAATGAAGGAGCGGTTGCCTTGACAAAGGATGTAAGTGACAATCGCCATTCAAGACATATCACCAGAAAGTACCATTTCATCAGACATAAGGTAGAAGAAGGGTACCTCGTTATGAAGAGGGTATCATCTGAAGAGAATCCTGCAGATCCATTCACAAAGGGTCTGAGTAGGATTCGACACCATCAGCATGCTAGGGGCATTGGTTTGAAGGATGATGTTATTTTTAGTAGTTAGGTTGAAACTTATGACAAAGTAAATGTAATTGAGTTTTGGTGATTAAATAATGGAGAATTATTTTGTTTACTACCTTTTGTCAAATGTTGTTTTTGTGTTTCATTTTTGCATGTTTTACTTCCCGAATGATTAGATTATTCAAAACTCCACAGTCAATCATACTTTTGGAAGTAAGTAGTGAATTAAGACTGTCATGAATGGAATTGTAGATTGTCTAAGGAGTGTTAGACATGGAAATGGCATTGCTGCAATATTCATGAGTACTTTGAAATAGAGATTTAAGTATTGGATTAACCAACGCTCAGAGAATTACTTCATGGAATTTATCACGGGTAATTCTGAGACGATAATATCTTGTAATCTTTAAATGGAGATATATGAGTTGTGGTTTGCAAGTCAATTGTGCATTGATGATACGTAAACGCATTGGTAACTCGATGTTATAAAACGTATTATTGTGCATGATTTGACGAGTAGATGGTGCAAGCATATAAGTCAAAGTTTATTCATTCCTTTTGCCCTAACGGGAAAAGCGATATCTTTGGGCCCCTCGGTGATTTGATGTTGACTTATATTGCCGGGCTCTGCCAGGACTGAATTGATGTGTTCAATTGGAAGTTCTATGTCATTACAAATCGAAAATCGGGAAACAAAGTACTGGACAATGAGATTGATTATATTCCATGTCTCATGTTCGAATGATATCTTGTAGAACGAAGGATTATATGATCTCTTATCATAGGACACATTACTGACTAGGTCAGAATTCAAAAGCATTCTTTGGAAGCTACAATTTGCTGATCGGTTAGAAGTTATAGTTATTAGACTTATCCAAGTGGGAGACTGTTGGATTAGGTGTCTAAGCCTATAACTATAATTGATAGCAGCACAGTCCTTTTGGGTTGCCCTCAAGACTCGACACATGGAGAATTAATAAAAGGGAAAAAGAAATGGTTTAATAATTATCATGGTTTAATAATTAATTAGACAAAAACTATTTGGGAGGTTAATTAACAGTTTGGTTTATTGAAAGAGATAATTAATAATTAATCAATAATTGATTAAATTAGGAAAGTTGTTATCCCACATTGAAAGATTTCGAAAATCCCTTAGGCAAGGGAATTTTCGAAATTTTACATGTATCCCACATTGGTGGGATTACAAAGTGAGGAGGTTATCCAAGGCTATAAATAAAGGCCTTAGAGATTCATTCCAACTCGCTCATTTTGGCTTGAGTATTCGCCTCCTTCTTTCTCCCTCCTTGTGAAAAAACTTCTTATAGTTCATCCCTCCTTAGTTAAATATTCTTTTTCGAGTCCTTGGGTGTGATCCCATCAGAAGCATGACATTTGTGGTGCTAGCTTCCTTGAAGTCGATAAGGATTATTATAGTTGTTTGCTATAACAACTAAGATGTATGTAACCCTATCTGTCTTAGTAATTTATTTATTTGATTTTTTGCTAGGGTTTATGATATGTTCATAGTTATAGGTTCAATAGTGAAAACATAGATCTCGTTTTAGGTTGCATGCACCCTTAATTGTTTAAGTTTGCTTATAGTGCCTGAAACCCATCAAAATGTTTAAAAGAAATAGGGGCTATGAATACTCACCTCATGCGGAGATACAACCGAAAGAATGACATCACGAAACAGAACCGCAAAATCCCGAACATGACCTTGACAACTAGACGAGATAGAGAAACAAATTAATAAATGAAAAAATAAATAAATGTCGTGACTCGAAATGACATAACGGACAAGTGTAACTCGACGACTCGTTGATGATCTGTTTAAGTGATGATGTACGCTAAAAAATTAATCATGTAAAATAATCCTAATTCTAGGTCAAATGACGACAATTAATTATTGGCATAATTATTGTAAGGACTGGATCAGATCTTACTATTGATTGATATGATCAAATACAATGAACACGAGAGTAAATAAACCTTCAGTTTATTGATTTCAAAAAAGATGGTTACAAAGAACACTAGAGAGAGAAACACACTGAGTTACACACAGTTAAGAACACTTAGAAATGACCAGAACTACTCAATTCTCTCTAACACATAGTATTTATAGTGTCCAACTAACTAACCAGCGAACCAACCAACTAACCATTCGTTCGCTGGTTAGCTAACCATTGGTTAGTTGGATCCTAACCAATTGTAAGGAGCTTGGTTAGTTGACACTAAGACTCAACACAAAGCTCTCTTTTCAATACAACACACGAGACACACTGTAGCATAGGATTATGCTCTAACAGACTCCCCCTTAATGTGTGATGTATCTATTCTAACTAAATCTCTAGTCTTCAATCTTCAGCATTGTTGCATCTGATCTTCAACTTGAGATTTCTTGTCAGCTACAGAGCTTGCATGGCTGGATTAGAACTTCAACAATCAGTAAACTTCAAGATCCACCTGTAAAAGATACTAACATCTCTACTTTTACTATGCTTGAGTCTTGTCACACGGAACCTGTAAGGGTCGGTTTTATGAGGCTTATACATTAGAATAATGGGCTAGATAGTTGATATTAAATGGGCTTGGGTTGGGCCGAATTTAGGGTTTGTATGTGGAAGTTGTGTGATTTTATAAATACAACCTCCTAGATTCTTAGAAGGGGCTGGCCATTTGTAGTCATTGGGTGGAGAACTAGAGAGGGATAAGAGGATTACGTTTTCCTCTAGTCAAGGTGTACCAGACGGTTTGTTGTAATCATGTGCATTTTAACGAGGTGATTTTGTTCTACTTTGAGTTTTTATCGTTTATTTGATTTCATCTCATATTGCTCTTGAATCACTCTAGTGTTTGGATTCTGCACACACACTAGAGATTGATATCGTGTTTGGACCATGATTCGGGACTTACAATTGGTATCAGAGCTAAGAAACGCGTGTTTTGTGACTCGCACGATATT
Source organism: Deinandra increscens subsp. villosa (assembly GCA_039602395.1). Classification (NCBI taxonomy): domain Eukaryota; kingdom Viridiplantae; phylum Streptophyta; class Magnoliopsida; order Asterales; family Asteraceae; genus Deinandra; species Deinandra increscens. Next base: position 107,434,811 of record JBCNJP010000027.1, read on the forward strand.
GATTCAAGATCATACTAACGGTTTTGTGAGTTTTATTGTTATTTGGCTTGGAGATCCACTTGTGTGTTTGACGCAAGTTTTCGTTTGAAAGGCGTGAAGAAGATCATGTGATTTTGGTTTTTTATCAAAATCGTTTAAGTCTTGAAGATTTCAAATAGGTGCTCCATGTCAAAGCTACTGGTTTTTAAATTGATTTTTTTGTAAAAGCACTTCTTGGTAATTATTAATTCACGTCAGAAAATGACAAAGGAAATTGTGGATTGTGGAGGATTCACGGGCAAGAGCTTCAGCCTAAAAACCGCATTTTCGGAAACTTTACAGGTTTTCGATCACCTCTTATTTCTTGAAAGTAAATCAGTTGCGAGATTATAGGGATTGAATTCTTGCATATTGGGTTACGCTTCTGAGAAACACGTTTTCTCGATCGAGGTGATCAATTGCCTGTTTTCGTTCGAGAAAGCTTTACGAGTCAAGCCTAGTTTTCTTTTGAGCTGGTTTACGGTTGACTCATTCAAGTGAAGCTCACGATCAAGTAAAGTTCTCGCTACTCATTTGGTTACACCGTCCTTAGGTTCTCGATCAAAGGTGATTTTGGATCAGTGCATTGGTATTCGACTGAGTAGAGGTTTTCGATCGGTGATACGGGTTCTCGATCAAGGTTTAGAGGTTTACGATCGTCAGAGGTTTCTATTATCCGAGGTTTACGAACGAGTTTACAAACAGCTTTGCGATCGGGTTCGGGTTTACGTTCGTGATCAGCTTTACGTTTGAGTACGTAATTTACGTTCGAGGTGTCCGATCGAGTCACCAGTTTACGACCCAGCTTGTGTTTCTCGATCGAGTTAAGGATTCGTGTTACTCGGTTTAGATCGTTATAGAGGTTCTCGATTGAATACGGGGTTCCGATCAAGGATTCTGATTCTCCTTCCGTCATTCTTGTACGGGTTTTTGTTTATCCAAGGTTTTCCCATCTCGGGTTCGCAATCAAATTTACGGTGTCTCAATCTTCAAGTTTGGTTCTCGACCGGAATTAAGGTTCTCGGCTGATTTTGAATACAAAGTATCAAACGGATATCGTTTGAATTTCCTTCAAGGCATTTCAAATTGAGTTGCAGGTTTCTTGATAAACCGCAAATTAGAACGATGACCGATATTACGAAAATGACATTGTGAATTTCACATGTCATTTAGAGTTCAAAATAATTACAACTATGCCATTGCAATTAATTAGAATTTGTGGATAAAATTCATTGGTTTTTAAACCAGTATACGCTTACTCAATTTAAGTTGGTGCAAATTTATTTTGTCGAGGTTTTGATCGTTGAATTTTTTTGAACCTCGTGGATTAATTTGTTCAAAGTGTTTCTAGGTTGCTGGGGTTTCGGTTTTCAGAGAGTTTTCGAATAAACAGAAGGTTTTCGGTCGAGTTGATAATATTTAGTGGTTCTCAGTTGAAAAGGGGGTTTTCGGTCGTGTAGGGTGTCTACGTTCAGACATCAGGTTTTCGGTTGGATTACGTTTTCCAGATGCTTCATATTTTCAGTTAAAAATGAGTTCAGATAGATCCTCATCACCGAAATTTACTAATCCTACATATCCTCCTCGTTTGCTCTCTCCTCACAACTTTAAAGATTGGAAATGCAGTTTTAGAAACCATCTAAAAAGTGTGGGGTTATGGATATCCGTGATGGACGGTCCTTTCAAGCCGCTAAATTTTACAGGACCTAAAGCATGGACACCTAAAACTGAGAATGAATTTTCTGAAGATGACAGGGAAAGAATTAAAAAGGATGAAGAAGCCTATGAGATTATGACCAGGGCCTTATCTCCAGAAATTGCTAAAGAATTCAGAAAATGCCAATCTGCTGAAGCTCTCTGGAATGCTTTATGCAAAGCATATGAAAGAAATGAGAATGATGACCAGAAAAAGCATCATGCAATTGTGGATGAAGTTGAAAAGACTAAAATGCCAGTATGTTCCAATCCAACATATGCTCGTCTAATTCCTGGTCTTAGACAGATTCGAACAAATTTGGAAAGATAATTATTTGATGCACAATGTGCCACTAGCTCATTCAAGGGTAGATGGAAAAAGAGCGAAGAAAAGGTGAAAGCTCAGAAAGAAGATATTCAAAAATATTACGACCTAGCCACTGAAAAGACTATCTTATATGATCGCTCCAAGATAGAAGTGTCTGAGTTGAAACATTAGTTAATCATTTTGCAACATATATATGATGAACTACTTGTCAAATATGACACCAATCAGATGAGAAATAAACGTATGATGGAAGCCGATAAATCCTTATCTTATGCGATTGTGACTGGTCAGGTTGAAAGAGATAAAGCTGGGTGTGAGACAGAATAATATGAGGTTCTAAATTATATCATTCCTCCACCAGTTTCTAGAGATATAGTTGGACTTTTACTTGATGCTGATCAAGTTGATAGATCTGGGTCTGGATATAAAGAAGCTGCTCCTCCAGCTAATAGCGTTTTGGTAGGGATGACTCCAATGACCCAAGAAGAATTAGACAATGAGTTAACCATGACTTATGGCAAAGGATCAGCTAAAGACACTACTGAAACTGAAAGTGATGAAAGGGGTGCGGCGGAAGTGATCATAGAAGATGTGTCCAATGATGATGCTGAGTGCCAAAAGTACAACAAATGTCAAAACTCCAATTCAGAGGGTGCATGTTCGAGTTCAAGTGGAGTAAATGATGTAACTCAGAATGAGGCAAAAGCTCCTGTTGCTGAGAAGAAGTTGAAACAGTATCCTAAAACTGATATTGTTTATTTCAAGGTTGTTGATGAAGTGAAACGGGAGAAGGTGATTATGACAACAAGGCCTGAGGGGAAGATATTTATGATTTTTGGATCTATGTTCGATCAAGAGCAAGGATATGGATACGAGCTGCCCTCATTTGCTTCCAAATTCAAAGGCTTAGGATCATCCAGTGATGCATCTTCAAGTGGAATTAAAGTTGAGAAGCCCAAAATCGTCATCAAGCCACCATGTGTGATGCCTGCAGTTGGGGTCAAAGATGAAAAGCTCAAGGGAATGGTTGTATCTCCTATCTCTTCATGTGGTTCATGCAGTTCCAAGTGGAGAAATTGTGCTTCCACATCAAAGAATATTGGAAGCACAAGGATTGCAAAGACCAACACTCCTCAAGCTTCTAGGAACCAGAGAAGAGTCAATACTGGATCCTCCTACATCTCAAAGAGGCAGCCACAAGGGTATACTGCTCTCCATCAGCCCAAGAAGAAAAATGGTCACACGTCTGACGTCTACCCAAAGAAGCAGACTTGCATTCATTGTGGCAATCCTGGTCACATTGCTCGAAACTGTCTCCATCGCCCTTATGAGCCCTACTATCCACAAAGTCAAAGGGTTTCATCTCAGGATTCTATTAAGTCTAAGCTAATGAAGGTGCAACCACCTAAGGCAATGAAGACTGTCACTCCTAAGGTTAAACCCTCTGATCAACATTGGGGTGCTGCCAAAGAACAACGAAAATGTTCAAATCAAAATAACAGTTTTCCAAGTTACAAAAGTTTTCAGAAACAGGTGAAGAAATCAATTTCAAAACAACAAAAGTTTGAAAAATCTAAAGTTACCCCTCCCAAGGTAACTAAAACTATTTTAAAAAATGAAGCAAATTTGAAGAAGGTTGAAATACCTAAAGTCACAACTTCAAAAGTGACTAAAACAAATGTTAAATCAGCTAGAACTTGGAAACCAAATACCAAGGTAGCTCCATCCACGCTTCCTGATTTCTCAGAGGGCATGTGTTTAAAAGAAGTCTCATTTATTGAGTCCTGCGGAGTACCCAGAACCACAATGGCCTAGGTACCATTGGCTAACTGATCTCTCACTGTGTGTAGGAACAGTCAAGGAGGACTATCACTAACATTTTCTTTGTTTTTTGATAAGTGATTGTTCCAGGCACATGATAGGAAACATCGCCCCACTTCATGGCGTGCAATATTGTACAATAGAGGGTATGTTTCCTTGAGAGGTTAAAGTATGAAATCAGCAAAAAGGTATCGTTTTAACATGGTTGTTTGAATGTTGAAGCGGTAAAGTTTGATTGTACCAAAACCCAATTCTCAAAAAATTTAAGCTAAATACTTTGAAGGTTAGCCTGGCCAGCTATATTTAAATTTAATTTTTTTTGTTTAGTTGTGTGTCTGTGTGTTCGCTTAAAAAAATGAAACACAATATAAAAAATATAAAAAAAAAAGAAAAAAATAAAAATAAAAAATAAAAAAAAATAGAGTGATTAAAAATCAAAAAGCAGGAGAAGAATAAGAGACCCTCAAAATTTGTGGCTTTTTAATTTTCAATGCGTTTGGTGTTTTTTTTTTTTTTTGAGAAGGAGGGAAGTGAAATAAACTTCTGTGTTGAGAATGGCTGACACGCGCAAGGCAAATGTGAAAGACTCGGCCCATGGTGATATGTTGGTAGGCTCATCTCTTAAATCTGAAAAGGTATGCGTTACACACTTAAAGATAACGTATGGAAGTCAGTTGGGTAACAGCACTTAGCTTAATTGCATTGCTATTTGACTGCATGTTCAAGTTCCCGATACACACGCCCAATTCTGAGTTCTTTGATGTCATGCTCAAAAATCCCATCCCCTCTGCTTTGCGAGAGCAATGACCTAGGGATGTTGTACGTGAGTCAGGCCTCCTCTGTATTGCGGTAGCAGAGACCTGGAGCCTCCCTGATCCATGTACCTCTAAGATCACATTGTACATTATTCTTAAACCTAAAAGATGCCAATGTGCACAACTAAAAGAGACCCTCAAGAGTCAGTTGACTTGTATATTATCCCCAAAAATCCCTGTGTTCTATTTTTTCTTTTCTCAACCCAGTCTGGAGCATGATGTTAGGCTTAAGGAAAGGTGTTGTGAAAATATGTGGTAGGGGATTTATATGCTTGATAGTGTGCAATAAAATGTACCTAGGATTTGTTTGAAACCCACTTTCTATTCATAATTAATGCACAATAAAAGATTATGAAAGTGACAAACAGCCTGACTAAGAAAAGGGTTTGAGTTTAAAGTGGACCAGTATATTGGCAATCTCCTGGACGTGTTCGAGTAACAGAAGCTGAAAAGGGTTCCTTGAAAAAAGCATATACGGATCAATTCTATGGTAGATAATATCGAGACGGAAGTTTTGTCATATATCGTGTTGAATGATTACATAAACCGAAGGAGTATACAACGATTAAGCTCCGGGGGAGGTTGGACAGAACCTCCCCTCTCAACACATTGATCTGGAAAGACACTGGACAGAAACTTACAAAGAAATACAAAGACAAAACTATTTATACTTCTTCATTCGGTCCGAACTAGGCACCTCCGAACCCTGTCTGAACTCCTTCTGAACTTGGAGTTCGTCCAAGGTTCGGACAACTCCGAACCTGGAGTTCGGCTGGGTTTCGGACCTCAGTTCATGTCTCCGATAAATCAGTCTATTTGATAATTCGAACAGTAACGGCCACACAAGGTTCATGCATCAACAAATTCCCCCTTGGACGTTACTGTTGAATCCAGATATTGATCTTCTAGCAATCATCATCAGTCAGTCTGCTACATCTTGATTCTTTATTTTCAGCAAGCTCCCCTTGGACTGAACTTCAGGCATGCAGGAAACAGTTCGCATCTTGTACAACCTCAGTTCATGTCTCCGAAAAATTAGTCTGTTTGACAATTCAAACAGTAATGGCCACACAAGGTTCATGATCAACATTCCTCGGTCAGATTCATACGGTTTGATCCCTTATAAACCTTCTCATGTTTGAATTGGTTCATATTATGTTTAATTTTTAATTTTTCTTGTGTGTGTCTTTAAGTTTTCTTTTTGTCATGCCTAGGTTAATTTGAAAGGTTTAAATGAGTTTGTGTGGGTTTTGTGCATGACAGTATGCCCCCCCCCCCCCTAGAATATACCCAATTTTTAGGGGGAGAAGGAAGGATAATAGGGAGATAAGCATTATCTCACTGGAAGTCATAATCTCAGGGGGAGATAATATGCATTATCCCCAGGGGAGATAATATGCATTATCCCAGGGGGGAGAATAGATAATATGTATTATCTCAGGGGAGGTTAAAAGAGGTCTTGGGTTAATGGGAAGTTTTATAGAAAACCCGTAATCGAGAATAGGGTTTTAGGTTAAAATAATGTAAATCACCTACTAACCCTGAGACAAGTCATCATATGTCTGGTGGTTTGTATTTTTTTTAATATGTCAGACAAGTTGGCGATTGAAACTAATGATCATGATGATGAAAAGTGCTGCTGCTGCTCAAGTTAAAGAACCAGCCGGACAAGACTTCCATATCTGGAAAAGCAACTGCATAAGGGAAGTTGTTGGTTCTTTTCAAGAAACTCAAAGATTCCAAAAGAAGATATTCACAATTCGAGGAGATACTGAAGGCATCAAGTTTTTTATGAAGATCGTGCAGCATAAAGAAGAATAAACAAGTTTGCAAAATAGAGGGTTTTCAAAACTTTATCCTTTAAAGAAAGGCAGTTCAAAAGAGTTACCAAAGATTCATCAAGAACCGGTGTTCATTCAAGAGAAGCAAGTATATGGGCTTGGGTTGGGCCGAATTTAGGGCTTGTATGTGGAGGTTGTGTGATTCTATAAATACAACCTCCTAGATTCTTAGAATGGGCTGGCCATTTGGAGTCATTGGGTGGAGAACTAGAGAGGGATAAGAGGATTACTTTTTCCTCTGGTCAAGGTGTACCAGACGGTTTCTTGTAATCGTGTGCATTTTAACGAGGTGATTTTGTTCTACTTCGAGTTTTTTTATCGTTTTTTTTTATTTCATCTCATATTGTTCTTGAATCACTCTAGTGTTTGGATTCTGCACACTCACTAGAGATTGATATCGTGTTTGGAACGTGAGGATTCGGGACTTACAAAACCCGCAACTTTAAAAGTGCGGCTTTTCCTTTTTGTTACCAAAATTAATTTAATCTTGGCGCAAAAACTTCTCTTTGAGAATCCAAGATATAGTTTTGAAATAATGATTTTGTATCGTGTATCGATCGGTCGAAAAAAAAATAAGAACCAAAATCTTTTTGGCTTTTGAAATTTTAAATCAAAACACACCGAAAATATTTTTGATTTTTCTAAGTTTATGCTAAAACACACCTAAAATCTTTTTGAATTTTTCAGATATGAAATATAAATGCAATACGGAATTAGACATTGTTTTTTTCTTTTGCTAGAAAGATCACAACTTGGGATCATATTGAACATAACATGCTAAACTACACTTCAATTTCAATTACTTCAGTACATAAGTCATGTTGATTGCTGGTATAGTTTGTCCATTTTAAACTCATGCAGAATCATACTCATAACATTAGGATATGTTAAGGTATTGATTAGTGTGCTTTGACCAATGTACCCCACACTATCAGACATACTCAGATATGCTTTTACATCACACTTTGTGATTTCACTTGTGATTTAACACATAGTGATTCATGATATAGTCAACTGTGTTCCATGCAAAAAGAAATAAGAACATTAAATCGTCTACCTTAAGGTCGATCTTTCGATACGCAGATAAGGCCTCGGATTTAGCAAACTAAGAAAAATAAAACAAGTTAAATTGTATAATTCAACAACAATCAGGTCGATACTTCCATATACGCAGAGAAAGTCCGATGAATTATACGAAACACCAAAGAGAATAAAGCAGAACCTCAAACGAACAACAATCAGGTCGATCTTTCAGTAGGCTAAGAAAGTCTGATCATTTAAGAAAATCAAACAAGTTTAAATCTTTGCAAAATGAACACATGTATATACACAGTGACTTCTCATTTTTCTTTTTCACAAATCTTTTGATATATCTTGAAATACGCTTCATGATGTTGTCCACTAGGTCAAGCATAAACATTTGATGTATATCACATTGGAATACTTTCTGATTTGCTGAGCCTACCTAGCACATCGAGCAATGATGTTATGACTTCTTCATCTAATATATCCATGAGCCAAGCACGTAAGCCAATGTACTGTCATTTCCCAATTGTGTCGGATACAATTTCTCACTTTTTTTATGTTTTTTGTATTTTTCATGATATATTCTCCCCCTTAAAATTAAAACTCCATTTTTTGGATTTTTCATTTTAACAAACACAAAAACACTATTTTGGCTTTTTGTGTAATGCATTTCTCCCCCTAAAATACAAATGTAATGCATTAAAGAAGAACATTGGCCTTTCGATACCGATACCTTTCATATTTACATTTTCTGAAAAATTTCAGTTTTGAAATAGGAAACATTGAATTTAAGTTACGTAGCAGACTCAACCATCAGTAACCGCTTGAAGCTTGAACTTCATAATCACCCACAGGTCTTCTTGAAGAAACCTGCACACTGGACAGACTTGTCAGTTGATAAATGACCCGAAGCACACAACTTCTACTCGACCAGTGTCTTTAGTAAAATAATTTGTAGCCTTGCATACCAACTTAGGTTGCCACTGCATTTTTTATTTTTCTATTTGAACTAAGTCATCATCAGGTGATGAACCACCTACACTTGAATCATATTTGAAAAAATTTTCTTTTGAGATTTATATTGTGAGGGTGTTGACTCAGTAAAAACTATGTCCGATACATCAATGAATGTGGCAGATTTATCATAAAATGATCTTTTTGCAGTTTGAGGATAATTTTGTGCCATGTGGCCTCTATGGCGACATTGATAACACAATCGATATGATCGCTTTGGCATCTTTTTGTCCTAAAAAGCATCACAAACATAATCAGAATCAAAATTGTTATAAAAATCATCACATGCTTGAAACCGATTACTATGCACCCATTTTGAAGTTGGACTTCGAGGAGTACAATTTGATCCAGATGAAGATATTCCTTTGGATTGTTGATCAACTCTAGAAGAATTTTCAGATAAGTTCTTCTTCTGTTGTTTACTCCTGAATCCTTTCTCCATTGTAGATACCAAAAACTAAGCAAGATGATATATTTGATCACGATTTGTGTCTTTCATATCCTTAAAACCACCTTTCTTCTCTTTTGAAACTTTCTTTGACATATTCTTCTTGTCTTTCTTTTCAAATTTCCTATTGTCACTACCCAAACCTGAACGTTTATAACCATGTAGGTTTGACAATTCCACTTGAGAACTAGAAGGGCCAGCTTGAGCAACCTGATTAAACAAAATTTTAATACCCTTAAGATTATTAGCTTCAACCAACTCAGCTGCAACTTTTTCTTCTTCCAATGTCTTCTCATCTTTTGTAACCATTTTTCCTCCAGAAATATCTTTTCCATTCAACAATGTACTTCCAGACAAAAACTTAGATGTTGAAGTATCAAACAACTTTGCCTCCTTCTCCACTCTCTTGTTAGATTGCTTTGAATGTCGATTTGTCTTCTTTGTAGTCTTTTTAGCAACAAATTCTAAATAATCTTGTTTCGCATCAGAAGGTTTAATATCAGCCAGACGATCAGTTTGAATAACAGGATTCGGAAATTGATTATGATCTTCTTCTCCAAAAACGTTCTTGAAATTCTCATCTTTGCACAAGTAACTTGTGAAAGAATATGAATTCTTCAGATTATTTAATTGTCTATTAAGATTACAAATCTCAATATTTAAATCGGATATCTTCTTCTATGCATCACTCAAATCTTTTTCAGATTGAATCAGCTTCTCAGAAATTCTGTTGGATATAAGTTTTTCTCTTCTCATATCATCATGAGCATTATACATTTCTTGTGTAATTTTATTGTAGAGACCCTAATTTTGTAAGGCTTTTGCATTAGATATTCTAGTGGGCTAGTGTGTATATTGTTAATGGGCTAATTTGTGTGGGTTTATGTAACACCCCAAAATTCTATGAATTGAATTATATGTGTGTGCTATACGTGTTTAGTAGCTAAAACGTATATTAATATGGCTTATTGTTTGATAAATGGGTAAAGGGAAATGAATTGTAAATGCTATACGGTTTTATGTTATTGATACATATGATATATGTGTTAGATAGCCAACCGTGATGAAACATATGAAAAATGCATGTTACCTATTAACGGATAATGAATTGATATAAATGTAGTGTTATATGAAAGATACACGTGTTAGTTGATGAAATGTGTTAGATACGTGTTTTATAATAAGGATAATTGATATATGTGATATCAAAATGAAATACGTGTTTAGAAGTTGATATAATAGGAATAAATGATAATCGGAGGAAAATACATTTACACGATTGTATTATGTTAGATTTTTGTGTAAGTATATACATATATATATATATATTCTAATGGCTTAAATGCATGTGAAATATTCATTCGATGAATATATATACGTGTTAAAATAATTAAACGTGTGAAAAATAAATAAGAACGTATCCTTACGTTAAAATGATCATTAAAAATGAATAAATTCATAACGTATACGAGTATTATACGTATTTATATGTATTTATAGGAACCCGAGGCTTAGGATTTATTATAAATACATCCTAAAGTGAATCGGAACATGAAACGATAAGTATGAGAAGTAGAAGAGCTAAAATGTAAATTGATAGAAATAAAAATATATATATATATATATATATATATATATATATATACGAATGTATATAAACCTTATCAAACGTATCCCGAGCCCTAAAACCATTAGAATTATGTCCCATAATGTTTGGGTACATAAATTAATAAAAGAATAAAAGTTAGAGGGGCTAAGGTGCAAAATAGTGAAAGATATATATATATATATATATATATATATATATATATAAATATATATACGTAAGTATACGCATATCATCGAGCATGTCCCGAGCCTTAGAAACTTTTATAAATATGCCCCCATAATGTTTTAAAGCATAAAATAATAGTTTGGTAGAAGTCTGGGGGCTAAAATTAAATAGAAAGTCAAGGGACCAAAATTGCCAAACTGTCAAAGTGGCTCGCGTATCGCGAAGCCTTCCCCTTCACCTGTCACTATACGCGACTCGGACGTGCAGACAGAATTGAGTTTAGGTCGTTTTTAAGCCACGTCTCATTACTTGGTCGCCAAAATTCAGCTCCTATGCGTCAGTTTTGAGTGTCTAGTCACCATAGGCACTTGGAGGGAGTTCGGACGAAGCTAACGAGTATAAATAGCGGCCTAAACATCAAAGATTCATCACCAATTTCTTAGATTTCTACCTTAAAGACCCTAAATGAACCCAGAATCTTCTTCGGCTCAATTCTCTCAAACGGTGAAGGCCTTAGATCTGAATTTCTGCAGTCAAGCTTCTTTTGGTATGATCTAAAATATCCTCTTTCAGTTTTTGATAATATAGCCTCTAAGTATGATTTCTAAAAATGCATAAAAATTAGGGTTCTTGAGCTTATTTTACCAAAATCGGGTGATCGGGTGGGAATTAGGGTCTGAATTTTTATAGGTAATCCTAAAATAATGTGTTTTAAGTAAGCCCTAAGTTTATTTCACAATTGGAAAAGATTTGGTAAAGGTTTTGGTTAAGAGGCAAAATTAGGGTTTCCGTAATGTTGTTCTGCCCAAATTGAGTAAACAGTTTTGAATTAAGCTTCGATATTTTAAAGCATATTATAAAATGTTATAATGCATAATACCCTAAGTCGGTTTCAAATAAAAATGATTTTTGGTCAAGAAATGAGAAGAATGGGAAATTAGGGTTTTGAAACATGATTATTTAATATAAAATAATCCGGAGGGTATGGGGACTTGATTTTTGGTAAAATACCATGTTTACATATAGAATAAATATATGTGAAGTTAGAATGGATAAATATTAAAGTATTGAATATACCGAGTAAATCGGATATTTAGAAGTTCGTACGGACCGGAAGGGTAAGCGCATGTACACTGGGGTTTCTGGTAAAGCGGGGGTGTCGCATAAATCCCAACTGGGAAATGGCATACCTCACTGGGCGATCCTGGAGTGAGCTTTTACTTATAGGAATGCGCGTCTTCGTATTATCGTAAAAAGAAAAGGATAACTGCCTAAAGGGTATTTTGGTCATTTTGACCTTTAAGAAGGAATGAACTTAATAATTGAATATTATTAAGATAATAAGATGTTAAAATAAACATAGGAATGTTTATTATATTAAACATTGTGTTAACGCCATACAATACGCGATTAAGTTTAATTGGAAGGCATAGCGGAGGTTTTACCTGAATTAACTGCTTAAGAGTATAAAGTGAGTTCTATGAGCCCACTCTTAAATGTTTTAAATGTTTTAATGTTTTCGGGCTGATATACATGCAATGATATATATTCAACTGTTTACTTGAAAAGTATTTGAGATAAATGCTTTTATGTGTTTTGTGTTAATACACATACGTGGAATGTTTTAAAGACCTATAAATGTTTGAGGTTATGATTACCTGTTATGAACAGTTTTCAGAAGACTTATAATAAATGGTTATTATAAAGATAAATCTTTTTAAAGGTTTTGAAGTAAAGGAAATGTTTTGAGTCCAAAATATAAAGGTTATTTAAACGGACTTTTGAGGATGTTTTGAAGAGCTTTTAATCTAAGCAAAGATTGTCTAAGACGAGGGTAAGAGGGGGTTGTACAATCCAAGCAGTGGATATAAAGCCACTGGAGTAACGACGGTTGCTCAAGAGGTCGGGAGGCGACGGTCAACTGAAAGGGACTAAAGTAGTCCCAGAGGTAGACAATGCTTAGTAAAAAGAGGTTTGCTTATAATGTTTCGTATGACTCTTTTATACGTAATGATTATTTGCACAGAGGATGGGCCCCGGAGGCCCAAGGTTTTTAAAGTATTAAATGATTTTTATACTGATGAGTTAAACGTTTTGGTATAATCCTGTTATGCTTTATACTTGTTAAATGTTTATAAAGAAGGGGTCGTTAGACCCAAATGTTTGAGGTATGTTTTAGAGTATTAAATGATTTTTAATACTGAATGTTTAAATGTTTTGGTATAATTCTGTTATGTTTTATACCAATTAAATGTCTATAAAGAAAGGGGTCGTTAGGCCCAAATGTTTGAAGTAACCTTTCACGGTAAAGGTAAAAGTTTTAAATGCTTAGAACTCACCAGCGTAAGCTGACCTTTAAAAGCATGTATGTCAGGTATCGGTGATGTTTAAAGTAGCAAGGGAAGGGCTCTAGCAAGGGCAGAATAGATGGACAAGCTATCAGGAAAGACTCGGTAGTAGACTGGCATAGCTATAAATAAGATCTAGTTATTAGATTATGTTGTTATCTTCCTTACTGTTGTAACTTTTATATACATAAATGAAAAGTTTTTAATTTCCGCTTCTTAGTTATCTCTGTTGTACCATGTGTTCATGAGTAAATCCCACACGTGACCCCTCCTAGAGCCAAGACTGGGAGTGGGCGTCACAGTTTAAGTTGGTTAAGGGGTCCGGTCGAATATAGGCTATGTGAGCCGAATTTTTGTAGCTTGTTTAACAAGCTTAGGTTTTCCTATATAAGGAATAGCTAGTCTACTTGTTTAGGGTTGGCTTTTTGTGTGTTTTTTGGACTAAAGGTGTATCGAAATTCTCTTGGAGAATTTCGGATTTCATAAGGTGATTGGCAATCGAATTCTACAAGTATTCTTCAACTAGTTTTGTGATTCTTTATTGTTTTCTATACATTCATTATCTGTTATTTTGATTACTCTTGAATCATCTCTAATCACCGGATTCTGCACGGTGATTTTTTTTTTGAACAGCAAACTTCAGTCGAACCTAGAGATCACACAACCACAACGCGTACACGGGTGTCTTAACCGTGCCCCGATATCGGCGGGCGAGATCATCTAGGGCACCACCTCCATACTCCAGTTCGGGGAAAACCAGTCCACTTAAGGCCGCCAGAAAAACCCCTCCCCTCAGGATCAAACCCGGGTCTCTCAAAAGAGAGTTTCACGTGCCCTAACCATCACTGAGATGCCGTTGCGCCAAAGCAGCAACCGCTCCACACGGTGATTAGTAGACTTGATATCGCATGAGGAGAGATTTCAATCCTTGCAGTTGGTATCAGAGCCAAGAAACGCGAGTTTCGAGGCTCTCGCGATATCAGATTCAAGTTTTGGTAAACTAATGAATTAAGTTTTCTGGTGTTTTTTAGCTTTTAGCAGTGTTCGGAAGTATTTTTGCAGGTTCGATTCAAGACAGAAGCTTTCTTCGTGTTTAGATCGTGATTTTGTGACTTTTCGCCCCTGTTTAAGGCTTTTCAATCGACCCCTTGATCGAAAAGCACATTCAGACGCTTAGTTTCGATCGAGAAAGTCCCCTTGACAATTTTCGATCAGCCTCCTCCAATCGGAAAGTCCTGTTTAAGGCTTTTCGCTCGTGATTTTGTGACTTTTCGACCCTGTTTAAGGCTTTTCGATCGACCCCTTGATCGAAAAGCACATTCAGACGTTTAGTTTCGATCGAGAAAGTCCCCTTGAGAATTTTAGATCGTGATTTTGTGACTTTTCGACCCTGTTTAAGGCTTTTCGATCGACCCCTTGATCGAAAAGCACATTCAGACGCTTAGTTTCGATCGAGAAAGTCCCCTTGAGAATTTCGACCAGCCTCCTCCAATCGGAAAGTCCCCTTTGAGACTTTTCGATCAGCCTCCTCCAATCGGAAAGTCCCCTTTGAGACTTTTCGATCAGCTGTCTCCAATCGGAAAGTCCCCTTTGAGACTTTTCGATCAACCCTCATTCGATCGGAAAGTCCCCCTGAGACTTTTCGATTAGCTTCCTCAATCGGAAAATCCCCTTTGTGACTTTTTAATCAGCCCATTTCGATCGGAAAGTCCCCTCTGAGACTTTACGATCCACTCACACGTTTCGATCAAGAACTCTGCTTTTCGTCTGACCCCCTGTCCGATCAAAAAGTGCTTTTCGACCAAGCCTTCCCGACCTAAAACCACTTTTCGACCCAATCACTTTCCAATCGAAAACCTATCTTTTTTTCCTCAGCTTGTTTTTCAATGGCATTCAACATGTCAAATCTGTCCAGTGCAACTCTGGAGATGGACGCAAAGATCGGAACCAATGCCAGACCTCCTCGTCTGATGTCTAGGAAACATTTCATGAGCTGGAAATACCGGTTTGTGAATTATGTGAACTATAATGATCCCAAGATCATGCGATTCGTTGAGGTGGGAGACTATGTTCCAAAGACAACTCCAGCAGCTGGTCAGGAACCTCAACCAAAAGTAAAGTCAGAATGGACTGAGGAAGAATGGGAAAAGGTAGAATGTGATAGAAAGGCCCTGGCTGCTCTGACCATGGCTCTATCCCCAGAGGTAACCAAAGCCTTCAGGAGTACAAATCCGCCAAGACACTCTGGGATGCTCTTGTTGCTGCATATGAAGGAAATGACGACATGAAAGAATCTCGAAGGGAAAACCTAAGGGAGCAATTCAATGAATTTAATTATGTAGCTGGTGAAAACATTAAGACCTAGCTTCAGCGGTTTATCCAAATTATGACAGGAATGAAAGATGATGGGGTCACCTACACACAGGTGGTGGTAAACAAGAAGCTGGTGAATTCACTTCCACCAAATTGGGATAGTACAATTGAGTTGATAGAGAAGATGGTGGAAATGACTACCTCACCATTGATTGAGCTCGTGTCAACTATTAGAGCTTACGAAGAGAAGAACTATAAGAGGGCCAGAAAGCTGGGCAATGTAGCTTTGATGAACCAAGTCAATCAAACTTTCATCTACAACCAGCTGCAGTTCCAAGCAACTCACTCTCTAACTAGACAGGATTTATTTCTCAATCCACTGGGTCTAACTCATCTGGAACATCCAGCCTTATTTCGTTAGATATAAATAATCTAACCAGAGACCCTAGTTTTGCTCTTGGTGTAGGTATCATGAGTTGTTATCAAGCACTTGTTGCAGGTTCTCTTCTACCCACTGACTTAATTCTAGATGGTGTCAATCAAGTCAACCCGGAAGACCTGGAGCACATAGACATTTCTTATCAGATGGGAATGTCGGCTCTAAGAGCTAAGCATTTTATGGCCAAGACGGAGAAGAAGGATTGGAATGAAGGAAAAAGGATAAAGCTCAGCTTCAACAAGGCGAACCTGCGGTGCTACAACTGCAATGAGTATGGACACTATGCTAGAGAGTGTACCAAGCCAAAGGTTGAAAGAGATGTCAGAACTGATGATAGGAATGAAGGTGTAAGAAAGGAGACTGGGAATAATGATAGGGCACTAGTGGTTCAGCACACACCAGGATACGATTGGACTACTCAAGTAGAAGATTTGAGTCTGACGCTTGATCATGTGGCCCTCCTTGCAGAAGAAGAAGCACAGAAGGAAGCTGCTGAAGTCTGTCACCATGCCTTCATGGCAGACATCACTCCAGTTCTCAAGCTAGCACAAGCAGTCATGAGGGATGTTCCAATTCTAAATGTCAAACTATGTTTAATGAATGTATAGACTGGGAACGTGAGTTCATCAATGAAACCCTAAAATCATGAGTCAACTGCTAGAGATCTTAGGGAATATAAAAATCAGAGTAGGATATTTTGAGAAAAACTGGAAGCTGCTAAGTTAGACATTAAAAATCTTAAATCTTAGGTAAGTGATAAAAGTGCATATCTTAGAATTGCTGACTCTAAGGTTGAAAATCTAATCAAGTAAGTAGAGGAGCTTAAAGCCAAATTAGGAACCTCACAAAACAAAATTAAACGAAATGACAAGATTGTGTCTGAAATGTTGAAGGCTAGTTTTTTGTTTTATAACACTGATCTTAGAATGTGGCATGTTAAAGGGAACTCAGGTTTAGGTTTTGGTGCTGATGATAACAATGAAAAATCCATGCACTCTGTCCCAATACCTTTAATGCATGAAATGATTCCTGATCATGAAATCTCTAAGACCACTTTAGAGGTTAAGGCTGAAATTGATAGAAAACTTACTGCTTGTCCTATTAAGATATATGCTCCTGTTTCTAACATTACTAACAATTCTACTTGTTGTGCAGATAAAGGTAATAAAGAAGCAGGGGTAATGAATAGCAAGGAGGTTCCTAAGAGTCCAAAGAAGTCTAATTATGATGATTTTTATAAAAACTATGATTTTGAGAAACTTTAATCTTCTGTTATGTCTGAGTTAAAAACTTCCGAGTCTGATTTGTGTGATAAAACTTCTGATTGTGGTGTGTTTAATTTTGGTAAATGTGATGCAAAACCTGTGAAATCTTTAAGAACTGTTAAGATTTTAAGAAGGGGTAAGGGACCACAGGTTGCTGGTCTCAAACCCACGAGTGATGGTTTATCTGGTGTGAAACTTTCTGAAAATAGGAATAATAATGGTGACCAAAATGTGCAGAAAGTGTGGGAGTACATTTTAACTACAAAACCACACGGTAAAACCCATTGGATCCACAAAAATTGTTCAAAACCAACCTGTAAGGAATATTACGCTTGGAAGATTTCCGGCTGAATGCCAATTTTGTTATGTTCCGGCTGAAGTTGAAGTTGAAGCGGAATTCTCACTTCAAGCGGAACTCGCAGTTCAAGCGGAAAGAAGCAGTTTTGTCCTTTAGCGAATATTCCGGGTGAACTCGATTATCCACTAGATAATGAGTTCAACTGAACTTTTCCTGAGATGTCTTTTCAGCAAGTCTAATCATGCAAAAGCTTCTCGTATGCTTCTATATCTGATTCAAGCCGCTCTCCTAAAGTAGTATGTTGCTGCCAACACGCAAGATATATTCCAAATGTTGATGTTTATTCTTTTGGTAGTTTGTATTTGACTTTATTGTTTACGGTCTAGATTAGATCGCATGAGATCAATGGCTGTCATTGATCTCATTAGCACTATATATAGCCTAGTTAGCTCATAGTTTACAGATCATGAACATCATCTGTTCTTGAACAACTTGTAATAGTGTAGCTTTGAGTTAATGCAAATAGTGCCGAGTATTTGTTACTTCGTTGTTACTATCTTATGCAAATCAAGCTTTTACATTATACACAAGAACTAAATATCGCTTAAGTAAAGTGAAATATATCTTTAATTCTGCAGGGTTATATTTGCAAGTAAAGGGCTTTTGTTTTAGTTTAACTCTAACTAATAATGATCCTACAAGTGGTATAAGAGCTTTGGCTCTCACTTTGAAGACCTTCAGTGCTTCAAAGTCGATACTTTACTTGCCTACTTTACAAGCCTTGCTGTTTCTTCTTTCAAAAGGTTTTTAAAATGAGTGATTTTAGTCTAAGTTGTCCAAATGGTTCTTCCAACAAACCGCTAATGTTCACTCCAGATGACTTTGGTACCTGGAAACTCAGGATGGAAGGTTTTCATAGGATTTTGGACCGACGTATTTGGAAATCTTTTACTGAAGGACCTTACTCACCCATGGTTTCATCTGCTGATGATGCAGAAGTCAAAATACCTAAACCACTAGACAAATATGTTGAATCTGACTATACTGCTCTCGAATTTGACCATAAGGCATATTGGACTCTACAGCCTGCACTTCCTAACTCCATCTTAAGTGGGTTCAAAGGATGTAAAACTGCATTTGACATGTCGAATGCCTTAAGTGAAATGTATGAAGGCACCAGTGAAGTAAAAGAAAACAAAAAAGATGTTTTAAAACAGAAGTATGAAAACTTTACTTTCAAATATGGTGAAAAAATGACAAACCAATACTTAAGATTTGTTTCTTTGCTTGATGAACTCCAAAAGGTAGATGTAAAACTAGACCATGTAGATGTAAACAGAAAGTTCCTACGTTCCCTGCCTTCTGTGTGGACAGTTTACACAGTGAGCATCAGGGAATGCAAAAACTTGAAAAAGATGAGACTCAGTGAACTTCATGGCATACTCAGTCCCTATGAAATGGAACTAGATCTTAAACAAAACTCATCTTCTGAGTCAACTCAACTGTTTTCATCTGCACTAGTAACTACTGATTTTAACAGTTAAAGGTCTTCAAATTCATCATCATATCAGTCACCTATTGTCCGTTTCCCAGAGACACCAAGGTGTCAAGAAAGTTTTTCAAACACGTTTGAAAACTCTCACAATGCTCATGTAGAAACTGACTCTTACCAAGGCTTCATACCTGAAGATCTTGAGTGTATAGGTGCTGATGATTTGGAGGAAATGGATATAATGACTCAACTTGCTATGGTATCTGTCAGAGCTTAAAGGTTTTACAAAAGAACTGGTAGAACCTACAAGGGAGCAAAAGGTGCTCACATAGGCCTTGACAAAAGCAAAGTGAAGTGCTATAACTGTCACCAAC
This sequence comes from Deinandra increscens subsp. villosa, assembly GCA_039602395.1. Taxonomy (NCBI): domain Eukaryota; kingdom Viridiplantae; phylum Streptophyta; class Magnoliopsida; order Asterales; family Asteraceae; genus Deinandra; species Deinandra increscens. The sequence goes on from JBCNJP010000027.1 coordinate 107,454,120, forward strand.
TTGGTCACTTCGCAAGGGAGTGCTCTCAACCAAGAAGAGAAGGACAGAACCAGGGTCATGTCCAAGTGAAAAATCATGGAGGAAGCAACAACAATTCTGGTAACAACTCAGGTCCTCACCCTACTCCACCAAAGCCAACCGGAAGTCAAAACCACCAGAATGTGGTTGTTGCTGTTTCCAATCAAACGTCATGTGTTGAATGGGGAGATTTCATTGCTGAGTTTGAGCCTATCAACCATGCTTTGATGGCCAAACAAGACTCCATATCAGATCAGGTAAACTCTATCCCTGAGAAAGTTTTAGAAAACCTATGCAGCCCTGCTTGCATAGAACAAGTGGCAAAGTACCGAAATCAGAACACTGACTTGATTGATGAAGTTTCAAACCTAAATGAGTTAAAGAAATGTTTTAAGAAAACTGAATCATCATATATTTCAAAAATTGAAATTTTAACCAAAGAGTATAAACAGTTAAAACAAACCAACTCAGTGCTTGAAACACAGCTTGATGACTTGCTGTCAAAGCTTGAGAAATCAAGAAATGAAACCAAAGATGCTAAGGCTGAGGTTGATGTTCTTGAGATCAAGCTAAAAGATGCTTTGTTTACTTGTGACAAATTCCAAGCAGCAAATAGAAAGGCTGAGAAGCTGTGGATGGGAGGGATGTATGGTAAAGCAGGTGTCACACCCCAACCGACGGCGGAATTTACGTCGGGGCATGTTGATTGTCCAAATGCTCATGACACTAATTAAAGTTTCAATACTTAATCATTACCAAATTCCAAGTCAAACAATAGGTTCAAATACACATAACATAACAAATAGGATTGAAGTTGATTTAATAAATCTAGGTCCAAAGCATCCTAGATGTGACATCAATCAAATATGGCTCAAACTGCATTTCCTGTAACATGTATAAAAATAGAAAGTGTCAACTAAAAATAGTTGGTGAGTAAACATAGGGTTATAATATATGTAGTAGTTGAAAAGCGATTCAAATGTCAAATGTAGACTCAACCATGTATGAATAAACCAATGTATGTGTGTAACCAAACCTTTGTTGACTAGCGCCCTTAACTCGCAAGTTAAGTTAATGAAATAGGTTTCAATCACCCAAATGCCGTCTATACAGTCAAATTTAGGTGGGTTGTCAGCCAATAGATCTATCATTGTTACCGTAGGCTTGTATGTTAATGATTACACTGATGAATGATGAATGATGAATAAAAATGTAATAGTTTGACATATAGCATGTGATCACACATAGACATATAATGAAATCGCGTGGTTTGTAAAATGAATAAAGAATTTATGTTTGAATGTGTAAACTCACAACACGAATCACCATTTCGAATGAATCACCATTCTAATAATAACACGAATTGATTATTTAAACCATAATGCAAATCACCATTTGAATGAATCACCATTCGTATGATAATGAGAATTAGATATTGAAAACCATAGTTTGTCATAGGATACATGTTACACCCCAAAATAGTAAAAGAGATAGGATATAAATACTCACTACTCAAATTATTATTTGAAGGAATCACCCCTCTAATAATAACAAGAGTTGATATCGCATAATATTCCACAGTAATAAAAAGGGGTATGAGTACTCACCTGAAGTGGTGAGCGAGATATGGAAATAGTCCAAGTGATATGAAGATGACTATCCGTGTCCTAGATTATATGAAGACACTTTAAGTCTAGAGACATGAATCGAAAGTCTAAGTTACCCACTTTAGACTAGTTGGGTCTTGTTCAAATGAGTTAACCCGTTGACCATTGGTGATATGTATTGGTTTTTGGTTTAGTGTATCAATTAGAGATTTTGGACAGCTTATGAGCTGTTACTTTAAGTGCGTTTTTAAAGTAACAAAGGTTAACTATAAATTACCAAAATTTACAGATTGTTAGTTTAATGTATTGCAAACATTTCTTGTTTAATAAGATTTTTAAGAAAATGCTAAGAGAAAGCTCGAAACAGCCTCACAAAACAGAAGGTACAGAAACGCGCACCTTTCTTGTAGGGACTGTTGTGAGTTGCTCGGTTTGAATTAAAAGGCAAACTATATATCGTTGGAAAGCTAACTCAACGAACTTAATCGTGGAGTCTGATTTTGTTAATTTTGAGTTCGAAATGACCAAGATATGGCCGGATAAAAGTCCTACAACGAATCTGTGTTTTGACAGAATTTAAAGTTGAGTTGTTCTCCTTTAAGGTGATTAACCAACAAGCCCTTTTTAATGGGTGTTCTTAGGTATGAATATGAACGAGTATTTAAGAATATAAATAAGATGTTTTTCTCACAGTAATCAAGCAAGGAGAAGGTAGTGAAGATGACGGTTGAGCTTGGATCAACACTTGAAGCCTTGAGGAGTTCTTGAGCTTTTCTGACAGAAAGTTGGGTCGACTTTGAAGGATGATTCTGGACGATTCAGGAAACCAAATGGTACAGATTTTAAGTCTAAATTGAAGTACTTTGAAATAGGAAGATATAGGAAAAAGAATCAAGTCAAACGGATGTCGTTTGGTACCTCAAATGTGTTACGGAAAGTAAGGTCGCACAGTAGCGAGATTCCGGAGCAGTCGTCGTTCAAAGTGGTCTAGAGAGCTGAGTTTTTATCGAAATTGAGTGAGGTCAGTTGGCATTTTTAGAGGATTCAAATAGGGAGATTTCTGGACAAGAATGGAAGGATTTGAACGATTTATGAGGGAGATACGGGTCATAGAAGTTGCTGTAACGAATCTGGTAGAAAGAAGGTGAAGGTGTGAGAAAACTAGAGTTTGGCTTGGGTATTTATAGTCATCTTGAGGACTAATTTTAGCCTTTGAGGACTAACTTTAGTCTTTGAGGACTAATTTTAGTCTTTGAGGACTAACTTTAGCCTTTGAGGACTAACTTTAGCCTTTGAGGACTATTTTTAGTCTTTGAGGACTAACTTTAGTCTTTGAGGACTAATTTTTGTAGTGGATATTTTTGCTACCGAACATACGATAGATAGCGAAGTAAAATGAGGAGTTTCAATTTGCTAGGATTTATTAATTAATGATCATAATTTTAGTGAGATTATAACTAACGGAGGCATGAATGTTTCAGCTTCAACCGGAACGAAGTTCGCCTAAACCATTCTACCTCGGCCTTAGCCGGAATGACATCCGGCTGACCTCGGCTTCGCCCGGACCACGTAGGTCCGCTTGAACTTCGGTCGGATCAATGTTCCTCGAGAATAATAATGATAAGAGTTTATAAATGTATAAAAGTGTAAAATATTATAAAACGTAACTTTTATAATCACTAATATTGTTTTATCAGTAATGTATAGTTGTAGAGTTATCAAATATATCACCGTTGGTTTCGGTTGGGTTGACTTGGGCATGACTTTAGAATGGATAATAGAAACGGGTCAGGTTACAAATATGGTAAATAGGTGGATGTCACAGTCTCCCCTTCTTTAGGAAATTTCGTCCCGAAATTAGTAGAGACTTACGAGAAGGAATTCACCAGAAATAAAAAATACATCTCTGATTATTAAAACAGAGGTATATTAATGACATAAAGGATTTCACCAAAAAAAGATATAAACATTTTTGAATACTGTATTAATTATGTTGGTACCGATTTTCACCTAACCGCAAAAGCTAAGTTACAAATGGTAATAAATTTTTTTTTGACATAGATTTGACTTCAACAACCAGGGTCAGGTCTCGGTCCGACTCATAGTCCACACTCGAAGCACCATCGATGTTTATATATAGGGTGTACCGCAGCTAACCCACCACTTGTTTGGTACTCCAAAAGTGCACTAGTCATCTACGAAGAACCACCAATTCTAAACAAACAAACGAGTTTTTGGTAAAATGGTTCGAGATTGCAATAGCGCGATATAGGTTAAATGACACGAGATAGCTTGACATAGTTTGATCAATGGATTATCAGTACGGGATGAGTGATGAGAACTGAGAATCATAATCATAGCTTGAACAAAAATTGAGATTACATAACCATTTGAAACGAATTGGTCCTGAAATGAAAACCACAGTCTCCCCTACTTTAGGAGAGAGACCGAATGAAAAGAATTCGAGGGATGGGCGTAACATGTATACCTTGTAAATCAAAATTGATGGTTTAGCTTGAAAATCAATAAATGTTTCTCATGATAAAATGAAATTGCGAATTTTAACCAGAAAACGCATCAGGTCTAGATGAGATGGATGGGTAGCGACCCACATCCAGTCCACCCACGAGGTGCGAGGTCTAGACAAAATCCAAAACAGTCCATACTAGTGACATAAGATCCAATATTTATGATCTCAACTTCAATCGCATGCGTAACTAGTATTACATGTGATTGATGGTCACCTTTCATATGAGTCTTGGTTATCAAAAGGATATATGTTGAAAATATGAGATATCGTGAAAATCCATAATGATAAATGGCTAAAACGTAGAGTAATGAAATCACAAGCTTCAATAATAAAAGGATTAAAGATTTAGATAGTGAAAACATAAGGTTTTGTATATGGTGAATATTAAGTCACATAGGTTCAATCATGATAAATGAATAGTCTAAAACTGAATGTAGTGTAATCGAAGTGTAAATAAATTGATTAAACTCAAGGTCGATCGATGCCAAATGGATCGAGCAGCCTGGATTGAGTCTAATACCATGTATTAAACATCGTGAGTTGATCGGGTGACATGATTCGAATAGCATGATAAACATGAATTGAATAGCGTGATCCAAATAACATGAACTCAATAGCAAGGTTTTGATAGTATAAAATGAAAATAGATTGAACAAAATCGATCACTAAGTGTCACAAATTGAAAGCCAATTCTATTAATTGAATAAACTTTGAATTCATGAATCGAATCCATGGATTGGATAACTATTAAAAAGTAATCGAATTTATGATTTGAATATAGATATACAAAAAGCCAGAATCATAGACCGAACTTTGACTCAGTGAAATCCATGAATTAAGCACAAAAGTTGAATCGACAAAGTTGAGCCCATGAATTAAATCAAAATTTGAATTCATGAATTGACTTCTAAATTTACAAAATTCAAGTTCACAAATTAAATAATAAAAGTTTCCCCAAAGTTTATTGTTTGAATGAAAGCTTCACGCAAAAAAAAAAAAGAAAGAGAATTTGGATTTAGAGTAAATTCAAATATCGTCGGTGACGGCGATAATAAATTTATCTAGGTAGGGTTTGCAAATAGGATTTCCAAGTGTCACGGGAATGCTTGATCAGCCAGGAGTGGATCCGTGGCCAAGCAAAAACATGGTTTTTGAACAAGGTTAGATATTATAGTGTGCTTAAAATCAATCACGACATATGAGGATAACAAGTTTAGGAATATCATCACCACGAATGTGATAAAAGTCAAAATGAAGGTTAGTCTTGCAGGAGAAAACGAACTTCGAGTGTTAGGATAAGTAGCTAACTAACACGAAAAAAAATATTTCATTCCCAAGGGTATGAGGCGATAAGGTAACTTTGCCATCGGAGTAGTACCAGATATGGTGTTGATGCAGAAGTCGTTTTGGCGAACAGGAGGAAGACTTGATACGTCTTCGAGAAACACCTTAGGAGAATCCCGAACGACTGGATGTCTTTGACTCCCCTTTCATAATCACGAACTTCCACGATGTTGGCTAAGAAGGCCAAGTATTCCTTGCGTTAGTATTTGTGGCCTTTGGTACAAGACCTAAGCCTGAGACCACTGGTTGGTTTATCGTCATAGACTACCAGGACTTGGCTGTCCAGGCGGGGATACAAATGAGCTACACGAAGCACACAACTTCGACATTAACTGACGTAAAAAGAAAGTCTTGCAGATGGGTTCTGATAAGAAACGAATGCTTAGAGGTGCCATTAACGAATAACGTCGAGGCACGTCGGTCGTTGGTTCAGGGATCAATAAAATAATCTTGAACATGGATGAAAACTTTTGAATTTGTAAGCATGCAAAGTTATTTACTTGTGAAGTCATAAAGTCATAAACTCATACACATGCAATCCCGTAAGCATGTGGACTCGTAAACTCGTAAAATCCTAAACAAGTAAATTTCTAAACATGTATACCTTGAAAGTGAACTTGTAAACTCGACACGTGAAATTAGGGAATGTTCAAAATGGATAAATTGAGATTTTCAAAATGGAGATTCATGTGCATGTAAATTCGTAAACTCGTTAACGTGTAAATTTGTTAACTTGTAAGCATGAAATCCCGTAATCATGCAAACTTGTAAACTCATGAACTCATCAACAAGAACTCACTAACATGTAAATGAATTAAAATGATATGAACCATAAATAGATTTTTTTTTGAATGACATACGTAAAACGTTATTGAGTTAAAACTTGTCCACAAAAAGAAGTGTAGCACACCAAATAATGGAATCACGAGGACCAAAAATGAAATGCCAAAACAAAAACCGAATGCTTGAAAACCGAGTGGTTGATTTAAAAGATAAGTTTAGGCTTGGAGTATCACTTGAGGTCAAGATACGTATACGCACAACCTGATTGACTGGATTGGTCGAAACATCATTTGCAATGGCCAACCTCAGACACACATTGTGAATCACCACATTGGGTGTGTCCATTGGGTATTGGTGTAACAGGTTGGGCTATGTCTTGGAAGAATTGGGTGTTGAGCGAGCATAAAGATGACACAACAAGTTGGGCGGTTTTAGAATGTTGACGAGGGTGGAGGTAGTGTATAGACAAAAAGGTGTGACCATCCATAAGAAAATTTTATGAAATCACGAGACTTTAGTCAAAATAGGGTAATAACCCAATAGCATAACTGTGGTGACAATGAATGATTGATAGGTATTTGAAAACATGAGAGGGATGTATGAAAAAAAAAATTAAAGGTATGTAAAATCATGAAGGTAGCAAATTGATTGCGTATGTATCGTGAAATATGAATCAGGGATAAAATCATGAAATTATAAAATTCAAGGGGGTAAATGAAATTTTAAACTTCGATCAAAATAGAATTGTGAATAAATGTCATCAATCATAGCATATGATGCGACACAACACAAAATCATGAAATCGAGAATCATAAGGATAACATTGAATGTGGTAAAACATAGAAAGATTGCACATAGAAAATTATTTGAATAATAGAATGGCTCTCGCTTCCCAAGTGGGAAACTACAACCTTGATTGATCAAAGTTATTCTAGTTCGCGTGACGTATGACATGCTTTGGCCTAATAGGTAAGACACTCTCACCAAGAGTTCCTAGATCGGCGTCCGGGTCCCTCGAGTTGGGATTTGTTCGCAACGCCTTTCTTAGACAGAAACACTCGGTTACCGGTGTCAACCCTTCCAGTTACTACATGTCTGCCACTTAGAACTTAACCTTTTGATGGGATTTAAAAAAAATCGAAGAATAAATAGAGTAATCAGATTTCAAAAGTATAAGAATATAATGTAGCATAAGGTGATATGGTAGATGTGTGTGTCATGAAAAAAAATATCAAGTGTTTGGATAGAATAAGGTATGAATAAGTAGCATATATGTGGACATAGAGTAATACGTAATAAGCATGCAAGACATGAGATACTCATGTTTGGACACCTAAAGCCATAGTCTAGGTCACCATTTCTAATAACCTAATTCTCTATAGCCAAGGCTCTGATACCAATCTGTCACACCCCAACCGACGGCGGAATTTACGTCGGGGCATGTTGATTGTCCAAATGCTCATGACACTAATTAAAGTTTCAATACTTAATCATTACCAAATTCCAAGTCAAACAATAGGTTCAAATACACATAACATAACAAATAGGATTGAAGTTGATTTAATAAATCTAGGTCCAAAGCATCCTAGATGTGACATCAATCAAATATGGCTCAAACTGCATTTCCTGTAACATGTATAAAAATAGAAAGTGTCAACTAAAAATAGTTGGTGAGTAAACATAGGGTTATAATATATGTAGTAGTTGAAAAGCGATTCAAATGTCAAATGTAGACTCAACCATGTATGAATAAACCAATGTATGTGTGTAACCAAACCTTTGTTGACTAGCGCCCTTAACTCGCAAGTTAAGTTAATGAAATAGGTTTCAATCACCCAAATGCCGTCTATACAGTCAAATTTAGGTGGGTTGTCAGCCAATAGATCTATCATTGTTACCGTAGGCTTGTATGTTAATGATTACACTGATGAATGATGCATGATGAATAAAAATGTAATAGTTTGACATATAGCATGTGATCACACATAGACATATAATGAAATCGCGTGGTTTGTAAAATGAATAAAGAATTTATGTTTGAATGTGTAAACTCACAACACGAATCACCATTTCGAATGAATCACCATTCTAATAATAACACGAATTGATTATTTAAACCATAATGCAAATCACCATTTGAATGAATCACCATTCGTATGATAATGAGAATTAGATATTGAAAACCATAGTTTGTCATAGGATACATGTTACACCCCAAAATAGTAAAAGAGATAGGATATAAATACTCACTACTCAAATTATTATTTGAAGGAATCACCCCTCTAATAATAACAAGAGTTGATATCGCATAATATTCCACAGTAATAAAAAGGGGTATGAGTACTCACCTGAAGTGGTGAGCGAGATATGGAAATAGTCCAAGTGATATGAAGATGACTATCCGTGTCCTAGATTATATGAAGACACTTTAAGTCTAGAGACATGAATCGAAAGTCTAAGTTACCCACTTTAGACTAGTTGGGTCTTGTTCAAATGAGTTAACCCGTTGACCATTGGTGATATGTATTGGTTTTTGGTTTAGTGTATCAATTAGAGATTTTGGACAGCTTATGAGCTGTTACTTTAAGTGCGTTTTTAAAGTAACAAAGGTTAACTATAAATTACCAAAATTTACAGATTGTTAGTTTAATGTATTGCAAACATTTCTTGTTTAATAAGATTTTTAAGAAAATGCTAAGAGAAAGCTCGAAACAGCCTCACAAAACAGAAGGTACAGAAACGCGCACCTTTCTTGTAGGGACTGTTGTGAGTTGCTCGGTTTGAATTAAAAGGCAAACTATATATCGTTGGAAAGCTAACTCAACGAACTTAATCGTGGAGTCTGATTTTGTTAATTTTGAGTTCGAAATGACCAAGATATGGCCGGATAAAAGTCCTACAACGAATCTGTGTTTTGACAGAATTTAAAGTTGAGTTGTTCTCCTTTAAGGTGATTAACCAACAAGCCCTTTTTAATGGGTGTTCTTAGGTATGAATATGAACGAGTATTTAAGAATATAAATAAGATGTTTTTCTCACAGTAATCAAGCAAGGAGAAGGTAGTGAAGATGACGGTTGAGCTTGGATCAACACTTGAAGCCTTGAGGAGTTCTTGAGCTTTTCTGACAGAAAGTTGGGTCGACTTTGAAGGATGATTCTGGACGATTCAGGAAACCAAATGGTACAGATTTTAAGTCTAAATTGAAGTACTTTGAAATAGGAAGATATAGGAAAAAGAATCAAGTCAAACGGATGTCGTTTGGTACCTCAAATGTGTTACGGAAAGTAAGGTCGCACAGTAGCGAGATTCCGGAGCAGTCGTCGTTCAAAGTGGTCTAGAGAGCTGAGTTTTTATCGAAATTGAGTGAGGTCAGTTGGCATTTTTAGAGGATTCAAATAGGGAGATTTCTGGACAAGAATGGAAGGATTTGAACGATTTATGAGGGAGATACGGGTCATAGAAGTTGCTGTAACGAATCTGGTAGAAAGAAGGTGAAGGTGTGAGAAAACTAGAGTTTGGCTTGGGTATTTATAGTCATCTTGAGGACTAATTTTAGCCTTTGAGGACTAACTTTAGTCTTTGAGGACTAATTTTAGTAGTGGATATTTTTGCTACCGAACATACGATAGATAGCGAAGTAAAATGAGGAGTTTCAATTTGCTAGGATTTATTAATTAATGATCATAATTTTAGTGAGATTATAACTAACGGAGGCATGAATGTTTCAGCTTCAACCGGAACGAAGTTCGCCTAAACCATTCTACCTCGGCCTTAGCCGGAATGACATCCGGCTGACCTCGGCTTCGCCCGGACCACGTAGGTCCGCTTGAACTTCGGTCGGATCAATGTTCCTCGAGAATAATAATGATAAGAGTTTATAAATGTATAAAAGTGTAAAATATTATAAAACGTAACTTTTATAATCACTAATATTGTTTTATCAGTAATGTATAGTTGTAGAGTTATCAAATATATCACCATTGGTTTCGGTTGGGTTGACTTGGGCATGACTTTAGAATGGATAATAGAAACGGGTCAGGTTACAAATATGGTAAATAGGTGGATGTCACAGCAG
>JBCNJP010000027.1:107464977-107647564 GCA_039602395.1 Deinandra increscens subsp. villosa
AGTCATTTTCAGATATTATGATTACTTTGAGGCGATTGTTTGAATTCTGAGAAATTAAATCTTTGTGATTGCGTTTATCAGAGTTTATTTGTCTGCACAAACTGAAGAATATTGAAGATTTAAATATGTCACTTATTTAGGGGGAAATTGGGGACCCTAAAACTTTCAAATTTTCAAAATTGAAAAGTGCATATTCAAAAGAAATCAGTTCAGGGTTGATGGTGATTTTTGATCTTCATGGAAATGTGGTTTTTTCTGATGTTCATGCGAACTGATATGTCAAAGTATTCTGTTATGGTTTTGAACTCTCTGTCATATGCCTGATACTTTCTTGAGTTGTGAAGACTTGGTCAGATTCTAGTCTGCAATGAGATATACGTTTACCGGAGTAATATATTGGGATGGATTTCATGCAGAGGAGGAATTTCTATGATTGAAGATGGTGATTGTGTCTGTTTTCATAAAGATCAGAATGTATTACAATTCGGTGAAGATTGAAGATTTCTGTCAAATGCGGTGATGTTTGTGAATTTTGTTTTTTATTCACGACGATTAAATGAAGTGGTCCTGCATCTTGATGTCATATCCGGTGGTTTGAAGTATCCCTCTATGGGACTGATAAGTTCTCACCGTGGATGTGCTTGAAGAAAGGGGGAATTTTGTTGATAGTTGTGATTGTACAAGATTGCAAGTTGTTTCCTGCATACCTAATGATTCGGTCAAGGGGAGTTTGCTATAGATAGAGGCGTCTGCAGCAAGCTGACTGAAGATTGCTAGAAGATCAATTTATGGATTCGATAGTTACGTCTAAGGGGGAATTTGTTGATGCATGAACCTTGTGTGGCCGTTACTGTTCGAATTATCAAACAGACTGAGTTGTCGGAAACATAACTGTGGTCCGAACTCCAGCCGAACTCTGTGTTTGGCTGTGTCCGAAGGTGGTCCGAACTTCAGGTTCGGATTAAGTTCGGACAAGGTTCGGAGGTGCCCAGTTCGGACAGAATGAATAGTATAAATAGTTTCATCTTTGTATTTCTTTGTAAGTTTCTGTCCAGTGTCTTTCCAGATCAATGTGTTGAGAGGGGAGGTTCTGTCCAATCTCCCCCAGAGCTTAAATGTTTGTATACTCCTTCGGTTTATGTAATCAATCAAGACGATATATGACAAAACTTCTGTCTCGATATTATCTACCATAGAATCGATCCATATATGCTTTTTTAGTGATATAAAAACATATCTGAGTATGTCTGATAGTGTGGGGTACACTGGTCAAAGCAAACTTAATCAATACATTAACATATCCAGATGTTATGACTATGATTCTGCCTGAGTTTAGGATGGACAAATTATACCAGCAATCGACATGACTTGTGTGCTGAAGTAATTGAAATTGAAGTGTAGTTCAGCATGTTATGTTCAATATGATCCCAAGTTATGATCTTTCTCACAAAAGACAAAAATAGTATGTGATTCAGTATTTCATTTCTATATTGCATTTATTTTTCATATCTGAAAAAATCAAAAAGATTTTAGGCGTGTTTTAGCATAAATTTAGAAAAATCAAAAAGATTTTCGGTGTGTTTTGATATGAAGTTTCAAAAAGCCAAAAAGATTTTATTTCTTAATTTGTTTTCGACCGATCGATACAAGATACACAATCATGGTTTCAAAACTATATCTTGGATTCTCAAAGAGAATTTTGCGCCAAGATTAACTTAATTTTGACAAATCGTAAAAAGAAAAGCCACGTTTCTGTATTCTGAAATTGCAGGTTTTGTGTGACAAGATTCAAGCATGGTGAAAGGGGGGGTTATTAATAATTCTTTCACAAGTGGATCTTGAAGTTCAAAGATTGTTCAAGTTCAGATCCAGCCATGCAAGCTCTATAGCTGATAAAAAATATTTCAAGTTGAAGATCGAATGCACAAATGCTAAAGATTGAAGACTGGAGTTTAGTTAGCATAGATACACTACACGTTAAGGGGGAGTTTGTTAGAACATAATCCTATGCTGCAATGTGTCTCGTGTATTGTATCTAGATCAGAGCATGTTAGTGTGTCTAGTGTCAACTTACCAAGGACAACATACCAATTAGTAAGTCTAATGGTATGCAGGTTGGTATGTTGGTTGGCAAGTTGGTCACTATAAATACTTTATGTTAGAGAGAGGTTAGAACTTCTGGTCATTTCTATCATCTTCACTGTGTGTATTTGAGTGTATTTTCTCTCTCTAGATTTCTTGTAATCTCTTTTAGTGAAATCAATAGAGCAAAGCTTTATTTACGTTGTATCAATTGTGTTTGAATGAATCATATAGTAGTAAGATCCGTACGTGTACTTACACAATGAAACTGAAAAAAGGGTTAACACACCAAATATCTGATTGGGCTTAACTAGAGAGGAGGCGATTTCCGGCTAGGGTTTTTCCGGCTAGGGTTCCGGCCGTTTTCCGGCCACTCCTGTTGTCATTCCTGTGTTTCTTATCCTCGTTGTAATCCTACTGGTTTAGCGTTCTTGATTGTTGGATCGATTCTTTATAGATTGTTCCTTCCGATCGAGTACTCTATCGCGGGCTAGGATTATTGACTAGGGTTTTCTTTTGCTTCTCCGTTCTTATCGATTCCACCATCACGTGATTACGGGTCTTTTTTCTCCATCTGTTCAAGGCTACATCAGTGTTTACTGGTCCCTTCCTTGACTGTTGGATCGAACTGCATTCCCATAATCCCCCTGATCTGTGGTTTAGATAAGTTTACGTCGACTGGTTTTCTTTCTCTGCTAGCATGAAGCCACCCGGCGCATCTTCGGGTTTGGTTTCTAAACTCAAAAATATCGATGGCACCAAACTTCCTCCTCCTAGAAAAGGTTCGTCGATCTCCAAGACGTCTGGTTTGTCTTCGGAAAAACCGCATGAGGCTCCCGTGGATGACGTCAGCCCTGCTGACGTCATGGCTGCGACCAGAAAAACTGTTGCGGAGGGCACCAGTGGAGATTCTATTGCCTCGAGTAACAAATTAAATGGAAGCCTGGTGCATGCAAACGTTAACAAGGATGATGAGACTAAAGTGACGGATTTGGGTTCTAAGCCGCAATGTGTCGCTAATGAACCACAAAGTTTTGCTGCAACTGTGATTGGTAACAAACCTAGTAAAGCGATAAATTTCCGTTCTCTCTCGAACGAAACATCTTTACCAGGGGTGGATGTTGTCCTCACAAAAGAATCTGTCAGAACGATACAAAAGAAGCTAGAGTTTACTCTATTTGGATATTTCTTGGGTGAGAGGGTTGCTTTTCCGGTTATGGAATACTTTGCTAAGGTTAATTGGAAAAAATTTGGTCTTCAAAAGTTGATGATGAATGGGAGCGGTTTCTTTTTCTTTCGTTTTGCTGATCATAAAGGGATGATGGAAGTCCTTGAAGGGGGCCCCTGGCTTATTCGTAACAGACCCATTTTCCTCAATATTTGGACTCCTACTGCTAGATTAAAGAAAGAGGATATACAACAGCTAGCTGTTTGGGTAAAGTTTCATGATGTGCCTTTGGCTGCGTATTCTGCAGACGGGTTAAGCATGCTTGCTACTAAGGTTGGGACACCAAAATTATTAGACTCATATACGGAGGCTATGTGCCATGATAACTGGGGTAGGAGTAGTTACGCTAGAGCTCTTATTGAAATATCATCTTTACATGAGTTTAAAGAGATGGTTTCCATTGCTATTCCGGAGCTAGATGGTAGTAACTATACGGTTGTCAATGTTCAAGTGGAATATGAGTGGAAACCCCCTAGGTGCAACCGTTGTGGGGTATTTGGTCATACTGATACTTCATGCCCAAAAATGCCTCCTAAGGTGGCTAATACCACCCCTGAAGTAGTGGACGAGGATGGATTTACGAGAGTGACGGGTAAGAAGGGAAACAAGAAGACTGGTGTTCCAGTTAAAAAACAAAATGTGAAGGTTGTTTATAGACCGGTGAATATCAAAACACAGATGGATGCTGGTGCTTCCTCGAGTAACCAAACTGTGCCGAAACAAAAGCAGAAGACTAGTACTCGTGATCCGAATGATAAGGTTGAAACATCCAATCCTTTTGCTATTTTATCTGATGGGAGAACAGGGTTATTCAGATGGAGGATCTGCAGGCTCATGCTGCATTGTTGCGTAAACAGTCTCCAGTGAGGAACCAAAATAATGTTGACGAGGAGGTGGAGGAAATCTACAATGAAACCACTGGATTTATGGTCTCTGGTATGGAAGTGAACAAAGGGGCAAGCACTCCTTCTAGTTTGGTGTCCCAATGATAAGTCTAGCTACTTGGAACATAAGGGGGTTGAACCGCCCTCTTAAACAAAAGGAGGTTCGATTTATTGTCAAGGAACATTCGCTTAGTTTTTGTGCTGTTTTGGAGTCTCACGTTAATGTTAAGAATCTTTTTAAAATCTGTGGGAGTGTTTTCAAATCTTGGGACTGGGTTACAAATGGTGGTGTATCCCCTAAAGGAACTAGGATAATTGTTGGATGGGATCAAGCTGTTATGGATATTATGGTCTTGTTCAAGTCTGAGCAAGTAATGCATCTTCAACTTATTCTTAAATCTGATAGCACTGTGATTTTCGTTTCTATTGTTTATGCTGCAAATTACTACATTACGCGACGGCTGTTATGGGAGGACTTAATCAAATTCAAGCTTGTTGCCCGGGACAGGCCCTGGCTTGTTATGGGAGATTTCAACTCCACGCTTTACTTGGAGGACAAACTGTGCAGTTCGTCCCACATGGATATTAGCATGCGTGAGTTTCGTGAGTGTGTGGCTAACTGTGAACTCAATGATCTTAAAAGTGTGGGTATGCATTATACTTGGTCGCAGAAACCAAAAACAGGGACTGGTACTCTCAAGAAACTCGATAGAGTGTTATCTAATGAAAATTTTATGGACAAGTTCCCGTCGTCAACTGCTATGTTTCAGCCGAGTAGAATCTCTGATCACTGTCCAAGTGTAGTTGTGATTGAGCATGCAAAACCTCCTAAACCTCCAAAACCTAAACCTTTCAAATTCCCTAACTTCCTCATAGCAAAACCAGAATTCTTGGGGATAGTTAAAACAGGTTGGGATATACAAATTAGTGGCGTCCCTCAGTTTCGTGTCGTCAAAAAACTTCGCCATCTAAAAACTCCTATTCGGTCCCTATTATATAAGCAAGGTAATCTGCATAAAAAGGTGACGCTTATTAGGAGTGAGTTGGACCTGGTCCAACGTGCTATTGATGATGACACATTTAACACTGTTCTTAAGGAGAAGGAAGCTGCTCTCCTTAGCGAGTTTCAAACAGTTTGTTTAGATGAGGAGTGCTTTTTGAAACAGAAATCTAAAGTACATTGGCTTGCTACGGGAGATAAAAACACGACATATTTTCACAAATCTCTCAAAATCAGGAATCATTGGGGTCGTTTGGATATGATTAAAGACCTTAATGGTGTCACTCATGAGGGGGTTAATATCCCTCGGATTTTTGTTGATCACTACACGAACTTCTTTGGGACCAAAGGGGATATCTCTTTGTCCCCTGATCCTGACCTTTTTCCTAACAAACTTGATCCGGAGGTGGCAAAGTTTATGATCAGGGCTGTCGATGATAAGGAGATCCGGGATGCTATCTTCGACATTGGTGATGAAAAGGCACCTGGGCCTGATGGCTACACCGCGGCTTTCTTCAGGAAATCTTGGCCGATTGTTGGAAATGAGGTTACGTTGGCTATTAAGGATTTCTTCAAATATGGGAAACTCCTTCAAGAAATAAACCATACTCTTATTGCTTTGGTGCCTAAAAAAACTACTCCTGCTACCATCACTGATTATCGGCCCATTGCATGTTGCAATGTGCTTTACAAAGTCATTAGCAAGATTATTGCTGATCGATTTAAAGGATCTCTGGATGCCATTATTAGTATAAACCAATCAGCCTTTGTTCCTGGGAGGCTGATCTCTGATAACATTCTTCTTGCACAAGAACTAATGTATAACTACCACAGAAAAGTGGGTGATCCAAGATGTGCTATGAAAATTGATATTCAAAAAGCTTATGACACTGTCGACTGGGAGTTTTTGACTTGTGTTCTCCATTGTTTTGGCTTTCATAACACTATGGTGGACTGGATCATGAAGTGTGTGACAACTGTTAGTTACTCGATCTGTATTAATGGTAACACTCATGGGTACTTCAGGGCCTCCCGTGGTTTGAGACAAGGAGACCCTATGTCTCCTTATCTTTTTACTCTTGTTATGGAAGTGCTCACCTTATCTCTCAAGAGAGAGACTGCTCGTGATCCTCAATTCTCTTTTCATAAGAGGTGTGCTGAACAACGTATCATTAATATTTGTTTTGCTGATGATTTATTTCTGTTTGCTAGAGGTGACTTAAGTTCTACTACGTGCTTGATGAAATCTTTAGATAAATTCACGAAGATGTCGGGTCTTGTTCCTAGTCTTCCCAAAAGTACTATATTCTTCTGCAATGTCAAGGATGATGTTAAGAACTTGATTCTTAACCATTTACCCTTTCAAGAGGGTCGTCTTCCGACTCGCTACCTCGGGGTTCCTCTGTTGCATTCTGGCCTCACTTATAGGGATTGTCACCCTCTTCTGGAAGCGGCTGATAACAGAATTTTAAATTGGAAGAACAAAAATCTCTCGTTTGCGGGTCGGCTTCAATTGATAATATCTGTGTTATCCTCCATGCATGTTTATTGGGCTTCTGTTTTCCGGTTGCCTTCTAGAGTATGCAAGGAGCTTGAAGCTAAGTTTCGTGGTTTCTTGTGGTCTCAAGGGAAACTTATTAGAGGGGCTGCCAAAGTTTCTTGGGTCTCGGTTTGCAAACCTAAGGCCGAAGGTGGTCTGGGCATTCGCCGTGTTGCTGATATGAACCATGCCCTTCTCTCGAGACACGTTTGGAGCATTCTAACGAGAAGGGACTCTCTCTGGGTCGATTGGGTCTATATTCACAGGCTGAGAGATCGGACCTTCTGGAACTGTAAGGTGTATGCCTCTAGCAGCTGGTCTTGGCGAAGCCTTTTGCATGTTCGTCCTCTCATTCACAATTCTACGTGGGTAAAAGTTGGCAATGGGTTGACAGCTTCTGCATGGTATGATGTTTGGTGCAATGGTGGCCCCCTCTCTAATTTTATATCCCCGAGGAGGATTCATAGTGCCGGCTTGAACATTTATTCTAGAGTTGCTGATCTTGTTTTGGACGGTAACTGGACGTGGCCTCAGGCTTGGTTGGATTTATATCCGGTGCTTAACAGTATCTCTACCCCTGTTTTATCTTCTCAACCGGATTCATATTGCTGGTACTTCAGAGGCAAAAGCCTGCCTTTCTCCACTTATGCCGCTTGGAATTCAATCCGGGTGGCGAGTGATTTGGTTACGTGGTCCCCCCTGGTGTGGTTTCCGTCATGCATTCCTAAGCATGCTTTTCTTTTGTGGACTGCTGTTAATGGTAAACTTAGAACTCAAGATCGTTTGTTGAGGTGGTATTGGCGAAAGGGGTGTATGAACCTGATGTGCTGCCTTCTTTGTTATGAAGACGTTGAGACCCATTATCACCTGTTTTTTGAGTTGTAAATACTCTAAGTCTGTTTGGGGTATGGTTAGCAACAAGGTGCATGGTCCTGTTCCAACGGGTTGGAATTCCATCATGAATTGGGGCTCGTCTCTTACTAACCCTAAAAGTCTCTCGGCCATCATCTCCAAGCTTGTTATTGCTGCGTCGGTGTACCATGTATGGAGGGAAAGAAACTTGAGACTTCACAACAATCGCGCTAGGCCTCCGGATAAGGTCTACTCCGACGTTATTGAGGATGTTAGATATAAGCTCCTTGGGCTGAAAATTATTTCACGTAATCGTGTTGCTGCTACTCTGGCGAGGTGGGGGATTTCTGGAGATATGACGTTTGATGATGGTGGCTGACTTTGGTTCACCCTTTTCTTGTTTCATGTCTTCTAGCTTGTAGCTAGGTGTTTTCTCGTGGTTTTTCTGTTTTTTGTTGTTTCTTGGTTAACTTTGTAGGGGCCTGTCCCTATAAAGAACTAGTAGGGGTTTCTCTCTGCTACTTGCTTTATTTGTTTGTGAATATAATACAATCACCGGGGTATCCCTTTACCAAAAAAACAATGAAACTGAATGTGACCACGTTTATGAGATTGATAACATTGACTATCACACCCCGTTCGGGAGGTCTCATTTGTATTTAATTGATTGGTACACGTGGTATCGATGATAAGGAGGTATGAGTGCGCGAACAAAGTATCAAAAAAGTAATTCATTTAAAATAAAGGCTTTTCACCTAGTGGGATGAATTTCTCTCTGGCCATATCGGCCTTCATACACATTAATTGTTTCATCGGGTACATCTCCCCGAAATATTTAAAAAGAAAACAAAGGGAACTGTCTTAAAAACAACAAAGATTTTTTCAAATGTGGAAGATGCCAATGTTGATGGGATATGACTTCTTCCATGCCCATGATGCCGACCTTGCTCCAAGCTCCTTCATCACTCTAAGTACCCTAAAATATACATTAAAAATGGTCAACTATAAAGTTGGTGAGATCACGGTTTAACACACACACAAAATGGTTTAAGTAAGAGAAACAAGAGTATGGAATGCAATTTAATAAATGTAATTAACAAGAAAAACTTATAGACAATGACTGTATTAGCCTGTAGAAACTATGTTCTGTTTCCCAAACTTAACCCTCTATAAATCAGAAAGCAGCCTAATACAAAGATGAAATTTTGGCTTGTACCTCATGAGCAAATTGACCTTAAAAGTGATACTTGTGTTAGGTTATATAATAGTTCCACAATCGACCATCCCCTATTCGCCATGGTCCTTACCCAATTGCTTTGCGTGCGACCATATGACCATAGGGTCTTCCTGATTAAAATATATAATTTCTGGACCTAAGGATGGGGTTTGGTTATGCCAAAAGTACTATGTCATCGACGTGAGAAAGTCCCAAACATGGGCACGTAGACGTGGGGGCATGATCCGAAACTAACACTACCCCATATTTCCCGCGGTTCCTATCCAAGGAATTAAGATTATGTACATGCAAGTCTAGCGGGGCAATTTACTAGACGGAACACATAGGTGTACATATAATGGCATTAAATTAGACATTCCGATTTTAAGTTGCGTATATCCGACCCCAAAAGAAGTAAAAGAAAAAGGGGGAATGCATGAAACTGTTGGAACATCCAAGATGAGTGAAGATGAAGTCATTCAATGTATTTGTTCCAAATGGGTCAAAACGGGTCAAGTCTCTGAAACGTAAAGATTTCAAGGATTTACGTATTTACCGAGTTTGAAGTTAATGACGAGACGAGAAAATCATTTTCAAGGCAGAACCGAAATTCCTTCTTAGAGGACTTGAAGAGCTTTGGAGATTTTGGATTTCAAGTACTCTAAGAGTAAAGTTAAAAAATCAGCCAAGTTGCTCTTAGCGGACTTGCAGTTGCTCTTAGCGAACTTGCAGTTGGTCTTAGCGGACTTGCAGTTGCTCTTAGCGAACTTGCAGTTCCTCTTAGCGAACTTGCAGTTGCTCTTAGTGAACTTATAGTTTCTCTTAGCGGACTTGCAGTTGCTCTTTGCGGACTTGCAGTTCCTCTTAGCGGACTTGGGTAACTCTTAGCGGACTAGTCAATGTTAGCGGTTAGCGAACTTCGTTTTTGTTCTTAGCGGACTTAAAGAAGTCTTAGCGAACTTGACATCAACGGACCGCCAAAGTTATTATTTCGAGATCGTCACAAAGATTGTTTTTATTGTCAACGTCAACTTCAATAAACTCAAGACGATACGCGAGTCAAGATTTAGCCGAGCCAACTCAGCGGATCGTTTACCTAAAACACAACTTATTTTGTTTAACTTTGTTTCACTCTTTGTTGTTGCTATATATAGAGCACTTAGATTATTTGAGAGTTTAGACAAGAGTAGTGAGGTGCTAAGTGTGTGTGTTTCATGGTGTAATCTCATTCTCTCTCAAAACTCCTGTAATCCATTGTGAACTTGAATATAGCAATAAACATTGAGAATTTAAAAATTGTTCTTCGTGTTCTTTATTGATTATGTGATTGAGCTTCTTAATCAAACTTGAATTCCACCTCGTTTGATCTCGCACTTGTGAGATTCTCGGATCTAAGAGAACCTAACACATGGTATCAGAGCTTTCGGTATGAACAAAACCCTTTTTGTTCTTGAGGATTTTGCAAGATTTTGCTCGTTTTGGTGAAGTTTTTGAAGATTGAAGGTTGCTTCCTGAGTGGAAACATCATTTGGAAGCTGATTTCATTCTCAGATTCATCATCAGAGATCATTTTCATCATTTTTTGGGTTGTTTTTGTTAAAAACGGGAAGAACACTTCAAGAATACAAAGTCTTTGTTCTTCATTTTTGGAGATGGTTTGCTGAGATTTAGAAGTTTTCATAGTTTTGAGTATTGATCTACATCATCACATGAAGCTATTGGTGTATTCAAATCATCATTTGGAGAAAATTGGTTGTTCATTTGTTCTTCAATTCGAAGGTCTGTACACGAACTCAAAATTTGAATCTTTTTTTTGAGGTTGTTTTTGTTAAAATTGATGATTTCACTGTTTTAGTAACCTAAAACTAAAATCCTTGAAGCAATCCAATCTTATTTTCATCAAGTTTTGAATCTGTGTTAACAAAATTAGTGAATTTTTTAAAACTTTTCATAAACTCACTTTTTGATCGAATTGGAGGGGTTAGGCTCAGATTAGGAAATTGGTATAGTTTTCACTATTGATCTAGATCATATTCCTAATCTATTGGATTTTTAATTTCATCATTTTGAAAAACTTTGATTTTCACCAAAATCTCAAGTTCAAGAACAAGGCTGTGATTTTCGAAATTTTAATGTTTTTGCTAATTTGACTGAATTTGTGACACCCGGTCCAAAAATCAGGTCAAACCCTCTCTCCGTTGACTTTTGTTGACTTTTATTACGTTATAAGTATGTGATTTACTGTTTTAAACCGCATGATTAACTGTGTTAAATAAATGATTAACTGATTTAAATAATCGCGCAAAATAACTGTAAAATATGAACGTTTCATATTATTATTAATGGAATTTTAATAATAAGAAATTAAATATAAAATTTGATATTTTATATTTTATCAAACTGATTCAAACTGTTAAAACATTTCATGAACTTAAAATGTAATACGAAACGTTACGTTGTCAAGACTTAGCCAAACAAATAAAACTGATAAACCTATTGGGCTCGGTAAGCCCAATAAGCCCAAACATGTCCTGATCAACCCGAAAATCTACCCAAAAGTTCACCTCGACTCACTGAGTTAATTTCCCAACCCGGATACCCGACCCGCGGCCCGAAACACATTGGGCCGAACCCGGTCCAATCCTTTCTTTTTTTTTTCTCGTGGCCCAACCCGAGACCGGCCCGGTTCCCACTCCCAGTCGAAATGGGCTTCGGCCCGTTTCACTTACAAAACCCGAATGGGCCTCGGCCCATTCTCATTTCCGATTTTAATTGGGCTTCGGCCCGATTGTGAAACAAATTAAATAATTTGTTTAGCCCACTAGTTTTATAAAGATTTAACCCAACCTTTCTAATCCACTAATACTTTTATAAAATTTGGGCCAACAACTTTTATAAAAATAAAAACCACCATTCTATTGGATTAAATATACTTGGGTTTTATTTTAAAAAGTTATGATTTTTAATCACCTCTAACCATTTAACAATTTATAAAAGCTACCCTTTTGTTATAAAACTCAAACAAGTTTTATAAAAATATGTCACCTACACTAGAGAAGTTAGGAGAAATGTGGGCTTGACAACACAACTTTAACCATTGGGTATTAGCACTAAACATGATTATAAAAAGGGAGGCAAGTCACCTTTGGTTCCCCCACAACCAACCAAACCAAAACCACCACTCTCTCCCTCTCCTCCCTAGTTCGGCCGAGAGACACCACCCCCCACCGAGCCTCCGCCGCTGCTCCACCACCGGCCACCCTCCGCCACTGAGCAACCACCACCGGACCACCACAGCCCCGCCGGACCTCCGCCACCTCCACCTCCCTTCTCGGTTTTTCTCCTCTCCACTCCTTGTGAGTGTTTCTAACCCTTTTCATCTATGTTTCTTCCATGTTTACCACCCAAGAAAGCCTACAAGTCTTGACAAACTAACCAAATGATCAAAGAATGCTTGTGTTTGTTAATCAACTAACAAAAACTCTTTTCTTAATCCCCTTTCTTCCAAGATCAAACACATTGATGGTGCATTTTAAATGCTTAAAGATAGCCAACAAGTGTGGTGAAACACACTTATGAAATCCAAGGAAAGTAATATGGTGTGCACTATGATTCTTGTATATATGAAACCTTGGTTTCATAAGTTAGTTGATTTCAAACAAACCTCCAAGCCTCTTCATATAAAATGAAACATAAATGCTAACTCACAATCTATACATGTCTATTATTTAAAGTCCTAACACCAATGTGTTAGTTGATTGTTTATTATTTAAAGTCCTAACACCAATATGTTAGTTGATTTTTTATTTATTTAAAGTCCTAACACCAATGTGTTAGTTGATTGTTTATTTATTTTAATGTCCTAACATGAAAATGTTAGTTGATAGTTTGTTTATTTAATAAAGTCCTAACACAAAGTGTTAGTTGATTTAAATACAAAACTATATATGTTAATAAATGGACATAACACATGTTAAGATTTATGTTAATCAAATGAATCTCCTAAACAAGATGTAATGATCTAAAACAAAATTACATATGTAACTTATGGCTAAAACATATGAAATGTAACAAAAGAATGTTACTTGTTTGGGAAAAATGACATAATTAATGTGTTATAAATTTGGAACAAAAAGAACATATTAAATTCTTACTAGATTTAGTAAGAATAATATTTATGTCAAATGATTAAATTGACATAAATACTTGGATTTATTACAAGTTTTAAACCTTTCTAAGACTTTTGCTAAAAATAGACATTCTTCTATAAAAAGTCACAAGTGGAAATAAATATTTTTATAAAAGAATTTTATAAAAATAAATCAAAGACAAGCCATTGAATTTATAAATTTATATGGATTTTTAATGTTACTTTGATGAAACCAAAGTAACCAAAAATGAAAATTTCGTCCGTTAGAGATTATAAATAAAATCAAGTTTTTATAAAGACAACTTTATATAAATCCAAGCGTCGCTATAATGTTTTGAAAATATTTAAAAAGGAAATATATATTTCATATTAAGAAATATTCCAAACGATTTCGAAAAATAAAGAATTAAATGTTACATCTTAGAATATATCTTTCAAACGAATCATGTTCTAAAAATAATTCGAACATTTAATAATTATTCTTGACAAATAGTTATTTGCAAAAAGATATAAACTATGTTCCATTCACCAACATGTTGTTAATCATAATTATCTAAATATAATTATAACTTGCAAGATTGACAAATCAAACACGGAATTATTTAATTTAAAAAAAATAATAATAATTATACAAACTTATGAAAATAATAATAAACATTATTATTTTAAACTCAATATTCAAGATTTGGTTGACTTATTAAAAATGATTATTCTTAGGTTACATTCATTTAACATAAATATAAATCATCACCAAATGTATTTATTTAATAAGTAAAAGTTAAAGGGTTTTCAAAGATACAAAACGGACTAAAACGTCAAGACTTGACCGGTATCATTTGGGTGACTTACGTTACTCAATTGATCATTGACCTTATGCATACGCTTATTTAATGATTTAGGACGTTGCGTGCTACCGTTCTTATCCTGCTAAATTTCTACATACCTGCTGATTCTGTGAGTTTCACGGCCCCTTTTTCCTTTAACTGTTTAATACTTTGGGGGAGAAATCATGAAAACTGTTAAATGCTTTTTACTTAATATTATGGTTTATCTGTTAGCCGTATGACTACTTGTTCTCTTACCGATTTCCCAACTTGGTACATTATCGTTATGAACGTTTGTACAACCGTAATCCCACCATTAATTGATTTCAATTAGTTCTGTACGAAACGATAACTAGTGAATATATCTATTTGGGTTGACAACCCTACCCTAACTGGTAGCTCCAGTTCTGACTCCGGATTGTCTGGGGGTACACGTCAGTTATTCTGCTATGTTTGACATCTCTAGGCAAGAGATGCTGGGTGGGTAAACCGTTAGTATTTGAAATCAAGGTTCAGGTGAGCTCATACATCCACAACGATAACCCTTGTAATATTTAAGTATACTGGAAACTGTTTTACAACTGTTTAACTGATAAATCATAAACCTGTGAACCTCACCAACTTTATGTTGACCCGTTTTAAAATTCATGATTTCTTAGGTAATTGACGCAACTTCGTGAAGACATGCAAATGGGGCTTATCAATGCTATCGGACCTGCTTTTGGAGTCATAGTCCCGACTATCCTAATAAACCGTTAAATGTTTTATTATCAAATTAAGACTTATTTTCAAATGTAAGACGTTACCATTGTTCACTATCACTTTCCGCTGCAATACAATGACGTAATGTTTTATGAAGTTTTAATTATATTAGATGTTGTTCTATGTATCCTCGACTATGATCCCATTCTCACTCACACCCGATACCGTTGACCGGGGTGTGACAGATTGGTATCAGAGCCGTGGTTATAGCGAACCAGGATAAACAAACAAAACAAAACCAAAAACCAGACCTGGACTATAACCCACTCCGAAGCTACCATTTGCATGCAAGGCCTCATCCTCGATATGTTTACTTATGCTAGTTTAAGTGTTACCTATGCATTGCTTTCTTTCTTTAGTTACTATACTATCATGATGTTACTGACCACTGTTCTTGTTGGAATATTTTCGCAGAGATGGCTTCCAAGGAAATCATTTGCGTTGCTGATTCCGAGGAAGAACCAAGTGTGGAGTACACCCCATCTCCAGAGGACCCCGCACCAGTGGACTACACTCCTTCACCGGAGGACCACATACCGTCTAGCCCTGAGACCGAGGTAGCCACTGTGGGCACCATTCGCCAGACCCCCATACCCCCTGGCTTCCTGAGCCCTATCAAGCATAGGACCTCTGATGATTCCCCAGACCACCATGCTCCCACCACTACTGCTGGTGGTGCGGCCTCTATGGATGCTTCCAGCTCCAACGACCCCTTCGCAGGCCGAGATCGGTCTGTGAAGACTTTTGTCGCCACACCTGGTGGCGGCAGACGGGGATTCACCCCAGGACGGGCACCTGGCCCATCCCGGACTCGGGAGGTTCGACACACCCCTGATGAGCCTGCGCCTAAGAGGCGTTATGTATTTCAGTTTCCCCACTTAGCGTGGATGCCGGGCCAGGTTCAGCACTGGCATATGATCGAGGAGTTCCCGAGCTGTTACGCTCTTGGGGAATCCTCACTCCCCGACCCCTCCTGCTGTGTGCCTATGGGTATTTCACCTTTCACTGACGAGCCCATCTCTGACACTGTACCATTACTAGTGGCTCGTCTGAGGCGCATCGAGACCGATCTGGGGGAGCTGGATGCTGATGTCCGCCAGCTGCCGACCACCCCTGAGGTGACCTTCCTGAGGAACCAGATGTCCGAGCTGATCGGACACATGAGCGCTACTGATGGCGCCATGGGGTCCCTCCATGCTCACATGACAGGAGTCAGCATGGCCACTACTGATCTACTCCTCTCACACGAGAGCTTGCAGAGGAGGGTCTCAGCCCTAGAGTTTGTTTCTGGACGACTCCTCGCCACCCTCCAGGCCATGACTCGGGGACCGGCCGTCTTTTTCATGCCTCCTGGACCTCCACCACCCCCACCAGCATTCTAGGTAGATGTGACCTAGTATCTTTTGATAGCCGTTTATAGATGAAACATGTTAGCTATGATTATGATTGGGACTGCGAGCCCACGATGCAAAACTTGTTTATTTTGAATATGTTTCGTCTGTAATATGGTAACAAACAATGGTTGATGTATGACTCCAGTGATATGCTAAGGAAATCTTTTGGTATGATTATGGTTAATGTTATGGTTATGTTATTATCATGTTATGGTTGTGTAAGTTTATATTGTTATGATTACTATGACACACTATGTTATTTCATCCCTCCGTTCACCTCTCGTTTCTTGGTTGTGTTTGCGTCAAAATGTTTTGGCAATTGATGTACGTCGTGGCAGTTATTCTCGAGCATGTAATAACCCCATTTACATATTATCTAAAATTTTCTTTATGTTGTAACTTAAAGAGAAATCATGCCATGACTGCCGAGGAAATCGAGGAGATGATTGCTAATCGCGTCGCAGAAACTGTTGCCGCCGCTGAAACCCAACGTCAAAACGACAATGGGGCACGCGGTAAGAACGAACTAACCAATGTTAGAAAAACACTAGACTACAATTTCCCTAAATTGTATTCAACGTTTCAACCTAACAATTGCAGGCCCCGTGAATGTTCATACAAAGACTTTATGAACTGCAAACCCGCGAATTTCAAGGGTTCTGAAGGCGCTGTTGGTTCAGTTCGCTGGTTTGAGAAAATGGAGTCCGTCTTCCGCATAAGCAACTGCCCTGAGGAGTACATGGTCAAGTATTCCACATGCGCACTGACTGATAGCGCACTGACATGGTGGAATTCTCATGCTGATGCTATGGGAACTGATTTGGCTTACGCCATGACATGGGACGAACTCAAACAACTGCTCCGCGATGAGTATTGTCCTAGAGAAGAGCTTCAGAAACTCGAAGCTGAGTTCAGGAACCTATCCATGAATGGAGCCGATGTTGCTGGCTATACCAAAAGGTTTCGTGAGCTCGCTCATCTCTGTCTGACTATGATCACTCCCTTGTACAAGAAGATCGAACGGTACATCTGGGGACTTGCACCCCATATCCAGGGGAACGTCCTCTCCTCAAATCCTCAGACTTTTCAAGATGCTGTGCGCCTGGCACACAACCTGATTTACCAAGCTAACCGTCAGGGTGTGAACCTTGGCAAGAAACAGTCTGAGAACAAGACCCCTAAAGCTAGTACCACTCCCTCTGCAAACAAGAAGTCTGACAACAAGAGGAAGCGCAGATTTTGGAGGAATCGCGAAGAAAAGACCCCTGCCAAGGAAACCGAACCAACAAAGGTTTATGCTGCTACAACCCCTACACATGTTGTCCGAAAGACTGGATACACCGGTGGAGCACCTCTGTGCAACAAATGCAACCTCCACCACACACTCGATTGTGGAAATGTCTATTGCAACATCTGCAAGACCAAAGGACATGTGGCTCGTGATTGCCCGAAACACACCTGCTACGGTTGTGGAACCACCGGACACTACAAGAAGGACTGCTCAAAGGCAAAGAACCAGGATGCTAATCAGGCTAAGGGAAGAGCCTTTGTGATCAATGCCAGAGATGCTCGTCGTGACCCCAACACGGTGATGGGTACGTTTCTACTAAATAATCATTATGCTTCCGTTTTATTCGATACTGGTGCTGATAGAAGCTTTATGTCTACCGAGTTTGGCCAATTACTTGAAATTACTCCTGTTGCCTTAGACACTAAGTTCACAGTAGAATTAGCAAACGGAGAATTAGTAGAAACTGGTATAATCTATCAAGATTGCTCACTAGAACTCTCCGACCATTCTTCAACATTGATTTGATGCCTGTAGAACTAGGAAGTTTTGATGTTATCATCGGCATGGATTGGTTATCAAAGAACCATGTGGAAATTGTGTGCCACGAGAAAATAGTTAGGATGCCACTTGCAGATGGCAACACTCTAAACGTACAAGGTGAAAAGAGTGGAACCAAACTAAACCTCATATCTAGTATGAAGGCACGAAAGTTTCTTCGTAAAGGATGTCATGCCATCTTAGCACACGTAACTGAGAAGAAACCAAAGGAGAAGCGTGTGGAAGATGTTCCTGTCGTTCGTGAATACCCGGAAGTCTTTCCCGAAGACTTGCCAGGCTTACCACCAACGCGACAAGTAGAGTTTCGCATCGACTTAGCACCCGGTGCCGCCCTCGTAGCCAGATCTCCATACCGACTAACACCTTCTGAAATGCAAGAGTTATCTAGTCAATTACAAGAATTGCTAGATAAGGGTTTCATCCGTCCAAGCCACTCTCCATGGGGAGCACCCGTGCTATTTGTCAAGAAGAAAGACGGAACATTCCGGATGTGCATCGACTACCGGGAACTGAACAAGCTAACCGTGAAGAACCGATACCCGCTTCCTAGGATTGATGACCTATTTGATCAACTTCAAGGATCGAGCTTCTACTCTAAGATCGATCTGAGGTCAGGATACCATCAACTCAGAGTTAGAGATGAAGATGTTTCGAAGACAGCGTTTGGAACACGCTATGGCCATTATGAATTCCTCGTAATGCCATTTGGGTTGACAAACGCACCGGCTGTGTTCATGGATCTAATGAACCGCGTATGCAAACCTTATCTGGATAAATTTGTTATCGTGTTCATTGAAGATATCCTTATCTACTCCCGTAGTAAGGAAGAACATGAACAACATCTAAGGCTTATCCTGGAATTGTTGAAGAAGGAAGAACTCTACGCGAAATTATCCAAATGCGACTTTTGGATTCGCGAGGTACACTTTTTGGGTCATGTGATCAACGATCAAGGTATCCATGTGGATCCCACAAAAATTGAAGCAATCAAGGATTGGAGTACGCCAACGACTCCAACCGAGATTTGGCAATTCTTAGGTCTTGCTGGCTATTACCGCCGATTTATCGAAAACTTCTCGAAGATAGCCCAGCCACTGAACGCTCTGACCCAGAAACATAAGAAGTTCATTTGGGATGCCAAAACTGAAGCGGCATTCCAGTTCCTGAAACAGAAGCTATGTGATGCCCCGATTCTATCAGACTATCACTACCCGATGGAATCGAAGACTTCGTTGTTTACTGCGATGCTTCGCATCAAGGTCTAGGTTGTGTATTGATGCAACGAGAGAAAGTCATCGCCTACGCATCACGACAACTGAAGATTCACGAGAAGAATTATACGACCCATGATTTGGAACTCGGAGCCGTTGTCTTTGCTCTTAAGATCTGGAGGCACTACCTATATGGTACACAGTGTACCATATTCACTGATCACAAAAGCCTCTAGCACATTTTCAATCAGAAGGAATTAAATATGAGACAACGCCGATGGGTGGAACTGCTAAATGATTACGAATGCGAGATTCGTTATCATCCGGGCAAGGTTAACGTCGTAGCTGACGCCCTGAGCAGGAAAGAGCGCGCCAAGCCACTTCGTGTTCGAGCCTTGAGTATGACCATACACTCGAATCTCACCTCACAAGTGCGCGACGCTCAGATAGAAGCCCTCAAACCGGAAAACCTAACTGGAGAAGGTTTACGTGGAATGGAGAAGCAACTGGAAGAGAAGCCTGATGGAACCAAGAACTTCATGGATAGGCTATGGATACCTGTCTATGGAGGGTTAAGGCAATTAATATACGCTGAGGCTCACAAGTCAAGATATTCCATTCATCCCGGATCAGACAAAATGTATCACGGTCTGAAGAAACAATTTTGGTGGCCTAACATGAAAGCCGAGATAGCCACCTATGTCGGCAAGTGCTTAACATGTTCGAAGGTCAAAGCCAAATACCAGAAACCTTCTGGATTGTTGACTCAACCGGTAATCCCCGAATGGAAATGGGAAGAAATATCCATGGATTTTATCACGAAATTGCCTAAATCCCGGTCTGGATATGACGCTATCTGGGTGATAGTCGATCGATTGACCAACTCGGCACACTTCTTACCGGTCAATGAGAAGGATAAGATGGATAAGCGGGCCAAGCTTTACATAAAGGAAATCGTCTCGCGCCACGGTGTACCCAAATCCATCATATCCGACCGAGATAGTCGATTCACCGCACACTTTTGGAAATCTCTACAGAAAGCTTTGGGTACACGACTCGATATCAGTACTGCCTACCATCCTCAGACAGATGGCCAAAGTGAGAGAACTATCCAGACACTCGAAGATATGCTGAGAGCCTGTGTGATAGATTTCGGACCCAAGTGGGACGAGCACCTTCCCCTTGCCGAATTCTCGTATAACAACAACTATCACACCAGCATTAAGGTTGCACCATTTGAGGCACTTTACGGAAGAAAGTGTAGATCCCCACTCTGCTGGACTGAGATCGGAGACAGTCAGTTAACTGGTCCTGAGTTAATCTTTGAAACGACTGAGAAAATCTTTCAAGTCCGTGATCGTCTGAAAGCTGCCCGAGACAGACAAAAGAGCTACGCCGACAACCGACGCAAACCCTTGTCCTTCAAAAAGGGTGATCGCGTCATGCTAAAGGTGTCACCTTGGAAAGGTGTCATCCGGTTCGGCAAACGAGGAAAGCTCAACCCTCGTTACATCGGTCCCTTTGAAATCACCGAAACCATCGGACTGGTAGCTTACCGTTTAAATCTGCCCGCTGAGCTAAGCAGCGTTCCCAATGTCTTTCACGTTTGTAATCTTAAGAAATTTCTATCTGATGAGATGCTCGTCGTCCCTCTTGAAGAAATTCAAGTAGACGAGACCCTACACTTTGTTGAGGAACCTGTTGAGATACTCGACCGGGAGATCAAAAAGCTGAAGCATAGCCGCATTCCCATAGTCAAGGTACGATGGAACTCTTGACGAGGACCAGAGTACACTTGGGAACACGAGGATCAAATGCGCCGAAAGTATCCATGTCTGTTTGAGAACGTCGCATCCACCAGTAACCAAAAATGAATTTCGGGACGAAATTCTTCTAACTGGGGGAGAATGTGACACCCGGTCCAAAAATCAGGTCAAACCCTCTCTCCGTTGACTTTTGTTGACTTTTATTACGTTATAATTATGTGATTACTGTTTTAAACCGCATGATTAACTGTGTTAATTAAATGATTAACTGATTTAAATAATCGCGCAAAATAACTGTGAAATATGAACGTTTCATATTATTATTAATGCAATTTTAATATAAAATTTGATATTTTATATTTTATCAAACTGATTCAAACTGTTAAGACATTTCATAAACTTAAAATGTAATACAAAACGTTACGTTGTCAAGACTTAGCCAAACAAATAAAACCAATAAACCTATTGGGCTCAGTAAGCCCAATAAGCCCAAACATGTCCTGATCAACCCGAAAATCTACCCAAAAGTTCACCTCGACTCACCGAGTTAATTTCCCAACCTGGATACCCGACCCGCGGCCCGAAACACATTGGGCCGAACCCGGTCTAATCCTTTCTTTTTTTTTTCTCGTGGCCCAACCCGAGACCGGCCTGGTTCCCACTCCCAATCGAAATGGGCTTTGGCCCGTTTCACTTACAAAACCCGAATGGGCCACGGCCCATTCTCATTTCCGATTTTAATTGGGCTTCGGCCCGATTGTGAAACAAATTAAATAATTTGTTTAGCCCACTAGTTTTATACAGATTTAACCCAACCTTTCTAATCCACTAATACTTTTATAAAATTTGGGCCAACAACTTTTATAAAAATAATAACCACCATTCTATTGGATTACATATGTAACTTATGGCTAAAAGATATGGAATGGAACAAGAGAATGTTACTTGTTTGGGAAAAATGACATAATTAATGTGTTATAAATTTGGAACAAAAAGAACATATTAAATTCTTACTAGATTTAGTAAGAATAATATTTATGCCAAATGATTAAATTAACATAAATACTTAGATTTATTACAAGTTTTAAACCTTTCTAAGACTTTTGTTAAAAATAGACATTCTTCTATAAAAAGTCACATGTGGAAATAAATATTTTTATAAAAGAATTTTATAAAAATAAATCAAAGACAAGCCATTGACTTTAAAAATTTATATGGATTTTTAATGTTACTTTGATGAAACCAAAGTAACCAAAAATGAAAATTTCGTCCGTTAGAGATTATAAATAAAATCAAGTTTTTATAAAGACAACTTTATATAAATCCAAGCGTCGCTACAATGTTTTGAAAATATTTAAAAAGGAAATAAATATTTCATATCAAGAAATATTCCAAACGATTTCGAAAAATAAAGGATTAAATATTATAACTTAGAATATATCTTTCAAACGATTCATGTTCTAAAAATAATTCGAACATTTAATTATTATTCTTGACAAATAATTATTAGCAAAAAGATATAAACTATGTTCCATTCACCAACATGTTGTTATTCATAATTATCTAAATATAATTATAACTTGCAAGATTGACAAATCAAACACGAAATTATTTAATTTTAAAAAAAATAATTATACAAACTTATGAAAATAATAATAAACATTATTATTTTAAACTCAATATTCAAGACTTGGTTGACTTATTAAAAATGATTATTCTTAGGTTACATTCATTTAACATAAATATAAATCATCACCAAATGTATTTATTTAATAAGTACAAGTTAACGGGTTTTCAAAGATACAAAACGGACTAAAACGTCAAGACTTGACTGGTATCATTTGGGTGACTTACGTTACTCAGTTGATCATTGACCTTATGCATACGCTTATTTAATGATTTAGGACGTTGCGTGCTACCGTTCTTATCCTGCTAAATTTCTACATACCTGCTGATTCTGTGAGTTTCACGACCCCTTTTTCCTTTAACTGTTTTATACTTTGGGGGAGAAATCATGAAAACTGTTAAATGCTTTTTACTTAATATTATGGTTTATCTGTTAGCCGTATGACTACTTGTTCTCTTATTGATTGCCCAACTTGGTACATTATCGTTATGAACGTTTGTACAACCGTAATCCCACCATTAATTGATTTCAATTAGTTCTGTACAAAACGATAGCTAGTGAATAGATCTATTTGGGTTGACAACCCTACCCTAACCGTTAGCTCCAGTTCTGACTCCGGATTGTCTGGGGGTACACGTCAGTTATTCTGCTTTGTTTAACATCTCTGGGCAAGAGATGCTGGGTGGGTAAACCGTTAGTATTTGAAATCAAGGTTCAGGTGAGCTCATACATCCACAACGATAACCCTTGTAATATTTAAGTATACTGGAAACTGTTTTACAACTGTTTAACTGATAAATCATAAACCTGTGAACCTCACCAACTTTATGTTGACCCGTTTTAAAATTCATGATTTCTTAGGTAATTGACGTAACTTCGTGAAGACATGCAAATGGGGCTTATCAATGCTATCGGACCTGCTTTTGGAGTCATAGTCCTGACTATCCTAATAAACCGTTAAATGTTTTATTATTAAATTAAGACTTATTTTCAAATGTAAGACGTTATCATTGTTCACTATCACTTTCCGCTGCAATACAATGACGTAATGTTTTATGATGTTTTAATTATATTAGATGTTGTTCTATGTATTCTCGACTATGATTCCATTCTCGCTCACACCCGATACCGTTGACCGGGGTGTGACAAAATTTGTGCATGTTTGAGTGTGCTATAGGTTTATGAATTGATTCTAGATAGATTCTAAAGCTTTTGATACAATCAAACACCGTTTTTCATCAAATTTTCAAATTTGCTAAAATTTCAAGTTTATCCACTTTTCATAGATTGTTTAAGTTTTGCTAAGCCTAAATCACTCCATTCTGATTCTAATGATCAGAATATTGCCCATGAGTTGTTTAAGGTTGGGGAAATCATCGATTGGACCATGAATGACCCTCATGTAATTATTGCTAGATATGTTTTTGATCAAATAGCTCAAGTTCCTGAATTACCACCTCATGTGAAAACTCAAGCTTGTACTAAAGTTTGTCTTGAACTTGTCAAGAGTTATAGACAATATAATCAAGTTTTAGCTGATAAAGTTAATGCTAATGACCAAAAGGAAGATGTATTATTAACTCAAATCAAGTCACTAGAGGAGATGAATCAAAAATGTTTTGAAAATGAAAGATTTTTGAAAAATCAAGTTACTGATCTAGAACAGGCATTGACTGATGCTAAACAAGCGTTGACCAATGCTAGAAATGATTACAACCAAGTCAAGACTGAGATTGATAGGTTAAGATGGGCCAAGAATTACTTTAGTAGCATGTTTAATAGCTCAAGTAATCCTGCATCTCCCTTAAACCACAATCGTGACTCGGTCCTAGGTATCATTAAGAAAAAATATACCAAGTGCTGCCATACCACATCTTGTATCTGCTTGTGATAACCAGTTAAATGATACACCTGTTACTAATGCATTGTGCAAGTCTACTAGTGTTTCTATTGACAGGAATTCTGAGCAGAATATGCAAAATAAAGCCGACTTGCTAGCTACAATAGAAGGTGAGAAACCGAGAATCTCATTTAGTGCCAATGCTAGCAAAGTCAAATAGAAAAAGAAAAAGAAGAATAAACACTCCTCTTCAAAGTTTGATGACAAAGAGATTGTGCATGATCCACATGGTTCGCATAAATACTTTGTCAAACCCGGTCAAGCCGAAACAGATATGAAGGAAACTTCTAATTTGCAAGTCAAAGAGGATGTAAAATGCAAAGTCAAAGTCACCACTACAGTCAAATCTTCAAAACACAAGAAGAAAGGCTCAAAGAAATCTCTAGTGAACCAGAATGTAGAGTCTGAAAGATCAAGTAATCTAGAGACTCAGCAATATGATGATCATCACCTGATTGAAGTTCTGAGTGGACTTAGTGTTGAAGATGTTGAACTGCATGTGAAGGAGCTGAATGTGCAAAATGAGGAGGCTAGATCATAAATGCACCGGGCTGCCTCCACTTCAGCCATATTTGATAACCAAACTCATACTCAATTTCATGGTTTTTCAAATCAATTTAGACCTATTGGTTGTTATTTTTGTGGGCAACTTGGACATACTGGTTGGGCTTGCGACTACAATCCCTACTACCAGTACTATGACCAACCAATATTCGGTCAACACATGGGATG
The DNA here is from genome assembly GCA_039602395.1 of Deinandra increscens subsp. villosa. NCBI lineage: Eukaryota > Viridiplantae > Streptophyta > Magnoliopsida > Asterales > Asteraceae > Deinandra > Deinandra increscens. Next base: position 107,489,995 of record JBCNJP010000027.1, read on the forward strand.
GAATTTCACTCATACTCCTTTGTATGGTTATGATCACTATGATAGTGGCTATTTTTTATGATCCGTGGCCATCTAGAGTGAGGAAACCATATTGGAAGGAAACTGTCCCTGAACCGTTATCATTTAAACTTGCTCAAACCAATTTAATAAGTGCTCAAAGGGTGACTCGTTCTAAAAGAAAGAAAAGCAACCAAATTTGGGTTCCCAAAACTGCATCGGTTGAACCTAAAGTTGTTTCAAATGAATCTACCCTCAATGCCAAGGATCCAACTCAATGAATTTTATCCACATACTAATCAAAAAAATTATTTTCCGGGAGACACCAATATGGGAGACGTAAGTCAAGCTGAGGAAGTTCTCCATTTTTATAAAAACAAAAAAACAAAAAAAAAATTTGAAAAACCCAAAATCCCTGAAACTGAAGTTTTATCAAATTTAAACATTGTTTTAGGGGGAATTCATTAAATTCTGGTCACTCTATTTGATATATCCGGTGAAGTTTATTGTGTTTGTCTTGATATAGTGCAGGAATTGTTCCAGTTTTCACTGAATTCTTGTAAAGCATCAAATGAGGGGGAACAACTTTCTCCATGACCGTGTCGTTTGAAGCCTTGCAAAATTATGTTGTTGATCAAATAAAGAACAAAGTTTTAACGATTTTTCTAGCTGATCCTGAATTGTCTTAGTTGCTGATTTGGTTGATCTCATGAAGTCTTATTTCACTCCACTTTTCTAGCTGATCCTGAATTGTCCCGTTGGCCTTTTATAAACCCGAAAGACTATTCTCGCCAATTACCAAACCCTTTTCTTTTGAGAAAAACTTAAGTGACCATTTATGTAATTACCCTAATCCTTGTGTCACCTTGTAAATTATAGAGGGACTAATTATGTCTTTTGCCAATACTCATACAAATGAACATTTACGAGCTGTAAAATCATGGGTCAGTTTCGTCCGATCGCCACCCTCATCGTCGGTTTCAATTTGTGCTAATCAATCCCCCATTCAAGTCTCATTTGATTGCAAGAATCATTTTTCTACTCAAGATCCGTTCAATTGAGAAATACACAACCTTTCTCAAGCTCTCGCTCACTGTTTCGTTTTTTCTATTTTCCGGTGAACTCGGAAATTCCGGCTAACCAAGCACTGTTTCACTATCTCTCTTACACCACGACAGTCGCCTCTCTCTGCCGACCAGCCCAGTAGCAACGATTTTGGGAACAGAGCAACGTCAAGTTTGAAGTCGAGGTTTTTCGATTTTGTTTCGACATCAAAAACTCATCAAAGTGAATTTTTATTTGAGTAACCACTTTATTATGTTAATCGCACCAACTATGTGTGTTTTTTTCTTGTTTCGCGATTTTCCGGTGACCGGAATAAAACTCCGGCCACCGGAGTTATAATGAAGAAGATGACAACATTCTGTAACTGGTTATATATTAAGCTTACTGGATAAAACCTGTCCTCAGTGTCTGGCCGAATGGCCAGCCTTTTGATCTGTATCGGCAAGGTCGCCGGTTCGAATCCTCCCTGCCCCAATCCTTTTACAGTTTTTGTTTCCTGATCCAGTTTACCCTGTCACTGATAACAAAACTCTGAACTGCGAAGTTGTTAACAAAACCCAGCCCTAGCCCAATGGTTAGGGCGCAGTACATACAGCCGCAGGTCACAGGTTTGATTCCCGTGACCCCCCATTTCTGTGATTTTAAATTATTTTTTTCTCTAGTATGTCTTGGTCGAAAACCTCAAACATACTAGTACACGACTATTAAACCTTAACCTGTTAAGTATGCATAGACCCCGTTAGGGTACTCGTTGGATTTTTATTTTATGAAAACCCTATGATTTAAAAGAACTAAAAACTTATGGTTTTGTTTATATTAATATAAACTAGTTTTAAACATAGAAATATATATGTAAATATATATTTGATTTAATTTTTATGCACATATTCACAAGCGTACATTTTAAAGGTGTTCTTTGAACTCTTGAATTTATGTCATGACATATAAATAGATATTTAGGACGTTTTATTTCATTTTTCGACTCCACCTCGATATTTATAATTACGAATATATATTTACCGATGATCCCTATATTTATTATTTAGGATAACTTACGCGCATTGATTTTCGTAAATCCTTGCGTCTTTGATTTAAGTGTCATTCTGACTACTTTCGAACAAACGATTTTCTTCACGAATTGAAATTGTCACCTACGTCATATTTGGAATTACTTGTTATAGTATAGTCATCTAGGCTATGTTACTCATGTGCGGACACACACTTACGTATGTAAAATCGCTAGGTGCTCGGTAGTTACCCAAGACTCGAAGTCTTACTAATTGTAGCAGCGCACCCTAAGGTGAGTTACACAACCTTTATGTTACGTCCGGTTTTGGACGGTAATACATGCAAACACGTTACACCCGGGTTAGGGTGATAACTCAACAACGTTTATGTATGATTAAAGTAGAAATCTAGTATATATCACATGTTCACGTAAAATGCTTTATTTTTCAAGTCCTTACTTTATCGAAACGTTAATAGCAAATAGTGAGGGGATATTGGGTAGTACTACTAGGGTCTGACAAACCCCACTCAGCGGGCACGAGATGCACCGCCCGACTAGCGGTCGGACTGAGGACAATGTCAGCCTAAACTTACCGTGATCAAGTAGACACGGGGAAGGCAAAACACGTAAGGAATTATTCCTACAACTAATTGGTCAGCTTCGGTTGCGAACGTTTTAGTGACATGAACTTAGGCTCGCTACATACGATATGGATTGTACTTGTAATATACATACTTACATACGAATAAAGACTGTTGTATTCGTACTGCATATCTATACTAGTTATACTTATGTGCTTATGTGAACTCACCAACATTAGTTGACACTTGCTCTTATGCATGCTTTGCAGGACGTTAGGAGAATCTGATTTTAGGCACGTACGCTGGTTAAACCTTTTATTCACTACTACAAAAACTGCCTTTCTTGACGTGCATTGCGCGTCAAGAAAGGGCCTTCTTGACACGCAAATGCGTGTCAAGGAAGCCGGGGTCAAGAAGCTTCTTGACGCGCAAAATGCGTGTCAAGAAGTTCTTGATGCGCGAACGATGACGCGCATTTTATGACGTGCATTGCGTGTCATAAAATGCGCGTCAAGGAAGCCCCTGTCATAAACGGCGATGACACGCATTTTTGTGCGTCAAGAATGTAAAGAAAATATATAAAAAAAATATATTTCTATAGAATCACTAATTTCTACATTAAATGATAATTAACCTAAAAATGCAAAATAAAAATACACTTATAGCAAAAATACTACATTTCATATATATAGCAAATATTACAAAGTTTACATGAGTTTACATCAATGCTTACAAGTAATTGAACAAGATGAAAATATACATGTGGACTCAACACTAGAAATCCTATTCTGATATACATTCCAATAATACTTGCAAGTAATCTTCTTCTTCATCACTTTTATGTGCCTCACAATAACCAAAACCCACAGCTGCCACTTCGGGTTCCAACAACCTACACTAAGTCGACTTATATATACATACAGACACCAATAATCAAGATAGATTTCTTGGGGTAAAGAACAGCACTTGGGGTAACAAAACCGTACCTAAAGCACAAGAACAGCACTTGGGGTAACAAAACCGTACCTGAAGCACAAGAAAAGCACAACTATGTCTTGGCAGCTGCTTGAATCTTAGGATCTCCGCATCTGTAATAATAAACAGTATCCGGAGCCAAACCTATATATACATACAAACACCAATAATCAAGATAGATTTCTCTTAATTCCAACAAACAGAAAAAAACAAGAAAATTAATAATGTTGGGATCTAAGTACCTAACTAACCAACCTGTAAGTTGAACATGGTGGATGATACCAGAAGTGTAGTTTTGGAGGCCTTTAAATGGGTAAAGCTGCTTGTAAATGAGAGAGTAACCCTTGCCTTTTGTGTTAAAAAAGAAGATGATTTCCCATATTGCACAACACTAGCTACGCTATCAGGATTTAGTGGTTTTAAACGGTGAAAAATGTCCGGGTCTTCACTTATGATATTGGGTCGAAACGGGTCAGTTCGGTAGGGTTGGCCCAAAACATTTTTTTGTCTAAAAACATGAAACTTATATATATAATTAGTAATTTAGTATGTCGAATATGATTAGAAAACATAGCATCTTAATTTTCAATAATAAAAATGTATTTAAATAACATGATTTAGGAGGTTAAATGCATTGAAAATACACCTTGGGAGATTTACAACCTGTTTGACCCAAGATAAAAAAAATAATCCGAAACGACCCACTCATAAGTAAATGGGTCGAAATTTCCACTTCTAGTAAGGAAAGTAAAGCACGGGTGCAAGGAAGTTATAATACCTCATAACGATTTTTCTGAATCTCATTCATGAAATAAGAGGCTATGACTGTCCATAAAGGTCCAAATTTTTCCTGCAATAAAAATAAAGAAACTTCAATAAATACAATCAAATAATCCGAATTCAATAAATACAATCAAATAATCCGAATTCGCAAATAAAGAAACCTGTAAGAACTCTTGCAGAATGTAAGGTTTGCTCAAACGATCGAAGTCCCAAATTCCCTCCTTTTCAAGCTCTTCCTGTAATTAAAAATATCTCTTATTCATATCAAAATAGCACCAACATCAATTTACATATGACGAAAAGCAAAACGCATCTTAAAATTTACCTGACTGAGTGGGATAGATGGTCTGAATTTACCAACTAGACCTGTCATTGCATGTTCCGGAAGCTCCCAAATTCTAAAGAAACCCAATATATGATCTATTCTGTAGGCCGTGAAATAATTCGCCATCTTTCATCCAAAACATTTGTTCAACAAAGATTTAATTAGCAAACAGGCAACAAAACTATATGTAATAATAAATAAATAACATCCCATATGAAGTGAAAAAACCTATGATAAACGAGCACACCACCAAGCATAATTGTCTTTAGACACTTCCTCCCAATTGTACGTAGGAAATCCCCAGTTTTGACCATTTTTATCAAAATAATCTGGTGGGGCCCCTGTAGCGGTGGTCATGCGGAACAAATTTGGATATACCCAAGTATCTACACTATTTTTATCAACACCTATTGGGAGATCTCCTTTTAATACCACTTCTTTTTCTTTTGCATATCATGCTGCTTCTGACAACTAATGATCCCAAGAAAAGTAATAATATCAAGTTAGTTTATGTTATGCGACATTGCAGAAAAGCATATTAGGCAAATAATAACTTACTTGTAAGTGCAAATGGTACTGTATATAATAGTGGAAACATATGATGTCATAATGGATGCTGTCTTTGGACACCAGCTTATCAAGCTGATGAAATTTATGATATAGATGTTAGAATATTAGAACATAACAAATAAAATATTTAATTGTATAGTATCATTTGAAATAATAATACTAATCTCATGACCACCCTATCTTTTGAAAATTGACTCAATGTGCCCCATTGGCTGTGGTCTGAAGTTTCAAAGAAATCTCGTAAGAAACAAAAAGCTACATACGGTTTCAGCCATTCCTGTATCATGCAACATATACAGATAACAACACAAAGTCAGCAAAAGAAGTAAACATTTAGTAAGCTTTCAACACATACCTCATTTTTAGACAAGAAATTCTTGAAGGAATCTGAATTTAGTATCAAATCCTTCTCCAAATCAAATATCTTTTTGGAAATTGAAAGCTTTGTAGTCATGGTAGCCTCATAATCTACATTCTGCAATGAATTAAAAGATGGGAAATTACTTTTAAAGCCTCATATCAACTATTGAAGTAGAAACAAACATGGCTTCAATGAGGGCTTCCTATGGCTCTTTTTCCGCTCTCCAAGATGTTCTGAATGGTGGAAATGAGCCCTCTATTTATAGGGGCCGAAATCACGAAACTTCCAAAAATGGGTTTTTGGTCTGTCACGGCCTGCTATCCAGGGACAGGGTGCTTCACGGCCTGGACAGGTTCTTCACGGCCTGGCTATCCAGGGACAGGGTGCTTCACGGCCTGGACAGGTTCTTCACGGCCGTGAAGGCTCTTCACAGCTTGCAGGTCAAGCCGTGACACAGTTTTCACCGGTGACTGGTTTGCGGCTCAGTGTCCCAGCTTGGTCAGGATCTTCACAGCTTGGTCTAGGCCGTGACAGGGTGTCTCACGGCCTGCAAGCCGTGAAGTTTTTCTGCTCTTTTTGATTTTGACTTCTGCGTTTGACCGGTTGACCCGAACTTTGACTTTTCTTCATTTTCCCCTCGTTTTCCGTGCCGAACTTGTTTTAACCTGAAAACTCACAATAAGCATCAGAAACAAATATAATTTAATATTTTCAAGTTTGTTTTGACGTTTTTCAGCCCGAAATCAATTATATTTTCATATCAAAAACCACACACATCACCTCATATCAACTATTGAAGTAGAAACAAACATGCAATTCACAACCAACTCAAAATCTAAAATTTAACAAAAATCTGTTGTAATTTGGCTCTGGATTTTCTTCGCAACACCAACGAGATCGCTGAAATGCAATGGGATCCTTCTAGGAGAAGGGTGAAACATAAAAACAGAAAACATCTTTCCCACGATGAGAAAAGGTTAATTCTGAGCCTTGAGGGATAGTGAATAATGAGGTTCTAGATCACTGAAATGAGTCCCTAAGACCTCAAATGAAAACCATCCACCATCCCTTCACAAACAACCTAAGAGCCCTCACATTACAACTTACAACATAATATCTATCACCTGCAATTATTAGGGACACAGAAACACAATTTCATACCAAAAGTCCAAAGGTGTTCTTCCTCACTAATTTTATAAAGCCTCAAAAGTCAAAACTAAATCATCAGTTCGTCACTTAGGCCTTAGGGTATAATAAGGAACTCCAAATCCAAGGCGTTAAACTGCAAAATAGAACCAAATCAGCTTAACAAATCTAAAAGGTCTCAAGATCCATACGCAGGATTTTCGAGCGATGAACAAGTTGTGGATCTCGCAATATATCAATAACTAAAATCGAAGAAAAACGTTGCGATTACATGAAACCCTAGCTCAACTTATAGTGATAAGGACATGATGCAAAATCAAACAACAAAACGGATAATCGGTTGAAAAAGAAAATAGGATGATTATATAGAAGATAATCAGTTAAGAAAGAAAATAGGATGAACAGGTTGTGGATCTCGCAATATATCAATAACTCAAATCGAAGAAAAACGTTGCGATTACATGAAACCCTAGCTCAACTTATAGTGATAAGGACATGATGCAAAATCAAACAACAAAAAGGATAATCAGTTGAGAAAGAAAATAGGATGATTATATAGAAGATATGCTTACCATACTACTGAGTGATTGTGAATCGGTCCGATGTTTTCTCCGTTTCTTGTTCGCCAATTTTTTTCAGTATCACTGGTGAGGAGTGCCCGATTATTTCATCATCTCCTCCTTTATCTATGCCCCTAGATTGAAGGTGGAGGAGAGACGTCGGTCGTGGTGGTGGAGTGGCGGCCGGCACCGAAATGGTGGAGCGGTAGAGAGGGTTTTTAGGAGCGCACGGCGAGATGAGTTTTGGGGAAGGGTACGTATCTAGGGCAAATATTGGGCAAAATATTGAGGGGAGATTTTGGCGCCAAAAAATTAAAAAACGACACTTCTTCTTGACGCGCGGTTATTGCTGTCCTCCGTGTTTTTTTTAATATGACACAAATTCATGACCCGCAAAAATGCGCGTCATCTATACTTAGGATTTATCTATTCTTGACATTTTATTATGACACTTTTTTTTTGCACGTCAAGAAATGACCGAGTGTCATCGTTTGCGTGTCAAGGAAGGCAGTTTTTGTAGTAGTGATTTTGGGAATATGTGTTTAACATTTTCAAAACTTAGACTTAAACTGGTTGTTTACTTAATGGGCGGTTTATTTTGCGCGACATTACTTTAATATGCTTCCGCTGGATTTTTAAACTCTGGTTTTGATATTTCCCATTTGGAAATATATTTACATTTTGAACCCTTAACTTATGGTTGATGTAACTAATGACTCGGGTCCTGGTCTGGATCACACCCCACACGGTAAAACTCCGTTAGTGGAAATTGGAGGTTGTGACATATATGCTTGGCCATGAATTTGCTTAAATTAGGTCAGATAGTACTATTATATGATGTGTCAGTAGGCTCATCTATCAATGGAGTAAGCTATGTCTTGTGAAACACTTAAACTAAATTTTCAGAATTAACGAACCATTAAGTTCAAAATACAGCCTTGGACATGTTCTTGTAAATTTATCCTGTTACTTAATTTCATTTTGTGAGGTCCTAAAACTTGTGCACACATCATTTGTTTCTTCAGTGTTAAATGTCTGATTTCAAAACTTGAGCACAGAGTATATCTACTGCTACTACTACTGCTACTACTACTGCCACTACTACTACCACTACTACTACTGCTACTGCTACTGCTACTGCTACTGCTACTGCTACTGCTACTGCTACTGCTACTGCTACTGCTACTGCTGCTGCTGCTGCTGCTGCTGCTGCTGCTGCTGCTGCTGCTACTGCTACTACTACTACTGCTACTCCTGCTACTGCTGCTACTGCTACTACTACTACTATTGCCACTACTACTACTGCTGCTACTACTACTACTGCTACTACTACTACTGCTAATACTACTACTGCTACTGCTACTACTGCTGCTACTACTGCTACTGCTACTACTGCTGCTACTACTGCTACTGCTACTCCTACTGCTGCTACCGCTACCGCTACCGCTGCCGCTGCCGCTGCCGCCGCCGTCGCCGCCTCCTCTGCCTCCGCCGCCGCCGCCTCCGCCTCCGCCTCCGCCGTCGCCGCTACTTCCTACTACTACTAGTGTTTTCTCGTCTAATTGACTTCAGGCTGCCGGAGATGATGGTTCTAGCCGGATAAAGTTTATGTTCTCATTATGGGTCGCCAGAAATACCTCAGTTCGCTAGAATATTCTATAGGCTACCAGAGTTCTCTTTTAATCAGAAGCATCTTTTTATCATCAACCTGTCTGACACACATTTGAAAAAATATACTCCACTAGACATTTGATGACCGGTCTTTGGGTTAGAAGGTAATTATCATCTGTTCAGTTGATTCAAATTAACATTATTTTAACCAAAAACCCTAATATAGATTACGGGTTTTCTATAAAACTTCCCCTGAACCCAAGACCTCTAAAGACTTCCCCTTAGCTGATAACTTCCCCTCAGCTAAGGACTTCCCCTGAGATAATACATATTATCTTCGAGTTCCCTTCAGATACTATGTATTATGGAAGTCTTTTCATTAGATAATAAGTGTCATCCTCGAGTTCCCTTCGGATAATACTTATTATCCCCTCTCCTTCCCCTAAAAATTTGTCAAGATCTGCAGGGGGCATACTGTCATGCATTAAAACCCATGAAAACACATTTTGACATGTCAAATTAACCTGGCCAAGACGTAAACACAACCAAAAAGAACTTAAAGACTCACACACGAAAGGTAAAAATAAACAAATATTAACCAATATCAAACATGAGAAAGTTTACAAGGGATCAAACCGTATGAATCTGACTGAGGAATCCTTTTCAGCTTCAGTTACTCGACTAGTCTAGGTGATTGCTAGTATGTTTGTCCGCTTTAAACTCAGACCCATTCAAACCCAACCAAATGCATCATGCTTAAAAGATTACTAATTACCAGCATGTTTAATCGTCCCCACACCCAATTGTACATAGAAAAACCTACCCAACCCCAGAGTTTATTGAGGATTCACAAACCCCCAACTTGAGGAACCATGCAACACCGTTATGACTACCACTTATTTCATTAATCATCAGTCGGTGATCAGGTCGGCTGAATAAGCACGCAAAGAAGACCAAACTGAATGATTATTTTTCATTTTCTTTTCTTTTTCATTTCTTTTTCATTTCTTTTTCATTTCTTTTCTTTTCATTATGTGGTGTAGTCATGACAGCATAAACATGGCGTGTGAGAGAGTGAATACTAGGTATAATTACCACTCTCAACCCGTTTTTGCTGGGACTCATTTTTTTTAAACCATGCAAACTGAGATGAGAAACTAAACATATATATATTTTAAGTTCATTGCACTTACATTGGTGGTCATAAGATTAGGTCGAGCCTACCGAGCATATCACCGTGGAGCTTGCTTTTCACTTCCGCCTTACACGTGTCAGTCATCTCCAATATGGGCTTCCCTCCCTTCTCGGAAACAAAATACTAACAAACTATTAAATATTGAAAAGCACACTATTTTTTAGGGGTCAACTTTTTCTTCATCTTTACATTTCTTCCCCTTACTTTTTATTTTTAATGTCACAACTTTTGTAAACATCATTTTTTTAATTAATTATTTTTTTTTAAAACACGGACACATAAGCAAAGCAAATTACTTCACACACATCTGGCCAAGCTAACCTTCCAAGTATGGATTTGAAATTTTTTAGAAAAGGGGTTTCATGACTGCACACTAAATTGCATTAGAAGTCAAACACTTCAACAAACAAGCGCCAAGTGAAAATTTTAAGGAATTTGGATTGACACAAGCACCCTTTACCGCTTCATCAAACAAACAACCAAGTTAAGAACAGTACCTTTTATGCTGAATTTGACCTTTTACCTCTCAAGGAAACATATCCTCAATAAAAAAATTGCTTTTCATGACATGAAGATACGTCTCCTAAAATGTGCCTGGAACAATCACTTATCAACAAACAAATTAATAATAAAAATGTTAGTGATAATCCTCCTTGACTGTTCCTGCACATAGTGAGAGATTAGTTAGCCATTGGTACCCAGGCCATTGTTTTTCTGGGTACACCTGAGGAATCAATAAAAGATACTTCTTGTAAGAACATCCCCTTCGAGAAATCGGGAAGTTAGGATGGAGCTGCCTTGATTTTTGGTTTCCAAGTTCCAGGTGATTTAACATTTGTTTTAGTCACTTTTGGAGTTGTGACTTTAGGTATTTCAACCTTCTTCGTTTTAGATTCATTTTTCAAAACAGTTTTTGTTTTAGCCACCTTTGGAGTTGTGACTTTAGGTATTTCAACCTTCCTCATTTTAGAATCATTTTTCAAAACAGTTTTAGTTACCTTGGGAGGGGTAACTATGGGTTTTTCAAGCTTTGGTTGTTTTGAATTTGGTTTCTTCACCTTTTTCTGAAAATTTTTGGTAACTTGGAAAGCTGTTGTTTTGATTTAAAGATTTTCTTTCAGCTTTGGCAGCACCCCAATGTTGATCAGAGGGTTTAACCTTAAGAGTAACAGTCTTCATTGCCTTAGGTTTCTGCACCATCATCGGCTTAGACTTCACAGACTCCTGAGATGAAACCCTTTGAGTTTTCGGATAATAGGGTTCATAGGGGCGCTAAAGACAGTTTCTAGCAATATGACCAGCGATGCCACAATTAAAGCAAGTCTGCTTCTTTAGATAGAAGTCAGACGTGTACCCATTTGTCTTTGGTGGCTGATATGGCGTTGGTTTGCCTTGTGTCTGCTTCTTTGCTTTGACAGCAGCTTCAGATTTGACTTTCTGCTGGTTTGTCGAAGCCTGTGTCGAACCTGTCATTAGTGTCTTTGTGCTTCCTTGATTCTTTGACGTTGAAGCACCATTCTTGCAATTACAACGGCAACTGCATGATCCAACTGAAGAAAAGGGAGACACATCTACTCCCTTGAGTTTTTCATTCTTCACTCCAGCTGTTGGTTTCATACTCGAAGGCCTGATGGTGATCTTTGGCCTCTCAACTTCAACTTTATTTATGACTCCATTAATTATTCCCTTGAACTTGGAGGAGAAGGATGGTGAATCATACCCAATGTCTGGTTCTTGGTCAAACATTGATCCAGATGTCATAAAGATCTTCCCCTCAGGCCGTGTCGTCAAGATCACCTTTTCCCTTTTGACTTCGTCAATTACTTTGAAGTATGGGGTTTCAATTTTGGGGTTTGGTTTCAACTCTATCCACACATCATCAGACTTAGAGTTATGACACCTGTCATATTTCTGGCACTCAGCATCATTGTCTGATATATCCTCTACTCTCCCTTCACCATAAGTCATGTTTGCTTCATTAGCAATTTCTTCTTGAGTCAATGGTGTAGTTCCAACCAAGACACTATCCATAGGAGGAGCAGCTTCTTTTATAATCAGACTTGGTTCGTTCAACTTGATCCTCACTAAGAAGTATTCCTATAATGTCTCTGGGAACTGGTGGAGGAATAATGTTGTTTGCAGCCAAGGACTTATCAGTTTTCTCTGATCTGAACCCAGTCATGTCTTTCCCAACTTGACCAGTTACAACAGCATGTGACAATTCCTTTCCAGCATTTAGCATTCGCTTATTTCTACCCTGGTTGCAATCATACTTGTCCTGCAGCTCATTATATTTTTGTTGCAGTTCATCCAGTTGCTTCTTTAGCTCACCAATCTCAATCTTAGCCCGATCATATGAGAAAGTCTTCTCGGTGGCTAATCCACGATATTTCTCAATGTCTAATTTTTGAGCTTTCACATTCTCTTCATTCTTCTCCCATCTACCCTTGAATGAACTTCTAGCACATTGGACATCATACAATTCGATTTTTAAATTTTTGATCATTTGCTGAAGTCTAGGAATTAATCGCGCACATGTTGGATTCGAACATTCAGAACCAGCACTTTCTGTCATGAGGACACGTTTCTCATTTTCTTTCTTTTCTTCGTCCTCATTTCTATAGTAAGCTTTGTGCAAAGCTTGCCAGAGTTCTTGAGCCTATTTGCATTTTTCAAATCTTTGGGCTATATCTAGAGATAAAGCCATGAATATAATTTCACTTGCCCTTTTGTCAATGTTAACTCTTCGTTGGTCATCTTCAGAGAATTCAACTTGAGTTTTAGGCTCTCCTTCTTTAGGCCAATTTTGATGTCTCGGTATGAACGGACCATCAATAATTGATTTTATCATATTTTGATCTTCATTGTTCAAATACTTTACAACCCCGTTCTTCCATTCTTTAAATTCGTTAGAATTGATCAACCGCGAACAACTGGAGTAAGAACTTTCTTGTATTGAGGATGTTTCCGAACTCATTTTCTTTCTTTAAAAGTGCAACTTTTGAAAATCTAGTGAAGTCTGCAAAATCGGCAAAATCACTATTCAAAGAATAGTGTCAAAAACTTAAAACTGAAAAATGGAGGACTTTGGAGTGGAATTTGGGGTTCCAAACGAGCTCCGCTGTTGTCACGAACGTCATGTTAAAATTTGAGCTTCTAACTCCAAACGAGTCAAAAGTTATGTCCGTTTCCGTGAAGGTGTGAAATAGTGATTTTTTGCCGCAAAAGAGTTTCCGATCGTAAACACCGGTTTACGATTGAGTCAGACAGCTGGATCGTAAACTCCTGATCGTAAACCTGTTTCCGATATAAACAAGTCGTAAACACTGATTCCGACCGAGATGAGTCGTAAACGCCGATTCCGATCGAGTACAGTCGTAAACTTGATTCCGGTAAGAAATATCGTAAACACGATTCCGGTCAGAAAAAGTCGTAAACAACCAAAGCACGCGTCTTGAAGTCGTAAACTCGAAGCTCATGATCGTAAACTGTCAACAATCACTTCTTGATGTCGTAAACACTCAAAAGATGAAGAACACCAAGAACACCAAGTCGTAAACACTCAAAAATGCCCAGAAACTGATCGTAAACATGAAAAACTCAAGAAAACTTGCAAAACTGTTAGATCTTCTTGACTCAATATCGTGAGAACCGCGAAACACTCGTTTCTTGGCTCTGATACCAATTGTTGGTCCAGAATCAACAACCGTTCACGATATTATCTAATCTAGACGTGCGGAAACCGTTTAGATTAGTAATTCAAGAATATAGATGAGAAGAAATCTAAGAATACGATGAATAAACGATAAAAACCTGATCTTACACACAAGATGAACTTGTCGGGTAAAAAACAGAAAATCGTAAACTATCTTCCCTCTCGGGTTTACGATCACGATCGTAAACACTAAATGGCAGCTCTCTAGATCGTAAACTGGCAACCCTTACAATGGTAAACACATGGGGTTTATATAGGATCCCTAATGGACCTTAAACCCTAATAGTAAACCCAATGGTAAACCCCAAGCCCAATAGTAAACCCAACCAAACTAGTCTACTAATCTAAATAAACCCTTTAAGCCCAGCCCAACTTATTTAATATTGCAAGCCTCATAATCTAGCCTCTACAGAATCGTCTATAAATAGCTTAGTCTTGTATAGTTTTACAACTTCTTGTCCAATCTAGTGTGTGAAAGTATGTGTGTATTCTCAGTTGTCTTAATACAAGTTCTATTGTATACACATCTCGTGTTTAACTGTTTACATACATTTAACATATATTTCGATACGATCGAGTAGACGATCCACCGCTCACGCATTTACAAGTGATATTAGAGCATTCGGTTCATTCTACTGGTTTGGAAATCTGTGTTTTTCAAGTCAAAAAGTGGGGGTTTTTGACAATTTTACTTGTTTTTGTGTTAGTTTGGTCATCTCGGTTGTGCTTTTTGTGAAACTTCTTATCATAAATCATTCCTACTGAGTTTGTCTGATTTACTGCTAAAAATCTCGTTCAAAAGCTCTAAAAATCGTGAAATTTGAGTCGAAAATTGTTTTTGTTTGTCTGAGTTCGGGTGAGATCTGACTAATCACAAAAATAACCGCTCCAAAGTGTAGGTTCACTTAGGTTCAGATACATTCGTTCAAACAAAGTTCGAGTTCGTCTAGGTTCGTCTGTGTTCGTCCCTGTTCGTTCATCCGAAGTCTGAGTTCAGCTGAGTCTAGTTCGGGTTCAGTTCAGATACTGTTTCCAGTTCGGATCAAGTTTAGGTTCTTTATTCCAATTCGGATAAATCTTGGTTCGGTCGTCAGTTTGTTTACACAATGTCAGGGTTCGGATAACTTTGTTTGAGTTCAGGTCGGATCAAGTTCGGATCAGCTCAGTTTATATCTGTTCAACACCGGTTTATCTCAGTTCGGTTGATCAGTTTTTTTATAGTTCGGTTTAGGTTCGGGTGAACAGTAATCATATTCGTTCAAGTTGTCGGATTTTCCAGCGTTTGCTGCAATTCAAAACTCTTGCGCGGTATAAAGTGCTAGGTAGGCTCGGCAAATCAGAAAGTATACAAATATGATATATACTAAATCTGATGCTTGACCTAGTGGAGAACATCTTGATGCATATCTCATGATATATCAAGAAAGGGATATGTGAAAAGAAAGATGAGAAGTCACTGTGTATACATGTGTTCTTTTTGCAAAGATTTAAACTTGTTTGATTTTCTTTATTTTCTTAAATGTTTGGACTATCTCTGGGTGTCCACAAGACCGACCTGATAGTTGTCCATTTAAGGTTCCGCTTTATTTTCCTGGTGTCGTATAACTCATCAGATTTTCTCTACGTGTACGGGAGTACCAACCTGATTGTTGTTGGGTTATAGAATTTCAACTTTTTTTTTTATTTTTTATTTTGTTAAATCCGAGGCATTATCTACGTATCGAAAGATCAACCTTAAGGTAGATGATTTAGCATTCTTATTCCTTTTTACATGGAACACAATTGACTATATCATGAATTCAATCACTATGTGTTAAATCACAAGTGAAATCACAAAGTGTGATAAGCAAAAACATATCTGAGTATGTCTGATAGTGTGGGGTTTACTGGTCAAAGAAAATTTAATCAATACCTTTACATATCCAGATGTTATGAGTATGATTATGCCTGAGTTTAAAGATGGACAAATTAAATCTACAATCGACATGGCTTATGTGCTACAATAACTGAAATTGAAGTGTAGTTCAGCATTTTATGTTTAATATGATCCCGAGTTGTGATCTTTCTCACAAAAGACAAAAATAGTGTCTGATTTTGTATTGCATAATTTTTTTTTTCAAATATCAGAACCAGAAAGATTTTAGGTGTGTTTTGATATAAAGTTTTGAAAAATCAAAAAGTTTTTGTTTCTTATTTCCTTTTGATTGATGAACATGGAATACGAAATCAATTTCAGAATCAATATATCTTGGAATCTCGAAGAGACGTTTTGCGCCAAGATTATTTATGTTGGCAGGTTTCTAAGTGGAAAGAAAACATCACAACTTCAAGTCTTCTGATGCTATTTATAAGAGAGATTTCATGCGTTACAATGTCAAGTATTCAGGATCAGACTAACCGTCAAGTTGAGGGAGAGTTTGATTAAAGAAACAAGATTATATGGAGATTGATACTACACATGTCGAGGGGGAGTTTGTTGATACGTGATTCATGGGTGAAGTATCAAATGCAAGATAAAAGCTACAAGATTGTGTTTGTCTGAACTGACACGAACTGCCAGTTCGGATGCACGTGAACTTGTATGAACTATCAGTTTGGATGATCGTGTGTTCGCACAGTTTGGAACGTCTATAAATAGCTTAGTCTTGTATAGTTTTACAACTTCATGTCCAATATACCGTGTGAATATATGCGTGTACTCTCAGTGGTCTTAATACAAGTGCTATTGTATTTACATCTCGTGTTCAACCGTTTACATACATTTAACATAGATTTCAATACGACCGAGTAGATAATCCACCGCTCACGCATTTACAAAAGGGGAAGTTTCCTCCGTTCTAGCAGAATGATCCACTACTCAGAACATATCAGCAGAGGAAGTTTCATCCGCTCCAACAGAATGATCCTCCACTCATAACATATCAGCAAAGGAAGTTTTCTCCGCTCCAACAGAATTATCCTCAGCTCAAAACACATCAGCAGAGGAAGTTTCCTCTGCTCCAGCAGAATGATCCTCCACTCAAAACATGTCAGCAGAGTCCATGACTCCTTGACTATGATTCTTGTGAATCATCTACATTAATTTCTCACAATTTCATATAGCCATGGTTTCTATAAACCATTTAGCTAAGAAATTATGTTGACCACACTAGTTTGACTTGTTAGAGTCATTCCACCTGTTTGACCATTAACTTGGTGTCACACCCCACTCTGCGGCCGCCACCACGGGGAGGGTGTGGGACCAGCTACCCGTATCTAAACACGCGGAAGCAAACAAATACCTTATCTTAGCACGGGCCGACCAGTCCAGCAATGAAACGACGGGACATACCCAAGTGTCCATCCTTAGAGAGGGCTACAATTTGTAATCTCTGTGGTGCACTATTGTATTCTCTACATTTCATTGAGGCCGAGGTTACTCCAAGACTGGTACAACACCGTAGACCGCAACAGTAGATCGCGAACTTAGGCTACCCTAACTGCTAGGTCTTGCACACAACAAGTCTAACTAAACCTTGCATATCCTTCAAGTCATCCCTGTAGTTACTTGCCTGCATATGAACCAAAAATACGTCAACAACAAACGTTATTGGTGAGTCGTAGCAGTTGACTCCAAAATAATCCACAACAAATCAAAATAATATTGTGCCTGTTACAAATCCAACCAAAGGTCAAACCAGCAATCGGAGCAAACTCGGAGCGACTTTCCCACATTCCTCCTTATGTTTCAAACATATACGACATCACCCGTTCAACCAATCACAAGTAACCAAAAAGGGGCCCAAACAACGGGTACGCGACATCTGATCTACCCACACAGCTGTGAGTATACACATATGCCTCGTGGCCTGCTCCCATCTCGGGAACACAACAAACGGCCTAAATTGACTAAAATGCTTCCCAAACGCGGTGAGAACCGATGGTACCGAAACAAACGCGGTGGGATTCCGCCGGTACCACAAGTAAGATATCAAACACGACACAGTATTCACAAACAAAACAACAAAACAACGTTTGACAAGATTCATATGCACCCTAAAAACAGTTAAGCAAAAGGGGAAACTACAAGTCGATCCAGCATCCAAATGGAAGGTTACGCAATTGCTCGACAATTCATCAAGCTCGGAGAATCTAATGACCTAAACAAACACAGGTACCTTTAATTTAACACATCGATAATACTGGTTAGGCTCGGTTGTGCTCCGCGCCCAAAATATATGATGCGTCCGTAGGTTGAAGTCTCGATACGACCGGATGTCCCAATATAGTCATATGGCTTAAACCCGGATACAATCGCGTTTATCTGTCTATTTCTAAATAGACAGTTTCTGTCGGATGCGGTGATATTGCCCTTAGTGCAATACGACCGTGTGACCTGATGACATATTATCTAATCTAACGAATCTCTCGTATCTCGAATGGTTATTTATTATCCTTAAAATATTCCCCGAAGTCATAACTTAAATATCTATACATAGATACTTATCTGATTATGTTTCTCATGAAATGATAGATTTTATTAACATAAAAAACTTACCTTTTTATTTATATAATCTCATAATATTTATTATCATAAAAACCAACATTTTATTACATAAAATGATATCTCCGTTAATGACAACCATGATTCTTATTATATAACATGATAACCGTTTTAATCATATACTTATGATTTTTATTAACCAAAGTTATGTATTTAAATTTTTCCTTCGTCATTACCATTTAACCACAATAATACTTTCGGGTTTACATTTCGTTCTTCACACGTTGTTTATCCAATACTAAAGTGATAACTAATAATGAACACGGGTATACCTTCCGGTCGGGATGCAAACCCGGATCCGATTAACCGTAAAATGCGTCGTTTAACCAAAAACAACGAATGAGTAGTCCATTTTGCAGGGTTTTTCACCACGAGCAAGAATATGGGGTCGGTTTTTTGTGTCGACCTTGTTTGACCAGTTGAAGATGTTGACCAGAATCATTTACTGAGTCAACTCGGTTGACTCGGTGCCGAGTTAACTCCGTTTAGCCCCAAATTGAATCCAACACCTACAAAACACAACCAAAATCATCTCTATGGCAGAACACCAGCATACCCGCCACTATCCGGCAGTTTGAGGCCATGGCCGCTGACGGATTTCCATCCCAGTTGAGAACCACCACCCGAAACATCATCACAGATCACAGATCTAAACATGCATGTGTGAAATGAGTCTTAGAAGATGAGGTACAAGCTAGAAAATGAAAGAAATGGAGAAATCGGACATATCTCATACCCCTTGTCGCGCATGGGTCGTCGGAGGATGAAAATCAATAAGGAGGAGGCGTCGGCGCCGCTAGTGCGGCGTAACCCTAGCCGCCGCCGCCGTGATTGTGGCCGTTCTTGCCGCCGATTGGAACCAGAAAGCAACTCGGGGAGAATGGGGATGGAACCACGGAAGAAGGAGGGGGAAACGGGGAAGAAAAGGGGTCGAAAACTCTTGCGCGGGAAGAAAAGGGTTTGATTGGCTTGCCGGAAAACTGGGGTGAGCCCCTCTTGCGGGTGACTTCTCTCAAACACACACACACTTGTGTGTTTTTGTGTTTAGTAGAAATGAAGAGAAAAAGACAAAGAGATGTCTTTTATAGTTAGGGATTTAGAGTGGAGACAAAAATCAGATTAGCAGGTATTATACCGTGATTACCAACCGTTAATCAGTAAAACATTCCCGTAAATTATCCGCGATAACTCTGACATGACTGAAATATTATGAAACCCATATAAACATTCTTAAAATGTTTAAAACGTCAGATTAAAAATAATCTGGTGAACGTTCAGTTAAACTCGCGGTATAAAGCGCGTATTCGACGCATATACCGTTTACCTATGTTTCTCGAACCGAATATACCACCGCGACTGTAATTCTCAATAAACACTTAGGAAAATACTTATAACTTCACAGGGTCGTTAAAACCATCTTAAACAATTAAACGGTCAATTTCGGTTATTCTCGCATAACCAAACGGTTTACCAATTTCACCGTTTCTCGCACTGATTCCTACGGTTATCCTTTCTAACGATCAGAACATCAATGATCAAGTATCTGGAACTTCCAAACACTTTAATCCGGCCTCAGTGACTATTCTGTCACTATCGGTGACTTACGCGCGTTAAGTGCCGTTTGTCGTTGTCGTTCGCACACACTTCATGTAAACATCTGAATAAACTTTCTGACAAATATTAACGTCCATGTTAATATATCCATTCTCATAATCACTCAAACCAATGTACGTACATTAATGTCCGGTGATCCGGCACGTTTACCGATTAGACAACGAACTTAGTCGGTTTACACCGAATTCAGCTTTCATTGCTCCACAACATTTCCAATTGCATAACAATCACCCAGAATAATTCTGACAACATATCCAGATATCATGAATTTGAAATGGGCCTTGGCTGGGCTGCCAATCTCTAAATGGGCCTAACGGGCCTAACTGGGCTCAACAGTCCAGTTCATCTATCAGAAAAATTTCCCTCCAATTTACCAAAGTTAACCAGGTGTTACACTTGGGTTCCATGATTTAGGCAAGTTTACAATACTCATCAACTATCCATTTTTACCTAATGATCTATGGTTCGCACAAACCATTTATGATCAATTAACACATGGCACATGGTAATGGCTTTCTTGAACCATTTTCCTCCATTATATTTAACCCTTAATATTTGATTCAACATAATTCCCTTAGAACCATTTGACTCTTTTGTAACACATTTCATTTAAGCTACGGTCTCTAGGTACCATCTCACTAACTTTAACCATTTTCATTAAGGTGAGTTGTTCTCAACTCCTATTGAGTTTGATGCAAACATCATTTATTAGTAACAATGTTAACCGTAATGTGTTACCCTGTGTGCTTGAACCTCCAACACTAGTCTCCCCTTGTTGTCTTCTTGATCACCTTGAGACTGTAATGGGTCACTAATCAAGTTAGGACCATTTCAAGATTATTGCTATTAACATATTTGTCAACTATCATGGAACTAGCATTGCACATAGTCAAGTTTTTCACCCAACCAATAAAGTACGCATTTCATCATGGCTTTCACTTATGTTGGTTCAACATTAAGGCATGATGTATTCTATATGCATACTACCTCTATTCTAGTAAAATGGTCATATTCTAATCAACCAAGCTTATATAGGCATTTCATCAAAAACCTAGTGTGCATATTTTCATAAATTCATGTAACTCCATCCTTTAAACATTCTAACCTACCATTTAACATGAGTAAGGTGGAATCACCTCCAACCTATCATTAATTCATTAGATTTATCATATGCATACAAGTAATCAAATTATACTACCAATTTCAGAACTTGGTGACTAAATCACCAGTTGGGCATCGGTTCATGTTTTGCGTAACAAGACATATTCCAACCATCATAGGATTCACATAACACGGATCAATTTTCGATTTTTAACACCAAATCTCAAGTTACCTACACATGCAACAAGTTGGGGTTTTCACTTACTTGAAACCAACTTAAGTTGTGATGAAGATAACACTTCCATCTCCACCCTTTATAGCTAAAATCACAGCTTAACACCCCCAATGCAGAAAAACGAATTTGCTGAAAGCTGGGAAGGAGGCTGGACTGTTCTCCTGAAGAGAATGGCGACCTCCCCAATAATTTCTAGCTTTTTACTTAATTAACTTTATCCAAGTGACACATTAAACCCCCTAAATTTTAAGCCTTTTATTTTAATCTACCCAAGATATCAATTTACACAATAAACCCATGTAGTTTCACACATAGGCAAATCCAAAAACATTGGGGGTTATTTTACTTCATGTTATATTTAACGTGAAGTTAACGGAATTTCACAATATAAAAATTTGTGATGTTACATTATTACAAGAAAATCGCTTAGGGTTATGTTATATTTAAAACTAATTGTATGCATGTTTAATCTAGATGGTTTGTGACAAAATTCCTATCTCAACTGATATCTTGAGTTTCATGTGACCATAGAGCTAAGATAAACTAAAATCTAGTATTGTACTTACTAACCTTGAGCTTGAGTTGAGAACCGATTGGTTGGAATGAGTCCTAGCTTCCATGTGATGCTCCTATAATCCTAAATCGTGTTATGAACTTTACGGAGTACTAACTTTTGAGCCTTAGATGATTAACACTTACCTTAGGATGAAAGTTGCGAAATGATCGGTGGTTGATGGTGGTAGTTAGTAGACAGTGGTGACGGTTCGGTGTTTTAAAAGGTTCCGATGAGTATTTGAGATAATGAGAGAGTGTTCGAGAGTTAAGAGAACAAAAGTTGCAAAGTGGGAGCTTGGTTGTTGCGATCGATGGTTGTATAGCCGGTGGAGAGGAGAACCATTAGAGGTGATGGGATGTGTGGCCAATGGGTAAAAGTCGGTGCATGTAATTTGGTTGGTGGAAGGGTAGTGTCTGAGAGATTCTCAAGCTACATCCCCCTATTGGTCGTTCCTATGTGCATGAAATTTTATTAGTGGATAAGGGTGGCACCAATTTACAATTCTAGTCCCTCTAGGTCTCCTAATGATTATTCTTAGTCTACTAGTTCCGCCAAGTTTACGGGTTACATCTTAGGGATTATCGGGCTTTTAATCGGGTTCTAAACCTTGGTCCGCTACTTATTCATATCGGGCCTTAAGCCCAAATCGTTCTCCTTAATTTTAGGCCTGGCTATCATCTTACGGCCTATATCGATTTATCCTTATCAGGCTTGTAGTGATCACCTTTGGTCACGACCCAATTAACTAATACTTCTTGGGCTCTGTGCCCGATTCATTTCATGTGGCCCATAACATCTTAAATAGGCTTCTAATGGTCCACCAACCTTAATGGGGTTGACGATTGGCTTTTTGTGCTTCAGTATTAGATCATATATGTATTTATATATATAAATTGCATAGCAACTTAACATCCTTAAGAAATAGTATAATAACAGTACAATAGTCATAATATAAACATTGCATTACTATTAAACATCGGTTACATAAGTTTAGATTAGCTACACTGGTTACATACGTTCTAGACCGGTTGATACATCATTCATAGTTAATATAGAAAGTATTTGGGTATACAAGCCCATCAAAAGTTACATAACCGAATAATCAGTAAGCCAAAATTTGTAGACTATGTCTACTGGTGGGATGACATCTAAAAGGGGTACCCTGGAGGTCCTGGTGGTGCTAGGAAAGCTAAGGTCTGAAAGATAGCAGAGAGGTACGTCTGGTTAGCTGCTACATACTCCTCTAGTTTGGCGACTCGCTGCTCCAGGTAACCGTTCAAATAAAAGCTGTTGATAGCAAAAGTACCAACGGCAGTCACATGTCCTACTACTGTGTCTAGGTCGCTCATGGTAGTGGCTAGTAGCTCCTCCACTCCTGTTACTCGCATCTCCACCTCCATAAATTCCTCGGCGTCTGGTGCCTCAGCTAAGTCGATCTCCATCGTGTCGAGTCTGTCCTCATGGCGGCAGATGCGGGCTACGAGGAGAGGGACTGTCTCGGTGATAGGCTCTCTAGTCAGAGGCGGAATGCTTGCACGTGCGGCAGCCGTAGCGGAGGACTCTCCGACCTCCTGAGTGCTAGGGAGTCCCTCGCTGATATGCCAATCACGGAGGGCGTCCAGGAGGAATCCAAAGCGTCGGGCCTCGGTCATCCGCTTCCGCTTCGGAGCGGGTTGGTCGGGGTGATGGGGGGAAGCGGGACGCTTCTTGGGGAGTCCCGCGGTCTTCCGCGGCGTGAAACCCCGTCTACTGCCGTTGGGGATACGACGATAGGTCTCGATTGCCCTGGTACGGCCGGGAGAGATGTCTGGCTCCTCCTGAGCGGGGAGGGGCTCGATGGCGGCGAGAAGTGTGGTGACCGGTGGAGGGGCAACAACAACATCAGGAGCAATCTCGGTAGGTTCTTTGGTCGTATCATCAGATGTGCGGCGTGGGGCAGCACTGGTAGCAGATCCCGTCGGTAGTGCTCCAACAGCAGTGAGTGGTATGTCCAGAGGTGCATGAGGAGGGAAATCAGGCATGGAGTCACAGTGCTCTGTCTCGGAGGATATGCAAATGACTTGATCTGAAGCCATCTCTGCGATAAAATGTTCCAAGACAAAACAATGTTAGTAATAATCATGTGCATATTAAATTATAGCGTAAACATGTAAATGTATATAAGTGGTGATGAGGCTATACAAGAGTTATTACACATATATTCATAAGTGTACCTCAGGATGTTGGTAGCAAGTCTCGTATGCAAATGGAAGTCTCACAGGGCGGGCAATAGTCTAGGTTTCCTTGTTTTTGTTACCTAGTTCGCTATAACCACGGCTTTGATACCAATCTGTCACACCCCGATGTTTCCGATTACGTGGGCGTATGACGTCATGGGGTCATAGTCGTGGTTACGAGGAACGGCCTCTAATAGTTTCACTTTATGTTTAAAGATCAAAATAGTATTTAAAGTTGCAGCGGAATTCATAAATACTGATAATATGTTACAATGCTAGAAAAGATGAAATACGATAAATATTACGATTGTTCATGATTTTATTTAATAAAAAGGAACGACCATGATACCATCCCTAAAGCAGGTCCTAATAGTTGATAGACTTCCCATTTGCATGCCGAGAGCGGTTTTCATTTACCTGAGAAATACATGAGTTTGAAAGAAAGGTCAACATAAAGTTGGTGAGTTCACAGGTTTAGGAATCTACAAGATGTATTTGTAAAACGTTGAAGATATACAAGATATTATAAAGGTTATTCGTTGTTGCATTGATCTACTTGTTCCTTGATTTCAAACACTAACAGATTTTCCCATCGATGGTAACTTCCCCTAAGAAATACCAATGGCATAAAATAGCTGACATGTATCCCCAGACTGGTTACCGGTGAGTCAGAACTGGAGCGACCAGCTAGGGTAGGGTTGTGCTGGATCGATCGAAGACACAAAGTTTTGATTTAGGTATGTTGGCCGAACTCCGGCCGAACCCTGGCCGAGCCTTGGCCGAACCTGGGGTTCGGACATGCTATGGAGTTCGGACGTCCGTAGGTCTATAAATAGATTTGTGTCTTTGTATTTTGTAAGTTTCTGAGAGAGTTTGAGCGAACTTGTCTGTGAGTTGTCTCTGTGTAATTCTCTGTAACTCTGATTCTCTATCAATAAGAGATTGAGTGTTATTTACGTTTTATGTGTTGATTCTCACTTGATTACGTTTGCATTCGATCAATTCGTCCAAACCGATCCGTATCCAGGCTCTTTCAAGTGGTATCAGAGCAGTTCTGGTGCTGTTTGGTTCGAATTGTTGCGAAACGTTGAATCAAAGTTCGTTTTCGTGTTGCTTTCTGGAATTTTACGTGAAAAACACTATGTTTTGCGTCAAAGTTCGTTGTTTCTGAGTTCTAGTGTTCGTTTGAGTGTTAGAAGTTCAGTTCTGAGTGATTTCTGTTGAGATTCAAAATTTTTCCGAATTTACGTTCGGCCGAACTCCAAGTTCGGTGAAACCGCTCCGAATTCCAGGTTCGGAGTGAAGTTCAGTCAGTTTCCTGATTCGGTCAGAGTTCGGAGTCCTATCGGTGAGAGTTCGGAGGTTTTTTTTGTCTCGGAGGGAGTTCGGACTAGGATCGGAGTAAGATCGGAGTTTCTGAGTTCGGAGTTACGTTCGTTGAGAGTTCAGACTTTGTCTTTCTGTTTGGTGAAGGTTCGGAGCTAGTTCGGAGGGTGTGTCGAGTTCGGAGCTAGTTTGGAGCAGAATTCAAATTTTTCAATTTCAATCATGTCGGACTATAACGCGTTTGGTGCTATTCAAACGCAGATGCAAACTTTACTCAATTACGACAATGAAATTGGAACAACGCAGAAAGTTCCAAAGTTGCTTAAATTTGAAGACTATGCAAACTGGAAGAAACGATTTGAGGCATATATTGGAACAACGGATCCAGATTTATGGATTGCTATGGATGCACCATATGTGTATCCTGTTGGCGTTAATAATGTTCCCATTATGCAACGAAATTTGGATCTTACTCAGAAAGCTGATTTTGTTCGTGAACAGAAAGCGTACGGTTTAATCACTCAAGCTTTGCCAAAGGAATTATTACATCAATTCAAAAGTTGCAAACACTCTCATGAGTTATGGACAACTCTGAAAGAGAGGTGTGAGGGAAACGAACAATATAAGAAAAGCAAGAAGAAGGTGCTTAACAAAGAATTCGACAACTTTAAACATTTTGATGGCGAGGGCGTTCCTGAACTAATTTCGAGATATTGTCATTTACTGTCTGAAATGGATAATGTCCAAATTAAGAAAGATGACGAAGAGCTGAAGGAAAAATTGTTGGAAGGTTTGCCACCGAAATGGGAGTCATATGTTTTGATGATCAAGAATGACAAAGACTATGCTGATTTGACTTTTGTGAAGCTTTTGGGTAAACTGCAAGCTCGTGATTTAGAAATGAAGAATGTTAACACTACTCCAGCAGCAGTTCAGAATCCAGATGTCTATTATGGGTCAAATGCAGCAACTATTTCTGGGAAATCAGCTAAGATAACCAGTTCTGCACCTGCTACAGCATTTGTGGCTGGAACTTTACCGGGATATGTTTCAAGTTCGGGGGCTGGTTCAGGTTCACAAAGTGCTGATTACAATTATAGTCCTGGAATTAGTGGTACGTCAATCCCAGCAAGTAATTTGGTGAACACGGGAAAGATGGCTATGTCGGTATCTACTACTGAAGATTACATGGCTCTTGTTTCTGCATTAGTGTCATCATATTATGGGTTGATAACTGGAAATGTCAGTAATGCTGAGTTGACTGAAGAAGACTATGATCAGGTGGATCCTGATGATTTAGAGTTGATGGACATAAACTGGCAGTTTGCTATGTTGGCAAGACGAGTGAAAAGATTTTTGAAGAAAACTGGAAGAAAAGATTTGAATTCTGGTGGCAGGATTGGATTTGATAAATCCAAAGCCAGATGCTACACTTGTTCCAACTTTGGTCATTTTGCTCGTGAATGTCAGCAGCCAAAGAAACAAGAATATCAGAAGTTTATTCCAAAATCAAATGCTTCTGGATATAACACTTCATCGAGTTCAGGGAGTACTTCTAGTTCCAAATCTGAATCCATAAAAGCTCTTGTTTCTCAAGTTGATAAAACATTAATTGGGGAAATCAGTTTGCTGATTCTTCTGCTTTAATTGTTACTCATGTGCAGGACAAAGAAACTTTGACTGAATCAACTGACAATGAAGAAGAAATGCATGATGAGAAGATTGAAGAAACTTTTGGTGGAATGAATGTTGGCAATGAAGTCTTGAATTCAAGGAGTGATCATAAATCTTTGAATGAAGAAAAATTTGCATTTATGGCTGATGTGTCTGAAAAGATCGAATCTGATGCAATTCTTTTGTTAGAAAAGCAAATTAAACTTCTGACTGATGAGAAAGAGGCATTGATTCGAGAATGCGATGCAGCGAAAGCCGAAGCAGTTGATGTAGCAAATAATTTTGAAAATCTTTATCAGAAGAGTCTTCCGCTGAAAGAGAGATATGAAAAAGCACAACAGAATGCTCTTGAGATTGCTGATAAGATGCTTGCATTGCAGAGGGATATGCAGAAAATTACTGATGAAAATTCAAGTCTGAAACAGGAAATCGGTTCATTGAAAAGGAGCAATCTTACTGAAACTGTTGCTCTGATGGCCGACTCTTCAAAGGTAATCTCATATCCTTCAATGTGTAAATCATGTGACGATTTTGCTACTGCTAAGAGCGTGCTCTTATACGAGAAGACAAAATTAAATGATCTTCTGGCAGTAGCAAAAGCTGACAAAAACATTTACAAGGAAAGATGGGAGGGGACAACCCAGGAATTACTGTCAGTACATGAGCAATTGCGTTTGCAAAAATTTGATTTTTCAAATCAGTCTGAATTGCTCGTGTCTGTTCAGAAGGATTTAGCTGCTAGTAACAAACTTGTCGCTGATTTGAAAATCGAGGTTTTTGAGTTAAAACAAAAATTGGATTCTGTTCAAATGTCATCTTCTTTCACAAATTTTTTGTATAAAACTGAAACAGAAGATGTTTCTGGCAAGCTTAGTAAAGTCCCATCTCTAGTGAATATCACACTGGGTCCTTCATCTGAGGAGAAGGTAGATGTTTGTAATCAAGCTGAACAAAATAATGTTGATAAAGTTTCAACTGAAAAATCCATTTTGGATTCAACGGTTGATGAGCTTTTTTATGATGTTTCTGATTTTGACAAAGTCGATGACTTAGTGTCGGAGACTGATGTTGAAAGTTTGGTGCATACTCAGTCTAAAGTTGGTAAGCAAGATCATAAAAATTTAATATCCAAACATGATTTTCCAACAATTAAATCTGAGCTTTCCAAACTGAGTGCATACGAACAAAAGCAGATTGCTCGGAGCAAATCTGTTGCAGGTAAGAAGTCTAAGTACGGTGGAGTCGGATTTGAGTCCTCGGCTAAATCTAAAACTGTTGAAAAAGGTTTTCCTCTGAAAAATTTGAAACCTACAAATGCTAAGGCTCACAATCCCACTTTGGACACCGATTGTGATAAGGTTGAACCATGGGTGACTTATCGGTTAAAGGGTTAGATTTATAGTGACAAAGAATTTCCGTTGGATATGGTGAACCCGAATTTAATCGATCAAATTTTCTCATGTAAATATGATCCAGCATATGATCCCAAAGTGAGAAATGTGCCCATTAGGAAGGGAAATAGCAGTGGTGCTAATGTAATGGACACATTTCAATCTGAGTCTGAGTCTGGGTTGGTGAATAGAGTGAAGAACAAGAAAACATCAAAACCAACTGTTCAAACACCACCACCGAAAGTTTTTTATGATAAAAAACAATCGAATTTCAGAAAATCCAGTCCATTTGTTAAAAGGTCTCAATTCTATAATGATGAAGGGTTTTATGATGAGTTTGGTTGTGTACCAAATCAATCTGGTTTTAGAAGAAGTTCAAAATGGGTTGATTTTGAAGGTCAGGGTGAATATGACTCAAGGTTTGGTGGTTATAGGAACAAATCTTAGAATTTTAGAGATCATCGTTTTTACGATGAGTTTTCAGGGAATGTATCTGGATATGTTTTAGGGCGTAACGATGAGTTTGGACATCGTTATGTTACAAAGAAGGGTGTCAAACCCAAATTCCAAAAACGGGTTGTTGAGTCCGAGGTGGATGACGATGCGAGTGAAAAAGTCATAATTGATAAACGAAAGTGTTTTAAATGCAAAACTCGCGGTCATACATATCGGACTTGTCCGTTGAAGAAACCCAAATCCACTAAATCTGACACAGAAAAGTCTGACGACATGTCTGAAGGCTATCAAACTGATACTAAGAAAAAAGTCAGATTTGTGGATGAGCAAGGCAGAATTCATTCTAATGAAAAATCATCAGATTTTCATAAAAATGGAAAGAAATCGGAAAAAGAATTTTCTAAGACAAAATCGATTTTGAAAAATTCTGCTTCAAGCTCCAAGGGTTTTGTAACTGATGGACAAAAATCTAAATCCATGGCATGTAAAGATTTTGTTGAAGATGACGGTCGACCCAAAGCTTCAGGCTTGGGTACGTCCTGAAACTAATC
Organism: Deinandra increscens subsp. villosa; assembly: GCA_039602395.1. NCBI lineage: Eukaryota > Viridiplantae > Streptophyta > Magnoliopsida > Asterales > Asteraceae > Deinandra > Deinandra increscens. Next base: position 107,519,551 of record JBCNJP010000027.1, read on the forward strand.
TTTTGTCTTAATTTATGCAGGGATCTTTGCGACAACTGATGAATAACATCTGGGTTGTTGATAGCGGAGCATCTCGGCACATGACCAGAGACATTTCTTTGTTGCATGATGTTAAACACTTCGATGGAGGTAAAGTAACGTTTGCTGGAAACAAAGGAGGTCATGTAACCGGTATTGGTAAACTTTCAAACGGTGCTGTCACATTTGACAAAGTTGAATATGTGCTAGAGTTAGAATATAATCTTCTGAGCGTCTCCCAGATTTGTGATAAGCAGTTCACAACAGCTTTCACAGGGAGTGATTGCTTAATTCTAAAGCCTGAATTCAAGATTCCTGATGAGTTTGTGATAATGCGGGCACCAAGATTCTCTAATTTGTACATGCTTGACATGAATTCAGCGAAAGCAACGGTCGCAGGTCAATGTTTCTTGTCAAAGGCGTCCGAAAGAGATTCCGTTCTGTGGCATCGTCGCATGGGTCACATTCATTACCGAAAGATGAACGAACTAGTGCGAAGGGGTCTTGTTGAAGGGGTTCCGAAGCAATAGTTTGTGTTTAATGATGTGTGCGTGAGCTGCAAGAAGGGTAAACAGAAAAGAAAATCACATCCTCTAAAGAAACATCATTCAATTGATGTACCATTGGAGTTACTTCATATGGATTTGTTTGGTCCTGTAAATCGTGAAAGTATCTCGGGAAATTGGTATTGTCTGGTGGTTACGGATGAATATTCAAGATATTCGTGGGTTGATTTTCTGGTCTCCAAGGATGAAACGTCAAGAATTCTTCTCAATTTGAATACTACACTTGAATCACTGTATAAATTGAAGGTGAGAAGAATTCGGAGTGACAATGGCACAGAGTTTAAGAATGTAGCCGTGAGGACGTTTTGTATAGAAAAAAAGGAATTGTGCATGAATTCAGCACACCATACACACCTCAACAGAACGGCGTGGCAGAAAGAAAGAATCGCACGATTATTGAAACAGCACGAACTATGTTGGCTGATGCTCAATTACCTGTTCCTTTTTGGACAGAAGCTGTCAACACTGCGTGTTATGTGCTGAATCGAGTGCTTACTGTGAAGCATCTTGGTAAGACATGTTATGAGCTTCTGAAGAATCGTAAGCCGAATCTCAATTATTTGGAGCCGTTTGGGTGTCCTTGTACCGTGTTGGCTGCTGCAGGAAAATTTGATGACAAAGTCTTTGAAGGACTGTTTGTTGGTTATTCAAATCAGAAGAAATGTGTTTTCAATAAGCAGACTGGTACGGTGGGGGAATATCTGCATGTTGATTTTCAATCATATACTTTACCACCCAGAGGCGTTGGACCAGACTGGTTGTTTGATTACAAAACTTTGTTTGAAAATCTTGAATCGACACCAGAAGTATCTGATGAACAACTTACAAGAGTTTTCATTGAATTTCAAGATGATACACCAGTTCTAAACATTCAAACTCTGCCAACTCCGATAGTGCCTGTCGCTGACGAATATTTGACTAAGACATCAAATGATACGACTATTGCTGCTGATGAGATGTCTTCTGAAGATGATAGTGAATTTCACGAAGCAGTGTCACATCAGGTGGAAATTCCTGTTCAACAACCTGTTCCACAAGTTGAATCTACTTCCAATGAAGCTGATGTTAATGCAACTGATAATGTGGTGGTTGAGGAAGATCCTGTTCCTTATTTGCCTGAAACGGTGGTAGTTCCTATTAATCAAACACTCCGGATAAACACCATTCATCCACAAGATAATATCATTGGTGATTTAAATGAAGGAGTTCGTACCCGACATCAAATTGAGAGTAGTGCTTTGCTTTCAATCTTGGAATCCGGAGTTCAGGAAGAAGCATTTCGTTCATGCTTTATTTCACAAACTGAGCCGACGAATGTTCATGAAGCATTGTTAGACGGTTCGTGGATTGAAGCAATGCAAGAAGAATTATTACAATTCAAGAAGTTGGGTGTGTGGCATCTGGAAGATTTACCTGAAGGTAGTAAAGAACCGTGTGGAACAGGTGGGTTTACAAGTGTAAACGGGATGATCGCGGAGTTATTGTCCGAAATAAGGCTCGTTTGGTTGTTCAAGGTTTTTCGCAAGAGGAAGGGATAGATTTCAACGAAGTGTATGCACCTGTTGCCAGAATTGAAGCTATCAGAATATTTTTGGCGTTTGCTGCACATCGTGGATTTAAAGTTTTTCAAATGGATGTCAAGAGTGCATTTTTGTACGGAAAAGTTAAAGAAGAGGTGTATGTCAAACAACCTCTGGCATTCTTCGATCCTGATTATCCGGAGAAGGTTTATAAGTTAGACAAAGCTTTATACGGTCTCCATCAGGCTCCTTGAGCTTGGTACGAGACATTGTCTACTTATTTACTTGACAACGGGTTTAAGCGTGGGTTGGCTGATCCTACTCTTTTCTGTCGAAAAACGGGGGAGGATTTGCTGCTGGTACAGATCTACGTTGATGATATTATTTTTGGATGTTCAAACGAACAACTTTCGAGAGATTTCGAGAAGTTGATGCAAACCAAGTTTGAAATGAGTTCGATGGGTGAAATGTCGTTCTTCCTAGGTCTGCAAGTTCAACAATCAGATCAGGGTATCTTCATACATCAGACGAAGTATGTGAAAGATGTCCTGACTCGGTTCAAAGTGGAAGATGTTCGCATTCCGGGAACTCCGATTCAGTTGTCACATGGCTTATGTCCTGATGAAGACGGTGATAAAGTTGATGTCACGCGTTACAGGGCGATAATAGGTTCATTGATGTATTTGACAGCGAGTCGACCTGACATAATGTTTGCTGTTTGTTTGTGTTCCAGGTATAAGGCAGCTCCTCGGGTTTCGCATATGAATGCAGTGTTGCGGATTCTAGCTTATCTGAAGGGTAATTCAGATCTCGGGATCTGGTACCCTCATGATGATAAGTTCGACCTATCGGCATATACAGATTCTGACTACGGCGGTTGTAAGATTAACTTCAAGTCAACCACGGCTGGATGTCAGTTTCTTGGCGATAGGTTGGTGTCTTGGCAGTGTAAGAAGCAAACTTATGTTGCCACATCCACGGCTGAAGCTGAATATATAGCGGCTGCTAGTTGCTGCTCACAGGTTCTATGGATCCAACAGCAAATGCGGGATTACGGTTTGAAGTTTCTTACTACACCAATTTACATAGATAATTCGGCTGCGATTTGCATAACCAAAAACCCCGTTCATCACTCTAAAACAAAACACATTGAAATCCGTTATCATTTTATCCGAGATTGCTTTGAAAAACACTTGATTGATTTGCAAAAGATTCACACTGATTTTCAAAAAACGGATCTTTTCACAAAAGCTTTTGATAAAACTCGTTTCCGTTATCTTTTGCAAATCAACGGCATTCAAAAGTTACCAAGTTGAGTAACTTTCGGTTGATCATTTTTCCTGTTATTTTTCTTGTGTTTGTTTCTTTCCTTGTTATAGAAAATCCAAAAATAGAGTTTTGTATTTTAGGAGGGGAAAATCAGAAAACATAAAAGAATGGAAAAATGCAAAAAGCATAAAAAAATTTGAGAAAAATAAAAAAAATTGAGAAATTGATCCGACCAAGCGAGAAATGATAATACATCGGCATGTGTTATCAACCACGGATAAAGTAAAATTAAAGGCTGTAGGTTCTTGTTTGGTTAGTTAAATGCGTAAGGGTAAATCTGATATATGCTAGTATGATATAAACATAAAATGATGCTTGATTAATAGTGAGACACATCATGATGATTACTGTGTGATTTTGGCATTAAATAAAATGAAAAAGCAAAACAAAATAAGAGATGTTCTGGTGTATGCATGTTTTCATTCTGCAAAGATTTAAACTTGTTTGATTTTCTTTATTTTGTCAAACGATCGGACTTTCTCTGCGTATCGAAAGATCGACCTGATTGTTGTTCATTTGACGTTCTGCTTTATTTTCTTTGGTGTTTCGTATAATCCATCGGACTTTCTCTGCGTGTACGTGAGTACTGACCTGATTATTGTTGGATTATACAACTTCTGCTTTATTTTACATTTCTTATTTTCCTAAACAATCGGACTTTCTCTGCGTGCCTACCAGCCGACCTGATTGTTGTTTGTTTAGGGTTCTGCGTTATTTTTGCATGAAACACCATGAACAATAAATCTCTGTGAAAAATTAAATTCTGTGAAAAATACAAAATAGTAAGAATAAGCCAGATTACCGGTATTTCTGACTGTGTGGGTTTTCACATTATCAATGCTTGCTAAATATATCTTAACATATCAGAAAGCTATAAAAATTGATCTACCCAAGCTGAAATAAATTGAAAAAATTGTATTTGCTGCCAACTAGACTTGCATGCTGATTAAAAATGAAATTGAAGTGTGTCTGATACATATTGACCGATATGATCTCGCATCTGGATCTTTCTCACAAAAATACTTAAGTTATATCAGTTCTAGTTATTTCATTTCATTTCAGTTTGTTTTGTTTCTTTGATTATCAGAAAAATCCAAAAAGATTTTAGGTGTGTTTAGCATAATTTTGGAAAAAATCAAAAAGATTTTTGGTGTGTTTGAAAATTTACAAAAATCAAAAAGATTTTGATTCTGTTTTATTTTCGATCAACCGTTAGTGAAAAATTACAAATTATGCCGGAAACAACCAAATGGACTTGATTCCAGAAATTTCATCAGAAAATTGAACGAAGTTTGAGATTTATTGATAATTTTGAAAACTTTTGAGGTTCAATTTGAAAAATTCATCAAAATCAGGGGTAATTTTTGAAATTTGTGCATATCTCCAAACTTGAAGTTCGGAGGTCCGAACGTGAAGATCGGACGACCGAATGTGAGAATCGGAGGTCCGAACTCCAATATCGGACAAGTTTTGGAATGGCCGATGGGGAGGTTCGGAGTTACTGTTCGGCCGAACTCGACGTTCGGAGGTCCGAACGTAGCTGGTTATAAATACGCCAAACGTGAGGTTCGGAGGTTATTGTTACTGTTTAAACTCCGAACGCACACCGAACCTCTGCCCAATTTTTCAACTTTTGTTTCAGTGTGATTTTGGCCATTTAGCGACTGGTTCTAGGTATATCTTGAATTTCCGAGTGTACTGGTAGTCTTGGATTGGTTTTTAACCCTTGTTTTGTGAGGTTTTTGACTGAAAAACTCGTTCGGACTTATAATGGTTCTAGATCTGAAAATAGGTTAATAAAACTATGCTTTTATCAATTAGAATTAACTCCTGTGTGTTGCTTATCATATTCCGACTGTGTGTGTAGATTGAAAGTGTTTGATTTGGTCGATTTCATCGTTTTTGAGATTCAAAATTGTCGGAGTTCTTCAGGCTCCGAACCCGGGGTTCGGAGGCTCCGAATTTGGGATTCGGAGGAGGCTCGGACAGAGTTCGGCGGGTCTCAAAGTTTTGTTAAAATGTTGTTCGTTTACGAAAACGACAACGATTTGACAAAATTGATGATGATATTTGTTAATCACTTTGAATTTAATGAATGTTTTCTTTTATGTGTTTTTCAGATATGGCCAACGATTTAAAGATCGGTGATAAACATAATATCTGTGCTCACATCGGGGTCACAAGAGGCAAACTTGATAAATTTGGAGGACCGGGAATATTCGATTTTTTGAGACGTTCTCGAATACATCATGCAATTACCCAACAATGTGATGTATATAGAGACATTATTTTGGAATTCTGGAATACGGCTCATACAATTTCTGATCCACCAATCAGAATTGCTGCTACAGTACAAGGCCGACCGGTTCAGATCACCGAAGCTGATATTCGCAGGGTATTGCAGCTAGAATCTGATTCACCAAATGCCAGAATTGAGTTTCCTCATGAAGAAAACGTGGCATTCTTGAAGCGTATTTGGTATACTGACGATCCAAGCAAGGAGTGGGTGTACAAATCGTCTTTGAGTGTCCCGTACAAGTATCTGGCGCATGTATTATTGGTTTGTTTAGGACACAGAATTTCAGGGCATGATGAAGTTCAGCAAATAATTCTGTCCTTGATGAATGCTTTGGTGTTGAATAGACCGTATAATGTGTCTGGGATGATTTTTCACTATATGAGAGATAATCTGACACAACGTCAGAAGAAGGCTGCAATATATCCCAGATTTATTCAATTGGTGCTGAATGATTTATATCCAGATTTGATAAAGAACGCAGCACACAGAATGGAGTTAAAGCATATGACGGAGGCAAGTGTTGGGGCTCTGGCGTCTTATCAAAAGAAGGAACCAGAGTTTCAGCCCAAACTGAAAAGATTGATTGGCCATCTAGCCAATATCAATTATATAGCACCAGTTTTGGGTGCACCTCGTCATGATGATGGAAGTGATTCAGAGGAACTCGATTATAGTTGGATCGAAGAGCAAAATCAAATACCTCAGCAAGGAAGGGTGAAAAGGCCTAAGAGGCAGATACCAAATTGTTCAAGAACAAGTACATCAAGATCCACAACCGGAACCTGTTTCACAACCGCCAATGTCTGAACCGGTGGTCTCAGCACATGCTACTGTGACTGAGACACCAGCGGTTAATACCCTTGTTGATGAATCTGAGTCTGATGATGATTTCATGGATACTGGGGCTGACTCTGAGGACTTGTCACAACCTAATGATCCGTTTGTCCGTGTTCTGATAAACTCTAAGTATGTGAAGCTGCTGAAGGGTAGTGATGCACATATTGCTTACAGAGTCAGTCAGAAGAAAAGCATCGACCGTTATCAGAATCGAGTATATGATGTGGTGGCTTCTGGATCCGATGAAGATTACAATCCTGAAACCGAGGGGTTTTCCGGTAAAGGTAAACAGCCAGTGGCTGTCATCTGTTACTCCATCCAAAGGGAGGAAGAAATCAGTAGTTGGGGGCAGAATGAAGAAGAGAAAGGGCGTTGGTGTGCAGTAGTTTGTTTTGCAACCTCGTACCAGTGTTTCTACATCTACTGCAGCTGCTTCAACAGTTCAGACTTCAGTTTCTGATACTCAAGCTGAATTTCTGCGAAATTTGATGAATGCTAGTCAATCGACAACTGCTGGCACAGCACCTTCAGCAAGTGCTGGTGTGCAGTTTGTTAGTCAGTCTATGGGATCTTCAACAGCGATTTTCACAACTGCAACTGCATCTACCCAGTCTACACCAGATATAAATTTCAATTTTGAAGAAGGGTCAGTGTCTTTCTCTCAGGCGAGTATCTTGCAAAGCGCATTATCTGATCAACAATCACAGATTGATGCCTTGAAGGCTGAAGCTCAAGAGAAGATGATTACAGTGCTGCGTTTTGATAATGAAGATTTGACTCAGCGGGTTGTTTCTTTGCAACGTCGTGATGATATTAAGGATCAGGAGATTTTAAGATTGAAGCAAGTTAGTCAGAATCAGTCAAAAATGCTTCTTGAGATGAATGAGCAATTAAAGTTCTTAATGGAGAAATTTAAAGCTCAGGGGGAGTTAGGAGACGGTTCAGGGTGTAATGAAGACCCAATGCGTTTCTTGAACGATGATCCTGACCAAGATGATCAAGGGAATGTTGGTGGCGGTCCAGGTCCATCTGGAACTACGGGTTCGGGTGCTGGTGCATCATCATCCCAGGGGGAGAAGGATTCGAGAGAAGCAGTGCCAATTTCAGTAATTCCATCTAGTCAAGCAACTAAAAGTCTTAATGAATTTGCTGAAATGCTACAGACGCTTGAAGAGGGGGAATTTGTTGGTGAGTTGACGGTGGAGGAGTTAAAACGAGTTTTTGAATTAAATGAAGAAGAGCTTAGAAAGACAGCTGAGAAAGAACCAGAGAAATACAATGAACCAGAACCAGAGTCGGATGAAGACATTGATGGTATATTTGAAAAAGAAGTTGAAGTGGAGGATATTACAGAGGAAGAGTATCCAGATCTGTACTCCAACTTCAATAACAACCAAACTGGTGATGAGTTTGAAGTGTTTCCTAAAGATAAAGATGCTGAAGTTGAAGAGGTTTTGAAAAAGAAAGAAGCTGAGAAACCTGAAGACCCGGTGGTTAAGGAGGCACAGGTTCAAAAACAGAATCAGACGTTTAAAGAATTTATGAAAGCGTTTCATGCAAACTATGTGCCGCCTCCGAAAACAGTTAAGCAAAGATCGTCTTTTAAGTTTAAGGGTCGGGTGTCAGGAGAAATTATCAGCTGGATGTATGCTTCAAGTTTGGGGTCCTATGGAATTAAACGTGAAAACGGGATCCAGTACTTCAAGCGAGCCAAGGATTTCAGTAGTCTACCGGTTTGGGATGTACGTGAACTAACGAGGAAGCCTTTTTGCTGTTATGGCAATGATGCGGTAGGAATGCATTTTAAGAAGGTTCTCGAGAAAAAAAGTGTCGTGAAGGTTTTCAGTTTCTGGATCCTCAAAGACCTAAACGACGTCGATCTACGACAAGAGTTCATGCATTGACTGGTAAGAAGCTGATAATTCTGGTTTTTCCAAAGAAGCCTGATGTTATGAAAAAGATACCACTGATGAAGATGCAACAAGACTTTATCAAAGATCTGAGGTGGTGGTATTATAATGAAAAGACGGGTGAAGCAGTTATTGTTTTGAAAGAAGAGAATCGGGTTGTGAAGATCTACGATCCTATGTGGCTGATTAACTTGTCGAAGGCTGATATTGCTGAGTTGTATTACAATCCTATCCTGTATCATTCTGATTTTATGGATCAAGCGCTGAAGTTCCAGAGGGTGATAAGGGTTTGTTTTGCATTCAACATTTTTGCCGGAAATAATCATGATTTGGTTAGGAAAGGTGATGAGGCTACTTCAGATGCTCGAGGCTGATGAAGAATGGTCCAGCTGTTGCCAAGGGGGAGTTTGTTGATACACGAAATGGCAATGAGTTGGATCAATCGAAGACACAAAGTTTTAATTTAGGTCTGTTGGCCGAACTCCGGCCGAACCCTGGCCGAGCCTTGGCCGAACCTGGGGTTCGGACATGCTATGGAGTTCGGACGTCCGTAGGTCTATAAATAGATTTGTGTCTTTGTATTTTGTAAGTTTCTGAGAGAGTTTGAGCGAACTTGTCTGTGAGTTATCTCTGTGTAATTCTCTGTAACTCTGATTCTCTATCAATAAGAGATTGAGTTTTATTTACGTTTTGTGTGTTGATTCTCACTTGATTACGTTTGCATTCGATCAATTCGTCCAAACCGATCCGTATCCAGGCTCTTTCATAAAGATGTGAAATCAAATCCTCCGTATGGTTTGGGAGGTTGTTTTGATATTTTGAGCTAATTGATTAGGTGCCAAGTTTGTATATTTTGTAAATGTGGTTTTAATTTTATGCAATTTTTGTTTTCCGTGCCTTTTGCGTCTTTTCGGTTTGTGTTTTTTGGTGTTTGCAGGTGATTCGGGAGACTCAAGAGGTGGAAAGGAGAGATGAGGAATTCCGGGTATGATTTGCAGGTCTAAAGGTGCAGGTTGCTGAAAAAAATCGACCAGGAGACCTGGAGTGGAGAGAAAAAGAGATAGAAAAATTTTCAAGGCAAAAGGCAAAAAATTCTCTAGAAATCACGTTCCAGGTGTATCGCCTGGAAGGTTGGAGGGCGTAGGCGATACGCCTGGAGAATTCTTTACCCGCCAGATGTGTGTGTTTCTCGCGGTACGCGAGATTTGGGTAGTTATCCCTCGCGATACGCGAGGGGGTCGGCGACCAGGAAGGTTTTGTAACTTTTAATTTCGGTTTTTCCGGTTGGTGAGTTCTCATCTTTCCAGGTAACACCATTTCAATTTAATTTTTAATTTTATTTTATTTCTTCCTTAGTTTATAGTTTTGTGATTTTATTTTTCGTTTTGTTACTAATGTTTTGGTCGAGTCGAGTCGTTTCTTTTGTGTTTGTGTCGTACAGGTCCGATTTGGCTTCAACTGCAATTAAATGGAAAAATGATAGTACAATCACGATTTGGCTTTTTAATATTGTGCTTAAATGTTGAATATAAATAATTAAGAGCTGGAAACATTATCGGTTAGTGATATATTGGTAGGCCCAGCCGACTTAAAAAGCTTAAATATCCTAATTGTGTCAAAAATTGGAATTAAAATATAGAAAATCATGAGATCTAGTGGGTTCCCGCCTTAGATTGAAACGAGGATGCTGAAAATGTCAAAAATAGAAGATAGGTACCTTAATATTTAAAGATAGACTTGTCTCTAAAGCAATAAGCACGCCTCTGTCTTTTTATGGAAATAAATACGACTTGGGTGGTGCTTCCATGAAAAAAAAAATCCATATTCCGCCTCTATTTCTGCATGAGCGGAGCTAAATACCCTATGTGCTACCCATCGAGTTCACTCTCAGTGGATGCTCCTCTAGGTGAAGCTCGTTGAAAAAAAAAAGAAACAAAAATATATATAAAAAACTCAAAAATAGCAGACCATTCATCCATCATTCTACCATTTTAGATACAAATTTATAATTAAATATTAGGGTAGGAGAACCTAAACGGTTTAAACCTATGCCTTGATATCTTGAGACGGAATTAGGCAAAGTTGTGATATTTGAGTGTGGGATCCATTGGGTTGACTGGTTAGGTAAAAGAATCAGAAGTGACACTTTTAGGGGCTATAAAGGTTGGTGGTTGGGTTTAGTCGGATCAAAATATCGATAATTGCTACCGGGATGTAAGTAAGCTATGTAAAATATAAATTGATGTAATTGTGAGTTGTTAGAAATCAAAGTCCTGGTTATGAATCCATTGCAGTATTTTTCGAGGACGAAAAAAGAGTCAGTGTGGAGATGTTTGATGTGTTGCAAACAGATCTTATTTTCCAAGTCTTTTATTTATATTTTTGAGTCAATTTGAGTCGGGTTTTGTTTAGTTTTAGTTGTTTTTAGTTAAGTTTGAGTCTTAGAGTCGTGAGTCGTTTATTTATGTTTTTATATGTTTTGTAGGTGTTTGGTCAAGTCCCGGGGCCACGAGAGAAAGTTAGGAGTTAGAAGAAGAAAAGAAGACAAGTGCTGAACAACAAGTCCCAGGCGTATCGCCTGGGACTGGATGATGGTCCCACGATACGCTTGGAGCCAGAAGGTCAACGAAGGCCGTAAGTCGGTTTGACCGACTAAATTGTCGTATATGGGGCCTTAGGCGTATCGCCTACTACTTTTGGACTTCCAAGCGATACGCTTGGAGGGTGTTTTCCCGAAAACTTAATGCGATTGATATAAATTCGAGTTTAGGGTTCCATTCGCAAGCTCTCGACTTCCAGACGGCAGAGGAGCGACCAGAGGCAATTTTTAGAGACGAGAGAGACCTGGGAACAAGGAGAGTCATCGAGGGATCAAGAATCAATCATCCAATCATCATCGATTCATCCGATTTTTCTTATTTCTTGGTTAGGACTCTAGACTCAGTTATGCTTTCTGTTAAAAACATGATTTTTATTGTGTTTTCTGCATTGAACTTGATCGTAGGCTAGGCGTTTTTACCACCTAGACCGATGTGATGAGCAACTAGTATTTATGATTTGTTTGGCTTTTGACAACTTGATTTATGTTATGTTCGTATTCAATTCCATTGTTAACATGAATGTATGCATATGACCATTAGATTTAGGGTTTGAATTAACTTACTGAACTGCTTAGCCTACGAATGTCTTTCGGTTTGGGTTGGGTAATCGATTGCGTGACTGTGTGTTTGTAGTTGATTTGGTTAGCTATTAGGTTAATCATAGTTTAGTATTTTAGTGATTTCCTTGAATCTAGTGTGCTGCTAAAGTTAGACAAGCCGGGAGGTGATAGCTAGGTCGGGTAGTCGTGTTGACTAGTGGATTAGGATCACATCGCCATCGGGAGAGGGATGCCCTAGGATATTAGTTAATTCGTTATTCCGTGTCAGTTGTCTTGATTAGTGGTAGTTCATGCTAGCCTAGGGTGCCTAAGATTGTTTCGAGGGTGGTTAGGTCTACTTGAGGTTGGATGTACCCATAAGGTGAACTCATGTCTGAACGTTAGGAACATTAGTTAAGAAGGACTTAAAAGGTGAATTAGCTTCCATCAGATTTGTCATAGCCAGATTAAGTTGTAGGTATTGGTTGGGATTCTAGGTCTAGGTGGTGTCTTTCTCATGTCTGATCGTTTCCAAAGTTCTCCTGCTTTCCGTTTGTTAGTTGCGTTAGTTTATTTAATTCGTAAATCAAAAAACCCAAATCAATTACTCAGCATTTCCAATTCGTAGGTCTAGGTTTAATTTTGTCTATAGAGTGTCTTTAGGGTTCGATATCCGGTCTTACCTTAGCTTAGCTACAATCCAACAGGTTCACTGCCTTAGGGTTCGGTTCAGTTTTAGGTAGTTTCGGTAAAATTTAGGTGTGTCTAGGTCTAGGTTAGGTCTAGGATTTAATAGTTATTTTTAGGTGCGTTCTGAGCACATCAATAAGCACCAGAATAATTTTCAGCTATTTACACTTCAAAAAAATGATTTTAAATGAATAATAATCGTTTTTCAAAACAAAATACTTAATTAGAATCTTTTGGATCCAAATAAAGCAATTCGCGATTTGTACGCAATTTCGGTACGCGATTTGTTGTTAACAGAAAGATCACGGTTTTGGTGTAACATTTGTTAAATTTGATATATTTAAGATTTTTCAGTCTTAAATCATATCACAAGTCATCACGCATAAATTGAGTCTTGAAACGTTAGTGGTTAACCTAATATTGATACGTACGTCAATTTTCCCTAAAACGCGTTATGTTTGATCATATTCAACATATGGCATGATATATTAAATTTTACTGACTTGAATGTGGTTTATATGTTCGAGGATGTAAAATGGTGACCAATGTAGAAAATGAGACTCGAAAACGATATAGAATGAAGAAACTAGAGCGAAAACGGTAAACCGGCCAAAAACGTGTTATGTGCATTTATTTTAACAACCTTAGTTCGTTATGTGACATGTTTTGTTAGAGCATATTCCTCTGCTACCATGTGTCTCGTGTATTGTATCTAGTTCAGAGCATCTGAATGAGTCTTAGGTCCAACATACCAAGGTGCCGTACCAATTGGTACACCCATACCAATTGGTCTGCCAGTTGGTACGCTGGTATATTGTTAACTATAAATAGTTCGTGTTAGAGGGAGTTAGTCAGTTCTGAGAGTTTCATCTTCTTAACTATATGTATTTGAGTGTGTTCTCTATCTCTCTCTAGATTCCTTGTAATCATCTTAGTGAATCAATAAAGCAAAGCTTTATTTACTCTTGTTTTTATCGATTGACCGAATCATGCAGTAGTAAGATCCCTCCGAGGTACTTACAAGTGGTATCAGAGCAATCCAGGTTGCTCTACTGCTTTGATTTGTTCAGATTCGAATTTCTAGTGAGAGAAAGTTGGGTTTTTCTTCATTCTTCATCATTTCTTCTCAATTCCGAGTGTTTCCGAGGTCAAATTTCATTCTAAATTGTTCCTAGTGTGTTTTCATTGTCTACTGTTGCAAATTACAGTCCAAAACGTCCAAATTCTCAAAAATCAGTCGAAAATGGTTTGGTACGCCGGTTGAGTCTGTTGGTACGCCTGATGATCCACTGGTACGCTGATTGGTACACAAGGCAATCTTCATAGAGTTTTGGTATGCTAAGTGGTGGTACAGAAGACGATCTTCAAAGTTTGGTACGCGACGGTTATTCAGTGGTACGCTGACAGTTACACCGTACCAAGTTAGTACGCTGCTTGGTTTGGTACGCTGCTTATTCTGGTCTGCTACCGGTATGCTGAGTTGGTTTGGTCTGTTGATTTGGTCTGGTACGTAGATTGGTACGTTGAGAAGTTGGTACCTGGCAGAATAGTTATGTTTACTAAAACTGACGTAACTTGAGTTTCGTTAAGTGTCACGGGAGCTAATACCAGCCAAAACGTTCGTCTCAACAAGATCTATACCTTTACTGGCCTAATGGCGAGTACCCTCCGGTTTGACCCCCAAAGTCTGCTTGGAAGACCTTCGTGTTTGAGTTTTTGTTTCAAGATGAGTGATTTTTGCAAAAAGTTTGAGGATCAAATTGTTAACCAAAACCTTTGAAACGAAATTTTTGCAATTACCCGTTTTTGGACAGATTCTGTCAGAAATTTTGGGTCATCTTGTACAATTCATAACTTGCTCAATTTTCATCCAAAACAAGTGATTCTTTTTCCATAGTAAATTTATTTGTCCTAAATTTAATTTGGCTACTCGTACGCATTCTAAGACCTCCATTTGGTCACTGAAAAATCTTCTGCAAGTTGAGTGTGCAGGGTTGTCAAAATTCAGCTATAGTAAACTTATGCTATTTGTTGGGCATGATTCTCGGGTAGTAACGAAGGGGTTTTGGAAGAAAATGATTTTTATATATTAAAACTATGATTTGGATGTTTTGGTAAGCAAACCATAATTTTTGATCAAGTTATGAATTATTCAAGTTTATTTTCACTGGTTTATCTAACAGCAACAAAGCTTATTTTTAGCCAACTTCAAACCCGCATAAATTACTCGATACTTAACCTTTTAAGCTGATTCTTTTTTAAACATTTTTAGAATGTTGGGAAGTGTATGCCTGCAAAAGTTTAGAACCTAACTCCAAGTGTGGAGTAAATTATGCATGTCTACAAATGGTGTGTTAAGTGGTTAACGTGTGAACTTTTCATTTATGCATATTGTCTTGGAGATGTGAATCTATGTTCTCCTACATGTATAGGACTTGTGTTAAGGTTTTATGACCAAGTTGAATTCATGATAACATAATTGGTTATTGATAAGCAATTCGTCCTAGCGACAACCTCTAATTTGGTTAGACCGTATTCATTAAAATAGGTCACTCTTAAGCAACTCACAAAGTCAAGTGTTGAGTACAATGTACCCTATGGTGAGTTTCACTCACTTTATTTAGTTATATCCGGTTAAGGTTGATAACACACAATTGAACAACTATTTGCATCCGGTGAAGGGTGACAACAGAACGGTAAAGGTATTTCATATGTTAAATTATTTATCCATTATATATCACATGTCTCAGTGAAATGCATTTTAATTACAAAAGTCCTTACATTCTCGGGCCGTTAATAATGAATAGCTAGGTAATGTTGAGTAGTACTACTAGGGATTGACACTCCCGCTCAGCGGTGCACATGATGCACACTCCCGACTAGCGGTCGGACTGAGAACAATGTTAGCCTAAAACTACCATGATCAGGAAAGACACGGGGAAGGAAAATCCTACAGGCTAATACCTGTGTCGCATAGTCAACTTCGGTTACGAACTTTTAGGTGAACATAAGCATAGGCTAGCTACCGAACGATATGGATATTACTTGTAACTTACACTTTCAACTTATGAATTGGTCTTTCATTATTCGTATGCATTCTTGGTCTACACGGTGAAGTGTAGACTGCTTTAGTGAACTCACCAGCTTTGGCTGACACTTGATTGTTGAATGCTTTTCAGGTTGCTAGGAGGATCTTGGCGGCACGGACGTTGGCAATGCTTCTCTTTTGTAAAATATTTTGGTAAATGTATTTCAAAAACATTTAGTACTTACTTTTGCAAAACACCAACTTTGTAAAAATATTTTGGGAACTTCTATTAGCGAACTTCCGTTTTGTCTTAGCGAACTTAAATTGTTCCTAGCGAACTTCTGTTCAGCAAACTTGATTTGTTCTCAGCAAACTTGATTTGTTCTTAAAGAACTATAGTTGTTCTTAGCGAACTTGATTTGTTATTAGCTAATTGGATTATACTTAGCGAACTTGATTTGTTCTTAGCAAACTCGATTGTTCTTAGGAAACTGAAATGTTCTTAGTGAACTCGATTGTTCTTAGCGAACTGGATTGTGCTTAGCGAACTTGTTTTGTGCTAAGCGAACTTCAGTTTCTCTTAGTGAACTTCAGTTTCTTCTTAGTGAACTTCAAGTCTTAGCAGACTTGAGTTCTTCCTTGCGAACTTCTGGTTAGCGGACTTCATGTTGGTCTTAGCGAACTTGACTTATTTCTTATCGGACTTTAGCATCTCTTAGCAAACTTGAAAACATGACTTAGCATGCTTAAATTGTCCTTAGATAGCTTAACTATTCTTAGTGAACTTCAGGGGGATACTTGGAAGAATTTACTGATTTTGATGTACTGACTGTTCATACCATGTATTGTCACACCCGCCCCACCGCGCCGTGACAGGCACGGCGAAGAGGAGAGTGGGACCGACTGCCCGTATCAGAACTTGCAAAATCAAACAGATAGATACAAGAGTAAACAAAGGCTCACAACAACGGATGACTCGTCCAACGAACATAACTAGAGCCATGTGGGTTATAACATAGATTATGTTAAGTCTTACATACAAGCTTCAAAAATAAACTAAGCCCAGGGACACCCTAAGGCTACAAGTACGGTGAGGGCACAAACAAACAACACAAGATAGTCATGACAATAACAAAAACGACATATTAACAAGATAATCCCCAAAACCCAAAACACCATCTCGTCCTAAAACCACAACGTGACTTCCACCATGGCTTTACTTACCTGCACATGAACCAAAAAGACGTCAACAACTAAAAGTTGTTGGTGAGTCGTAGCGCATTTGACACATTTTTACAACCAAAACTTGTTTCCAAAAACACTGTGCCTGATATAAATTCCTATGGTTAAACCAGCAAGCGAGAGGGTTAAACGGACCAGTGGCCGTCACCGCTCCCCATGACTAGGCATATACGCCATCACCCGACCCCTAATGGATCAACAAGAACGGGTATGAGACACCTTGATCTACCTCTACAGCTGTATTGGTGCAGTATATGTCTTTGTGGCCCCACACAGACCTAAATTAACCATACTAATATGTCATGAACGTTACGTAACATGCAGTAAATTTATAACACGGTAACACTTACCTAAACACAGTAACAAGTAACACAACAAGACATGGTTCATGTACACCCCAAAACATGTAAACAAAAGTAGGGGAAAAGCTATCAACTCACAGATTGCAACGGGCGGAAAAACTATAACAAAATCTCCATTGTTTACCAAATTTTAATAGATCTATTCATTAGTAGTTGCTTAAAAAACAGATCAATAAGGTACTTCAGAGGCTTTTAAGGATTTGAAGATGAAATCATACCTTTCAAATTCCTCCCACTGGTTTTTCGTAGTCAATATGCTGAGTCATGCATATAATTACTGTATTGTCAAATATTTGAATAAAAAATGATGAAAATAAAGTACATTTTAATTTAGTTTTATTATTAAGTTATAGTTACTTAAAATTACATGATGCTTCTTTGCATATAACAACTAATGTTTGCTTGTTTACCGATTCAAGATTAGTGTTGACAGTTTCGTTCTCTGGTCAATACTTTCTTCACTCAACATCTGGATTAATAATATTGTCTACATATTGTAAAACATTATATGCTATTACAACTGTTTATAGCTCTATATGTAGATAACATATGGCTGCTATGTGCTCCTGTTGGTTGTTTTGAGTATGATACATAAAGTGTTATTTAGAGTCTAAATTTTAGACACTTTTTTTCCTAACTCATGATACGTAAAGTTCATTGAGTTTGTATTCTACAGATAAGGATGATCGTTCTATCGGTACGGCCATATACTTCTTACTTCCATCAGGGAGTTGTACTTGATACTCATGTGTCATATAATCATATGTTAGTTAAGTGCTATAAGGCTTTCAAAGTGAAGTTGGATGTTAATTAATCCATCATGTGCTATTTGTGCTTTGGCGATTCTTATGTAGCTTTTACATTTGTTTAGAAATCTTATATGTTAATAGATACGACCATACTGTTTTAGAAGCCTTATATACATATGATTAAATATACTTGGAAAAATGGAATTCAATAGTTGATTTTTCTCTTTAGTTTTAAGGGTTCTCTCAAGGATTTTGTTTTTGCTTGCAGGTGTGAAGAAATTTTAATGGTTGTTGCTCCTGTGTAAGGCTTTTTGTACTTATTGATTTCTCCATTAAGGTGGTACCCGCTAGGAACTTTTGAAAAATAGTTAGTCTGGGCTAATGTGGAGACTCATGTACATATGAAGAGATAAACTAAAAAATAGGCCCATATAATGAATATAACAAAGTCTTTTGGATAAAAGACCAAAAATTCAAGATCTTTATTACTCTTTATTTTATAACTATATAGTTACTTTTCATAACTTTATTATTACTTATGATTACCATTACTTCATAACATATACAGTGGATTAAAAGCCTGTGAAGATCAGTCCAAAATCAAAGGGAAGTGTGACACAGAAGAAGCACAAATAATACCCGTTTTCCAAATGGAAAGTGACATATCTATTATGGTTGATGATGTTTAGCTATTGCTTGAGAGGGTGGCCATCGAACCGTTTTAGGAAGAGGTTGTTCAAAATGGACTTTCTTGCTAGAAAGTAAGTTTTTCTTTCTATTATTGCATGTTTTAGCTTCTAATATTGCGTGCTACTTTTGTTAACTTGCATTTGACATGTTTTTAGTTAATTGTTTAGGACTCTTGACGCCTCTAACAGGATGATATACACTGTTACATGCACAGAGGTTCAAATATTTTTAATGAAAGAATATGAATTCAATGAAAACATAAATTTAATTGATTTTATTTATTATCAGCTATGCAAGTACCATAGCTTAATAACTATCTATTTGGGCTCATTTTGAATCTACTACATATAAATAGAGGAAAGAACGAGGGATTTGAGATACGTGCAGCTTCCTGACAGGGTTAATCACTATGGATACCAAAGGAAATGAACATCAAAGGTATCAAAGCAGCCCAAACAACAAGAGAAACAAAAACAAAAAGGAGCATCAAAACAACCCTTGACAAAATGACAACGATGTTTAGTTGTTTCACTATTGGTGAGTTGTTTCTTAGGTTTGTAACATTCACACATATTTTTTTACAATTATTATAAGTGATTTTTTTTTTCATATCGTAGGTCAATGGGGATCACAAGGAGCTCCAGAAAGGGAAAGTCTGAGTGAGAGCAGGTTGAGGGATCTGTTACATGGATCAGAGTATGCTCTTATACATAAGAATAAGGATGGTGATTAGATGCTTGTGGGAGATGTACCATGGGAGTAAGTGTCAAACAACTTAACCCTATTTAATTGTTGGCTTCCATTATGCTGATTGTGTTGTGACATCATGAAAAACAATAAAAGCTATACTTGATTTATGTACTTTGAACAAGAATCATATATTTAGAATACACCGGTGCTTCTTAATTACTATTGCTGCTTACCTTGTTATTGCAGCTTATTAACAACATATCCACCATATTTTGAATAATAATCAACTTCTTTTTTATGTTCAGGACAGCGGACAGCTTGTCCAGCAAAACCTGTTCCATCTAAGGTTTCATTCTAATTATCTCTATAACTCATTATTCATTGAGTGCAATTATATTTATTTATCTTCAAAGCTATTTTATTTTCACTTGGTCATTTAAATAGAGTAGGCACGTCAAATCAAAGTGGTCTCGTTTACTTTAGACGCACAAAAATTTCCCAGTTGTTGCTTGTAATTGATAGGAGAGATGATCATGTTACTCCATTATTGAATCAATGTTCTTATCAGGTGTCAATCTTTGAACTTTTGAAACTTATGCTTATAACCTGGTTGAAAGATTGCAAACAACCATACTCATTTGTTACATTTTGGGGGAGATTGTGCACGAGTTGATAGATATTATTAATAAAGTAGATCTTGGAAAATTTTCAAAGGATCAACAATTCTGACTCTTAATTGTAAAATTGATGCACATTAACATGGGTTTGATTAGTATGGTTGCAGGTTGGTCATTTTGTGTTTCTTGATATTGCCATTGGATTTCACCCAAATTTAGTAAAATTCTTTTCTTTCATTCTGTCGGGACTGGGTGTGTTGTCCTAAAGATGCAAGTGGCCTGGGGTTGATTTCGATAAAGGAGGTAAACGGAAGTTATCTTTCTAAGTGGGTCTGGCTTTGCAATAGGAAGAATGGGGTGGCTAGCAGGGTTTTGGGATGGCTTTAATATGTAAAGGTTGAGTGTCTTTTTTAGTTTCCTGTGGTTGTGTTTTGCATTGTTTTCCTCCTGGTGATTGTTCCCTTCCTACCCCCTTGGTAGGGGTTTTTTGGGTGATAATATTTGCTGTTAAAAAAAATTAACGTGTTTCTGATTAATATATTTATTGCATTCATTGTGTTCTAGGAAATCTCAAGTTTCTCTTTAGTACAAAAGAATGTTGTTTGTGGGAAGTGTTGCTTAATTCATTTAGTGCACTCTCTCCAAACCAAGTGAATGCCTTGTTAAAAGTGAGTTTTTTTTTTAGTTTTTATTTGGGTCAATGTTCATCACATCAGTCCATCTCAATTGACAAGTGAAGTCAGTCCATCAGTCCAAACCAAGTTATTGCCGGAATTGAAGTACAACATAAAACTAAAGAAGATGATAGGATTAATAGTTTATTGGAATATTTCGTGAAGACATGGCCAATTATTAGAGTTTATAACAAAGATACACACAAAATGATTTATTAAATAGTTTTTAATTAATACTAATTATATATATAATTTGTTCGCGAAAGAATTATATTCATGGCTAAGGCATCTTCCGTATGTTACCCATCGTAGTCAAAGTTTGAATTAAAAGTTTAAATTTTGAAATGATGATAGAATTCCATTTCAATTCTCTAAATTGTATTAAACTTTTTGTTTGTTTAGAAACTTAAAATGATGCTACTACAAATCAATTTACAAAATGATGCTACTACATGTATCACAGTTTTCTTATATATACGTGTATCACTCCCACTCCGAGACTACTTTTTTTCTTTATAAAAGTACAAAAATTTAGAAGAAATTACACAAAACAAGCTTTGATCAAAGAAACATATTATAATAAATGAAGTGCCACCTTATGTTAACATTCAAGGTTTTGTAGGGGGAGATTAGCATTTGCTTAGCAACAATGAAAAATTATTAATCTCACATTCAATAGACATAGATATAATACATTGTTGCCACACGAATGAGAAACTAAAATATTTACAATACACTATATCATGGGAGTATTGATAAACTAACAATAAATAATACTGTGTTGGTTGATTGTCATCCACTGCATCACACGGGTTGTACTCTATTCCATGAGTCTTGTAAATTATCATCTCTACCAAACGCGCATGCATCGCATTATAAATTGTTGTCAAACCACATCGCGCTAACATAAATGAACATCGCATTGTAAATTGTTGCCACCGCCGAACTCACAAAAATACGACAAGTATCACGCTATAAAATGTTGCCGCCGCAACGCGCGGGTACCCGCCTAGTGATATATATATATATATATATATATATATATATATATATATATATATATATAACGGATTCGTGATCCAGTAGAAGTGGGCAATAACTATTCTATATCTCGGAGCTAAGTTGGGGGCATTTTTGTATGCCCTACCCAAACTCCTACTGAACCACTTGCTTACCGAATTGTACTAAGTGGTAAATTCTAAATTAAATAAGTATTTTATTCTCGAAACTTGTCTCCTTGGTGAATCCCGGTCAGTTAACTTTGAGTTAGTGACCACATCCTTAATACTCACCCCCACGGAAACTACATACGTACTTCATGATACCCGGTAGCTAAAGTAAGAGGGACCAGCGTGACCATACAAGGTAAATTACCATTACGGGTGCACACGTAAATGTAATTTGCGGTGTATGGAAATACTGGGGAATTCTACTCGGCAAGTTGTTGGTTATAAGGGATACAATCTTCCATTTCAAAAACCTCATGACATCGATTGTCAAGTATGTTGGACTCAACCGTATGGTTGAGGACATCTATTAACGTTCATTACGAGCGATCCATTCTTATTACTCACAAAATTCGATGACAAGATCTTCCTTCACTACGAGCGATCCATGGTTTAACTCTTAATTGGTTCTAATTCATCCGCAATCCTAACTCTGCTCCTTTGACATTAACCGCCATATCCATTCTTCGAGCTCTCACAACTGTGCAACAACTCAATAAACGCCAACCTGATGAAAACCTAGACATCTTTAATGGAAGATTACACCTCAATCACTAGAACCAACCTTTCGGCAGGAAAATCTTGTGAAGTTTTCCTCTCTTAACTTGTAACCCCTGGTACGTTTGTACGAGTCAAAATTGTTTCCAACAGTCTCCTCATGATCTCACAAACTTTATACCTCACTACAAATACAATTTCACCTAACGGAGCAATGTAGGTGAAACAACTTCCCGAACCCATACGATTTGTTTTGTCTTCAACACTCGATTCATCTGTAAACTTAACTACCAATAAACTCTTTCTCTTATTATCTTTCGTGACTTGGATGGTTTTCAAGCCTTGACCTATTGCGGCTAGTTAACCTCACTGATGACACTATCATGTACTTTACTGTCGTGCGCTCTTGCACGACAAACATTGACAACAAACAATAGGCAGCAATATACTTGAAAAGTTTTACAACACCAACTTCGGGATGACAGACAAACTTTAATTACATGGATACCCATTGTTCTCATTCCTTACATGGAAGTGTCTGACGTGCGCAAAGGTTAGAGCTGAATATCAGAAGCCGTCAGGTCTACTGGTACAACTAGTTATCCCCGAGTGGAAATGGGAGCGTATCGCAATGGATTTTATCACTAAGCTGCAAAAGAGTTGTAGCGGAAACAGTACCATCTGGGTTATCATCGACCGTCTCACGAAGTCTGCTCATTTCCTAGTGATGAAGGAAAGTGGCTCAATGGAACTGCTTATGAAATGCTATCTGAAGGAGATCTTCTCCTGCCATGGAATCCCTATTTCCATCATCCCCAACCGAGACGGCTGATTCACCTCTAGGTTCTAGAAATCTTTTAACGATGCTCTAGGTACTTAACTTGACATGAGTATAGACTACCATCCTCAGACCGATGGTTAGAGCGAAAGAACCATTCAGACTCTCGAAGATATGTTACGTGCCTGCGTAATTGATTTCGACAAGAACTGGGATGAGCACTTTCCCTTCTGCGAGTTCTCTTTTAACAATAGCTACCATACCAGTATTCAAGCCGCCTCGTTTGAGGCACTTTACGGTAGAAAGTGCCGATCCCCCATCTGTTGGTTTGTAATCAGAGATAGCCAGTTAACCATACCTGTAATTGTCATCAAGACTACCGAGAAAGTCTCTCGGATTCAAAGTCGTCTGAAAGCCGGTCGAGATCTCCAGAAGAGTTACGCCGATACGAGATGCAAACCTTTGTCGTTCAAAGTTGGGACAGAGTCATGCTTAAAGTATCCTCGTGGAAAGGCATGATCCGTTTTGGAACAGGCGGTAAGTTGAGCCCTCGTTACATTAGTCCATTCGAGATTATTGAGGAAGTCCGACCTGTCGCTTATAAACTACAGCTACCACCAGAATTCAACAGTTTTCACAGTATCTTCCATGTCAGCAACCTGAAGAAATGTCTCACCGACGAATCACTCGTCATTCCCCTGGACAAAATCCAAGTTGATGAGACCCTGCATTTTATGGAAGAACTTGTTGAGATCATTGATCGAGAATTCAAGAAACTAAAGCGAAGTCGGATCCCAATCGTCAGAGTTCCTTGGAATTCCTATTGAGCACCCGAGTTCACTTGGGAACGTGAAGACCGGTTGTGGTCTAAGTATCCTCACCTCTTTCCTAACGAAGCTCCAGTAAATGGCCCTGCCTGAATTTTGGGACGAAATTCTCTTAACCAGGGGAGAATGTGACAACCCGTAAGTTTCCCAAGTCAAAAACCTTGTTTAATTACATGTTTAACTGTTAATTATGCATATAATCTATGTTTTTTAACTTAGATAACGTATCATGCCAATCTCTATTTTAGTCTTAACGTGACCCCACGATAAACCGATAACTATCCACATTAAACTGTGAAATAATATAGTTATTATCGGTGGAATTTTAATAATAAGAAATAAAATAAAAATAATATTTTTATTTATTTTTTCCGTCACCTTTTGTAGTATATTTATATACGTACAAGCTCATAAACCTGGACGTCTAATGATTACGTGAAAACCCAGCACGTAGAAAATATTAATCGTTTCGTCTAATAATTAAACCGTTTTCGTTAAATATCTATTTAACGTGTCGTATAACGTTTTTAATAAAAAATAAAATATGTTTATCTAGACTTTACCATAAATCACCACTCGTGTCCAATTTTCTTGACCAAAGCTCACGGTTATTTTTCTCGTCAATCGCATTTGATCGCAGTTAAAAACTAAACCGAACCGTTTCGTTTTCTAATAAACACAACCCATCACCTTTGCATGTGACTCGACCCAACCAACAACCGAACACCACCACCTGACATCGCCGCCCACCACCCCCTCCGGCCACCTCACCACCGCCGCCACCCTTCACGTCGGCCACACCATCCCCATGCACACCATCCCTTCTTACACCACCTTACCTCCCTCACCCTTACACCACCATCATTATTTTATAATCACCTCACCAAACACTCCACCATCACCTCACCCTCACCTCAAGACCATTCCTCCTCCCTCACCCTTCCCTTTGACCGACCGGCCCCCTCCCCCCCCCCCCCCCTATTCTTCTCTCGGTCACGCAAACAACAACAAAAGACAAACACACTTGTGTTTATCAAGAACACACACAAACACTCTTGCTATTTTCCATCTTGGCCCCAAACCCGTAAACCCCCCCCCCCCCCCTTGTGTCGGTTTTCAAACAAGCACCCAAACATCCCTTTCTTTTCTTTTTGTTCACTCCATATATAAACACGTTATCACATATCCTACTCATTTACACAAACCCTAAACAAGACAACCCCTCCATCCACCTCTCTTCTCCCTACCTCTCTCACGACCATCATCAAGCATCCTCATCATCTTTTCTTCCCTTTTTCTTGAAAATCTTTCGAGAACAAGCAAGTTCCATGAACTTCCTTCGATGTTCATCTTGTTAAATCATGTTTTCATACTCATTTTCATGACCCACACACTCCCTTGACAAGTCTTGATGACTATAATGATCGTTGGTTGATAAAAGTCTAGAAAACTCTTAATCTTTGTTAATCTTAGTTAATAATGTTTAGTTTACTAACTAGTTTTGCCATGTGAACTAGTCTCCACATTTTTGTGATGTTCTATGCCTTAGATTATGTTTGTAGATGTTTTAATCCCTAAACATTAGGACCTATGGCCTTAGAAATGCTAAACACCACTTAATCCATGTTTAAAGTGCTTAACTTGGCTAGATCTTTGACCAAAAACCCAAGATCCAGTTTGGATGGATCCGTAACCTTAGGGACCATTTTTGACACTTTTGGAACAACATTTGTAAAGGAACTTTTGTTGGAAAAGAGTCTAAGAGCCTTAAATTCACTAAAAGAGTCGTTAAAAACCCTAAATCGACCCCTCGGGTCAACTCCGAATTTTTGCAAAATTTTGGGACATTAAAACAATAAACTTTCACATAAAAATAAGTGGTAGAATTTGTCTAGAAAGCTCCCTTTTCGTTAGAGCTCAAACTAAGTCAAAACCGGCTTAAAACGGACTTTTAACGGACCTGAAAACCTTGTTTATTGTAAGATTATGCCAAATATTGTTTGAACTGATTTGGAAAACTTATTAGGACCTAAAATGTGATGCCCACTCCCAGACTTGGCACTAGGAGGGGTCACGCATCGGATCTATATAGCTTCCTCTATAGCTTGCCCGATCAATCTCTTATCATGAGGGCTTCGCCCTTGCTCCCAAACGTCTCACCTTCACCTGACATACATATGGTTTTGGGAAAAGGTCAGCTTACACTGGTGAGTTCTACATTTTAAAAAGATTACCTCGTTCGTGAGGTTAAAACCTTTGGGCCTGTAAAATTCATTTTTACAAACATTTATCAAGTATAACACATAACAAGTCATACATAACATAACATCATAATTGTTAGAGCATATACATATGCTATGATGTGTCTCGTGTATTGTATCTAGATTAGAGTGAGTCTGTGTGGTATAGTGTCAATATCATTGGTGCCCTACCAAATGGTACGCCGTACCAAATGGTACGCCGTACCAAATGGTACGCCCGTACCACATTGTTCACCATTTGGTACGCAGGTTGTTTTGTCACTAACTATAAATAGCGTGTGTTAGAATGATAGCAAAACATTTCTGTCATTTCTACACCATTACTGTGTGTTTTCTAGAGAGAGAAACTAGAGAGAGTTCATTGTAATCTTCAAGTGATTCAATACAAATCTCTTATTTACATCCGTGTTTACTACGATTGATTGATACACGCAGTAGTAAGATCGAATCTCGGTTTTACAATAATCAAACACGTTTCTCTAGAAACATCTACCTTGATAACCTTTAACTCCTATGACTTGAATTCCATATACCTCTATACCATCTAGTTTCGAATACTGCTCAGGTGACTTTATCTGGAAGCCCCCAACCTCAGTACCGACAACCGTTCTATTTCTTCTATACCTTCCCAGTCTCGAATACTACTCAGGTGACTTCATCTGGAAGCCCCAACCTCAGTACAGAAAACTGTTCTACTTTCCGTCCTTCCAGTCTCGAATACTGCTCAGGTGACTTCATCTAGAAACCCCCCAACCTCAGCACCGACAACTTTTCTCGTAATCTTAACTCTTCAGACGTTCTATTATTAAGGTTTACGTCTTTCAAGGTCAAAATGAACAAAATACCCCTATAGGTATATTATCCCTTTTATTGTGAGGACGCACATTCCTATAAGTAAACGCTCACTTCGGGATCGCCCAGTGAGGTACGCCAGGTCCCAGTTGGGATTTATGTGACAACCGCGCTTTGCCAGAAACCACAGTGTACAAGTGCTTACCCTTCTGGTCTGCATAAACTTCTAAATATCCGATTAACTCGGTATCTTAAATACTTTATCATTTGTCCATTTTAACTTCTTATATACTTATTATATATATAAACATAGTTCCATACCAAAAATAAAGTCCCCACGCCCTCCGGATTATTTTATATTAGATAATCATAATTCAAAACCCTAATTTCACGTATTTCTCGTTTCATTATCAAAACATATTTTCTTTTCAAACCAACTTTGTGTATTATCCATTATAACATTTTATAATATACTTTAAAATATTAAAGCTTAATTTAACATAGTTTACTCAATTTGGGCAGAACAACGTTACGAAAACCCTACTTTTGACCCGTTAACAAAACCTTAAACAAACCTTTTGCAATTGTGAAATAAACTTAGTTAGGGCTTTCTTAAAACACATCATTTAGGATTACTTATAAAAATTCAGACCCTAATTCCCACCCGATTATCCGATTTTACAAAACAAGCTCAAGAACCCTAACTTTTACATAATTTTAGAAATCATACGTAGATATAATATTAACAAAAATTGAGATAGGTTATTGTTAAGCATACCAAACAAGGGTTAACTGCAAAAATTCAGCTCCTAGTTCCTCCCAGTTTGCTCGAATTGCTCCGACGAAGTTTCTGGTGTGTAAAGTGGGGTTTTCGGCTGATGATTCGTGAAATTGGCGAGTATGATTTGATGTTAAGCCCCCTATTTATACCCAAACCGGTCGTCCTATGATCCTACACGTATACTAGTGACTAATTAAAGAAATTCGATGCGTAGCTATCCTAATCGTGCACTGCAAGTCGAATTTTGTGTTGCTGTCTCGTTTCTGCCCATGATTTGGGCCGCGTAACGCGAAGAGTAGGAGGGGCACCGTCGCGTACCGTGATATACTATGGCATAATGGCAGTTTCAGTCCCTGGACTTTATTTTTACAATTTAACCCCCTAAACTTTTACCTTTCTATCATTTTATGTACTAAAACATTAGGGGGCATATTTATAAAGGTTTCTAAGGCTTGGGACATGCTCGATGATATACGTATACATACGTATAAATATTTATATATTTATATATATCTTTTGCTAATTTACGTTCTAGCCCCTCAAACTTTACAATACTTATCATTTCATGTTACGAATCATATTAGGATATATTTTTACTATATTCTAAGCCTCGGGATATTTATAATAATTATAAGTACGTATAATATCCGTATACATTTATCACTTTACAATAATTACACTTTGAGTCCTTTAATTTTCTGTTAACTTATTAACACAAATATTTATACATATATATCTATCAGTTCACACATGTATCATCATATTATTCATATAATCATATATCCATCTTATATTTTACTTTCTTTACCGTTTAACACATTCGTTTATGCAACTTATCTAAAGCATAGTCTTACCACATTTATCAATTAAGCTTACGTATTTATAATATAAACTCGTATTTACTATATATATATATCATGTATTTGTAAAATTTGGGGTGTTACAACTCTACCCCCCTTAAACAGGGTTTCGTCCTAGAAACCTGTTCCAATGCCATTTTAAACATTCATTCTCAACTTTGCAACTCATCCGCATAACATAACCATTCATAACTCGTTTCATAACTCGGTAACATTTACTTTCGCGTCTTTACATTTATCCTAAGGAAAACGTAACCCTAAGCTGTCTATTGTTTACCAGATCCGTGATAATGCTTCCGCCTACTTCCTAGAACATAAGTTCTAATGGTTTTAATTTCTAAGCATATTGCAGCAAGCAATGGCACACATAACGTACTAAAGCAAACGAGTAATGATTATCTACGATTTCTAACTACTCGAATTACCTAACGAGGTCTTGGGATCTCCCCTTATTATCTCCATCGTACTATAGGTCCTTGCAGTAGCCGTTCTCAGACCCGTACCATTTCCCGGGATGGCTCGAAGTGGGGTAGGATTCAACACCAACTTAGGATAGTTCATCTTAAGGTGTCTCGCTTCTCCGCATCCATAACACTTCTTACGCTCTGGGCAATTGCCCAAGAAGTGACCTTCTTTGCCGCATGTATAACACTCAAACGTTCCTGACCTGCAATCTCCGAAATGATTTTTCTTGCATTTGTGGCACCTTAGCTTGTCGTCTTTTAAACTATTCTTCAAATTCTTGTGATGATTCCCGTTATCCTTCCTTGAACTCGCTTCAGCTTCCGACTCCTTCCTCTTAGCTCCTTCTGGTCTACCGTTTACGCCGAACATCTTATTGTAGAGATTGGAACTTAACTTCACCGTCGCCTTGAATGTCTTTGGTTAAGTCGCCTTGATCAACACCCTAACTCTACTCGGAAATCCCTGCACGTAATGTTTCACCCTTTCAGCTTCGGGAGTGACTAAGGTAGGTAGCAGTCACGCCATTGCGTTGAATTTTGGAGTGTATTCCCGGTGCGTCATGTTCCCAGCTTCCAACATTAAAAAACTCCTATCCAGTTGCTCCAGCTCACCTTAAGGGCAGAAATCTTCTAAAACTAACTTCTTCAGATCGTCTCACTTCATTGCAGCAATAGCTCCTTCTTATTCCGTCTGCTTGATCATCCCCCACCAGTGCAGCGCTTCCGAAAAAACGAGTGTGAAGCATACTTCATGGCTTGGGCCTCACTACAGTCACTAATATCTATAACCGCTTCCATTTCATGAATCCATTGGAACGTAGCTAACGCATCTTGATTTCCGTCAAACAAAGGAGGTCTATAACAACTAAATGATTTAAACGAACATCCTAATCTAGATTGTGCAGCTCCGGCACCTCTTCTTGCAGCTCCACCAGCTCCACGGGCTCCACTAGCACCAACTCCGGTAACTCCTTGAAGTTGAACTAATATATCAGATAGTGTAATCTGCATTAAGCGCGTCATCTCTACAGCCATAGCCGCTCTTTGCTCGTTAGTGAACATATTAGCTTCGACGTTATTCTCTGGTTCTGCATTCGCACGATCGCCTCTCGCAGCCATTTCCAGATCCTAAATTTAAGATGGATGACATTTCAAAACTTGTGTGACATAGAGTCTCTAAATTTTGAATTCATGATAAGTATATAAGTGCAGGATCCGATACAATTATATATTTATGATGCTTCAAAACCTAGTTACTTCTATCACACATGTCCCTTATGTCTACATCTCGCTTCTCTATCTTCATCAGCAGCTCTAAGTCAAACTGATTTCAAAATTACATTTCTAAACGTTCTTCTTCTCCTTGCACTTGGCCACACAACGATTAGTACTTACGATCTGTTTACATGGTAAATACCAAATTGCAGTAGCTAATTGCAATCATGTATTTTCCATATACGCATACCGTAAGTCCCAACTATTATGATCCTTATGCATATTCGTCCTTATGGGCACAAGCTATCCTGGCTGGCATCTATATTTCTTATCTCAACTTACTCTACCTAGAGTCCTAGTTTAAGTTTAGATACCACGCTTGCACCTAAATCTCTTAAACCAAGCCTCTGATACCAACTTGTGACGCCCACTCCCAGACTTGGCTCTAGGAGGGGTCACACATCGGATTTACTCATGAACACGTGGCACAACAGAGATAACCAATGGAAAATTTAAAACTTCTATTTATTATAAAGCTAAGTACGTAAAGTAATTGAGATAATTTACATCTAACTATATAGCGAGTAACTATATCCATATTTATTTATCTACAACTAGCCAGCACGCTCATCAGCTTCTTCTATAGCTTGCCCGATCAATCTCTTATCATGAGGGCTCCACCCTTGCTCCCAAACGTCTCACCTTCACCCGACATACATATGGTTTTGGGAAAAGGTCAGCTTACACTGGTGAGTTCTACATTTTAAAAACATTACCTCATTCAGGAGGTTAAAACCTTTGGACCTGCAAAATTCCTTTTAACAAACATTTATCAAGTATAACAAATAACAAGAAATACATAACATAACATCATAATCAAACACGTTTCTCTAGAAAACATCTACCTTGATAACCTTTCACTCCTATGACCTGAATTCCATATACCTCTATACCTTCTAGTTTCGAATACTGCTCAGGTGACTTTATCTGGAAGCCCCCAACCTCAGTACCGACAACCGTTCTATTTCTTCTATACCTTCCCGGTCTCGAATGCTGCAAAGGTGACTTCATCTGAAATCCTCCAACCTTAGTACCGACAACCGTCCTACATTCCTTCCTTCCAGTCTCGAATACTGCTCAGGTGACTTCATCTGGAAACCCCAACCTCAGAACCGACAACTGTTCTCGTAATCTTAACTCTTTAGAAGTTCTATTCTATCGAATATCTCTTCAACCACCACAGTACTACTACCCGCCCCTAGTTAGATATTCAGATGACTTAGATGTGCTAATAAACATGATAACGTACTCATATACTGCAACAAATGAACATCCTCCAATTTACCTACGTGTATGTATACCAGGATGTAAAAGCGGCGTATCATCCACACTTTCGATATACCGGGTAACTATACTACCATGCTTGTATACAGGATGTACTAGCGGCATATCCACCACGTAATAATATAGCAAATGCATCACCTATTCTCATATAATCCTACAATCTCACTTGTGCGTTTATTAACAAACCCTTATCATTTGGATACCTAGTTTCAAAGCAAATATAGCACATAACCCTAATAATCATTTCATATGCATTATTCTATCATAATAGTTTCATATACATTACTAACACGTATAAACCATTCATAAGCATCTTTGTAACATAACACGTATCACTTCAAACAGTTCAATAATTTATCAGTTTAGATAATTAAGCTTTCAGATAAAAGCATTTTAAATTCTTTTTAAGTAAACAGTTGAACATTGTATGTACATCAGCCCGAAAACATTAAAACATTTAAAAGTGGGCTCGCAGAAACATATCCTATGTTTATTTATCTCTTATATTATCTTAATAATATATCATTATTAAGGTTTACTTCTTTTAAGGTCAAAATGACCAAAATACCCCTATAGGTATATTACCCCTTTTAATGTGAGGACGCAGATTCATTTAAGTAAACGCTCACTTCGGGATCGCCTAGTGAGCTATGCTAGGTCCCAGTTGGGATTTATGCTACACCCCCGCTTTGCCAGAAACCCCAGTGTACAGACGCTTACCCTTCCGGTCCGTACGAACTTCTAAATATCTGATTAAATCAGTATCTTAAATACTTTATCATTTATCCATTTTAACTTCGTATATACTTAATATATATATAAACATAGTTCCATACCAAACATCAAGTCCCCATACCCTCCGGGTTATTTTATATTGAATAATCATACTTCAAAACCCTAATTTCACGTATTTCTTGTTTCTATCAAAACTTATTTTCTTTACAAACCAACTTCGGGTACTATCTATTATAACTTTTTATAATATACTTTAAAATATTAAAGCTTAATTTAATCGTTCACTCAATTTGGGCAGAACAACGTTACGAAAACCGTAATTTTGACCAGTTAACAAAACCTTAACCAAATCTTTTCCAATTGTGAAATAAACTTAGAGCTTTCTTAAAACACATCATTATTAGGATTACCTACAAAAATTCAGGCCCTAATTCCCACCCGGTTATCCAATTTTTACAAAACAAGCTCAAGAACCCTAATTTTTACAGAATTTTAGAAATCATACTTAGACATAATATTAACAAAAACTAAGATAGGTTATTGTTAAGCATACCAAATAAGGGTTGAATGCAGAAATTCAGCTCCTAGTTCCCCACGGTTTGCTCGAATTGCTCCGACGAAGTTTGTGGTGTGTATAATGGGTTTTTCGGTTGATGATTCATGAAATTGGCGAGTTTGATTTGATGTTAAGCCCCCTATTTATACCCAAACCGTTCATCCTAAGATCCTATATGTATACTAGTGACTAATTGAAGAAATTCGATGCGTAGCTATCCCAATTGTGCACTCCAAGTCGAATTTTGCGTTGCTGTTTCGTTTCTGCCCACGATTTGGGCCGCGTATCGCGAAGAGTAGGAGGGGCACCATTGCGTACCGCGACATACTATGGAAGAAGGTCAGTTTCAGTCCCTGGACTTTATTTTTATAATTTAACCCCGTAAACTTTTACCTTTCCATCATTTTATATACTAAAACATTATGGGGCATATTTATAAAGGTTTCTAAGGCTCGGGACATGCTCGATGATATACGTATACATAAGTATAGATATTTATATATTTATATATATCTTTTGCTAATTTACGTTCTAGCTCCTCAAACTTTACAATACTTATCATTTCATAATAATTATAGCTTTACAATAATTATATATTTATATATATCTTTTGCTAAGTACGTATAATATCCGTATACATTTATAACCTTACAATAATTACACTTTTAGTCCTTTTACTTTTCCGTTAACTTATTAATACAAATATTTATACATATATATCTATCAGTTCACACATGTATCATCATGTTATTCATATAAACAAATATCCATCTTATATTTTACTTTCTTTACCGTTTAACACATTCGTTTATGCATATTTTATCATATTGGCTATAAAATACGTATTTCTAACGCATGTAAATTATCTAATGCCTAGTCTTACCATATTTATCAACTAAGCTCACATATTTATATTATAAACACGTATTTACTATATATATATCACGTACTGTGAAATTTGGGGTGTTACATAAAATAGGTTTGGTTATAATTACAAATTGTTTGGATAATTTTTCAGGCCTTAAAACTAGTCGTAGGGACAAAACTGTCAAAACTGGGCGCATACCGACAAAACCGACATCATAGGATTTTTAGATTCTAAAACTTATGTTTTCTGAAATCTATTAATAAAAATAAGTGTATTTTTTATTATTATAACTTTATTTTCTAATAATATTGGAAAATAACGCGAATTGGTACATACCGGTGAAAACCCGGGTATTTCGGGCTTTTTACCGCAAACAGCCTTTGAAAACCAACCCGGGTCATCATGACCTTAAGATGTCTTATAATGATTTAGGACAACTAGGTTGCCTGTTATCTGACGTTACACCATCCAGACACTGTCTGATTTTTGTGAGTCGTCACGACCCCTCTTTTTAACTGTTTTAGATACTTTTAGGGAAGAAATCGTATAACATATATCATGCCCGATAAGTAGACAATTTGTTATCGTTATTGATTACATGAACTATTCGTCCATCTTGTCATATTCATGTTGATTCATGTTATGATCAAAGCCCCACTATTTATTGAATCCTATTAATTTCAAAAGAAATGATGACTTGTGAAGATCTATTGGATTAACGCCCCTGTCCTGATTGGTAGCTCCAATCCCGAGTTCCGTTATTCAGTCAATAGGGTACATACAGTTATAAACATCATTCGGTAATCCTGGACAGAATACCATGAGTGGGTAATCAGTTAGTTTTGGAATTCAAGGTTGATGGTAATAATAATTTACAGTATCTTAACAAATTATCAAATGGGTGATACAACCGATATCAAACTTTATTGTCAATCACATAAATTTTTTTATTTAAACCTGTGAACTCACCAACTTTATGTTGACCTTTTAGTATGTGAATTCTGAGGTACTTAATCGGCTGCTTGCTTGTATGGAACACCTGTTTTGTCACTTTGTGTATTATCGTTAGGTTCTGTCATATCTATCTGGAGTCATGGTCACACTAACCTTTTGGGGATTTCATTACATAACAACTAACGGTGTCATGTGTTGGGTCCCGTGAAGATCTTTTTAACAATGTTGGTACAATTTGATTTAAACAAGATAAACAAGTTGCGGAAAGTAAAACAAATTGGAAGACAATAATTCATAAAAAGGGGTTTTCTGTATATCTCAAATGTAAATAATGGTTTACACTAGTTTATGATATAACAATGTATCAACAGAAATAACTTTTCTATGGGAGTAAGTTGTAATTACTTTGAGAAGATATTGAAATGTATGCTTGTTGTCTTGTTTTCTTTGGTGAAGTCTATTTGCTATTTATAGGAAGTAGTGGCAAGTTGTAAGTGGATAAGGTAGTTGGGGACGGTTGAATTTGGAGTATGTCAGAGTATATAGAGATAAATTGAGTATATCCAGTTTATCTCTTTTCAAATATCTTCAACTACTTTCGTGTTAAATGCCAAGTTGGTATTCACTTTACTTGTTCTTCACACAAAGGCATAATTTGTTCTTCTCGTAATGTTTATCTTCTGATAGTCTAGAATTCATTTAGGACTTTTCTTTGGAGACTGTTGATGCTTCTCATTAGAAGCCTTCGACAGAAATGAGGATTTCTGTAGAATTTGGTCTGTACAGAACTACTTTGGAAATTCCGGAGTAGTTCTATATGAATACAGAAATTTGTATTCCGTACAGATTTTCATATCCTTTCTCTTTTGAGGATATATCTTGTCTTTTCTTCTAATACTAGACTGTTTTCCTTTACATTTACATTGTGTTCTAACAATCTCCCCCATAAGCATTTAAAGAAAATAAATAAAAAGAGGAAGAAAAACATCTCATTGGAAAATGAACAATATGCATAGTACTATGATTACATTTATGTTCTTAAGATAGATCTTTGGTTACAGAGTCTTCTCTGACTGTGAACTTTTTGAGAAGTGGGCTACAATAGGCTTTGTGAAGTTCCTTTTGAAGCGTTTTGTGTTGCTTCAGCTCTTCTAAGGTCTTGATCATTAGTTCCCTTCTTCTTACTATCTCTAGATCAGCTTCTTTGTTTTGTTCAAGTAGGAATGAGATGTGTTTTCGAGATGGATCGGAGTAAGCATGACATTGATTTATTCTGCAGAAGCTTTTCTTATCATTGTGTTCTGAAATAGATTTCAATGTCTTCAGTGTTTGGAATTAGTTTAAACCCTTTCCATTGTAGTCCGGAGGGGAGGTCTTCTTTTGCAGTATGAATGGCGAGTTTCTTCAGACCTGTGTGTATTGCAAGCTCATAATCAAGCAGAGCAAATCTGTTGTATATTTTCTTTCTTGCTTCTCTGAGTCAATGTATTGCTCTTTTGTTCTTAATTCTTGTTGAGCCATTCGCCAAATAGATTTTGAGAAGAGAAAGAATGTGCATCTCACTCAGTTGGTCAAGATCTGCATCGCTGAAGGTATATGGCTTACGATTGTTTGTAGTTGTAGTTGTGACATAAGAATTAAAGTAATGAGTGAACGGGTTTCCCTTTTGTTGTCTCTCTTTGATATTATCAATTTGTAGTATGGCAGCTTCTGAGTACAGCCAACTTCTTTCGAAGGGTGAGTTGTTGATTCATTCTTCAAAAATGTTTTGCTCATTGGGCTCATTGGAGGTTGTTGTTCTGTTTCTTGTAGGAATAAATCTTCACACCTTCTCTTTTCGTGCCATAATTCCTCCTCAATCTTCTTTTCCTTTCCGTAGTTGTCCTCATATAAGGATTGAGAGGCGACAGACACTTCCGCAGCGTTAAAGGCTCCTCCTAGATTTGTGGTTTTCTCCTTTCCCTTTCCAGATTCTTTTGTGGTTTTTGAGGTACCTATAGTGTGAGTTCTTAGGGCAGTACTTGATGAGAGTAGAACAGGAGCTTTGGTTGACCTTTGAGTTGGTTCCCTTGGTGACGGAGGTGGCATTGATTGCACAGGAGTTGGGCTGGGCTTGCATTGACCAGGTTCCTTTCTCTTGGGAAAAGACCTATGCTCATTAGGACTTGCTCTTCTTTTTGAACCGGGGGGTGAAGGTGATTCATCGAGGTTGATGACATGAGGGGTTGATGCTTTTCTTTCTGACGGCTTCCTGAGTGGGAAGAGTGGATTGGCTTATGTTACTTGTTTGGATAGACTTTTCATTCTTGTCTCAAGAAGCCTCTGATCCGAGTTTATCTTTATCAGGTGTTATACCCTGAATTTTCGTTCATATTCTTACTAATGATCTCCGACAGGTTAAGACCCCTGGATGTCGAACATACAGGGAATGCGTTTTCGGTAACTTAACCCAGGATGTCTGCTTATAATTTACTTAATTGTTATCCCAGGATGTAATGCACTCTGAATCTGTTTATCTATTTAATCACAGCATGCACAGGTACCCTGCATGTTAGGAAAGCTTTACTAATCTTTCTCTTTGATTCCATGTGTCTAAGCCAGGAACAGAAGGGAAGATAACGGTCATATAGACTTGGTCAAGGTCAGAAGCACGTGTGGAAAAGCAGACCTGCCGTTAAACTCGGTCAAACAACGGTCGAAAGTGGTTGAAAGAAGATACCAGGAATCTCGGGATGTTAGTTAGGTTTCCTATGTATTTATACGCGGCATAGGACTTAGTTTTTTTCACTCTCTTGATCACATGTATTCACGCTACCACATAGCAATCAAGCCGCAAACACTTGTACTCGGAATATTTTACTTAGCAATAAATAGGCAACGTGTGTTATCGTTGCAGAAGGGGTTTTTTATGCCGGCAATCCTTGAAGACATTCAATGATTAATGGCTTTTTCCCCCTTTCAAATCTCGTTGTTCTTAGTTGCATTCAGGGAAGTGTTCACTTGTGTTTCCATTTATATAAACTACACCTTGGATTTCAATAAACTAATCTGATTTTTAATATCCTACATCCAGGGCACCATACCTCACAAACGAATTTG
This sequence comes from Deinandra increscens subsp. villosa, assembly GCA_039602395.1. Lineage (NCBI taxonomy): Eukaryota > Viridiplantae > Streptophyta > Magnoliopsida > Asterales > Asteraceae > Deinandra > Deinandra increscens. The sequence continues at coordinate 107,557,169 of JBCNJP010000027.1, forward strand.
GTTTCCTAATTTAGCTTCATAATTTTTGACCAAAACAATTTGGTGCCCACCGTGGGGCAATTGGTGTCAATATTTTTCCAAACTCTTGTTAGATTTATTCTCAACTTGATCTTTTCGAAAATCTATCAAAACATGGTAACACAACCAAGTACCTCGAATGCAACTACCCCTGCAAGCACTTCTACTACTACTAGCACTGTTCTTCCTCCACCACCGCCACAGGTCACCACGTCAACAACCACTACCGTGAACCGCAATACCAGCAGGGCTACCAATCAGGGCGTCACGGGCACAAGACGTAGTGGAGAAATTCCACTAATGGTCTCCAACGATGAATTCCTTACCATGTTCGCAAAAGTACAGCAATATATGGAATAACAACAGAAGCTGAACCAAGACATGTTTGGAGAGGTAGCCAAGCTGAGGTCAGAGATGAACAGGGTGGATCATACACCCGTGTCTCCTATTCAGGCTAGAAGGCTACAATACAGCAGTCCTGGGAACGGATCCAGTCTAGCAGATGACATTCAAATCATTGATTCGAGGCCTACATATGCTGCTGCTCATACTACCTTGTCTGACAGGCCCATGATGTCAACATTCAGGGATTCTGCCTCGAATCCTGGGGGCACCACTACCCAGGATACTGGTAACATCCTTGGAACCCCTAACCTTAATGCTCATACTAATGAATCTGTGCATGATACAGGCTTAAGCCCGGCAGTGGCAAAGGAACTCAAAAAACTAAAGGAGATGATCTCGAGTGTTCCTGGGGTGGTCTAGCCTATCCTTGAAGTAGCACCATCGAGCCATCGACTTTCGAGGTTCACCTCCCCAATATGTGACGTGGAGATACCCAAGAGGTTTCAGACTCCCATTATGAAACTGTACGATGGCACAACTGATCCGGAAGAACATGTGGCTCAGTATATGGAAAGAATGGAGGTGATCTACATGCCCCCTAATATCAAGGAGGCATGCTTATGTAAGGCCTTTGGGTCAACACTAACAGGTTCAGCCTTTAAAATGGTTGCTGAGTATTCCACCCTATTCTATCCCATCCTTTTCTCATTTAATTAAGTTATTTAATAACCAATTTTCTTGTAGTCGCAGTTTTGAAAAACCGACGAGTGATCTTTACAGGGTTACCCAGAATGCTAACGAGTCTATCAGGGATTATGTAAACAAGTTCGACAAGGAGACCCTGGATATTCCCAACATGGACATGGCTATTTCCGTCCAAGCATTCAAGATGGGTCTGAAGAAATATTCCCCCTTCTATCAAGATCTTGTAATGAATCTCTGTCACAGACTTGATGAAGTAAGGCATAGGGCCCTGCGATTCATCAGGCTTGAAGAGGATAGGAAAATACAGGAAAAAGTTGTCGTTGTCCCAGGATACGTCTCTTCCAACAGGAAATCAGAACTGGCACATCCAAGGTCCCAGAGGCCTAAACCCTATTCCAAACCCGATAATCCAAGGGTTAATAGGGTCGATCAGGGTGAAGACGAGGTTGATGAAGAGTATCCTACTTTCAGTGAGTTTTGTTTTGCTATAGATATTGCAAATGTGATTAACGCTATGCAGGACCTAGGGGACAAAGCAAGGTGGCCCAGAAAGACAAACAAACAAGCATCCTGGAAAGATAAGTCCAAGTGGTGCGCATACCATGAGGACTTTGGCCATGTAACCGAGGATTGCATAGCTATGCGGAAGGAAATCATTTATTTACTGAGCAAAGGCTTCCTGAAGGAACTCCTAGGAAGGAAGAAAGACAAATCCAAGGGCTTTGATCAGTCTACGAAATCCAGGGGCACTGACCAGACCCAAGATGCAGACAGATCATGCGGGCATCCCGAACGGGCAGCGTCTCCATCCCTGGATGCAAAGGCAGTTTATTTTATATCTGGTGGATCTGATATATGTGGTACTTCTTATTCTGAAGCTAAAAGGCACGCACGGGAAACCAAATCCGACGTACCCAGGAAATCTGTCAAAGCCTCGGTACAAACACACGTGAAGGATGTTACCTTCAGTGAAGATGACAGATGCAACGTCATGGACCCTCACAGTGATGGGCTCGTGATCACACTCTACATAGCCAACAATTTCGTGAAGAGGATCCTAATTGACGGAGGTAGTTCTGTTAAAATTATTCAACTTGAAACATTGACCAAGATGGGGATACCCCAGGATGAAGTTATCGCCAAATCCACGTTCTCGTGGGTTTCAGTGGGGAAACAAAGAATACCCTAGGAGAAGTGAAGCTTCCAGTTTATGTTGAGGGGGTAAACTCAATGCAACGCTTTTGTGTAATGGATGCTCCATCCGGATACAACAGTATCCTGGGCAGACCCTGGATTCATGACATGAAAGTTTTCCCCTCTACGTATCATTAGTGTGTCAAGCTGCTAACACTATGGGGAGTGGTCACCATCCACAGCGACCAACAGGAAGCGAAAGACTGCTACACCTCAGCCATGAAGATTTCAGCCAAAGCCCGACAAGGATAGAAATCAAAGAAAAAAGCCAGGGACATCCTAGAGGCAAGGGAGCAGGATGTTAAGCAAGTAGTCCTAGACCCCTTGCATCCTGGGGAGAAGGTATCAATAGGCACTAACATCCCTGGCCCCATTGAAGAAGAACTGGTGAAATTTCTCCGGTCCAAAATGTCAACAATTGCGTGGAACAATGAAGATATGACAGGTATATCCAAAGATGTTATAACACATAAACTTGGTATTGATCCTTCTTACATGCCCGTGCATCAAAAGAGGAGAAAGTACGCTCCTGAGAGGCATGTAATAATCCAAGAGGAGGTAGACCGTCTACTGAAGAATAAGATGATCAGAGAGGTTAAGTTTTCAAGATGGTTGGCCAATGTGGTGGTAGTGGAAACGAAAAATGGCAAATGGAGGGTCTGTGTAGATTATACAAACATGAACCGTGCATGCCTTAAAGAACTTTTTCCTTTACCACACATTGACTCCATGGTGGATGCAACGGCAGGTCATGAAATGCTAACATTTATGGATGCCACCTCTGGATTTCAACAAATTCAAATGGAACCCAGTGATCAAGAGGATACAGCCTTCATCACACCAACAGGTATTCATTGTTATATTGTTATGCCTTTTGGATTGAAAAATGCAGGGGCAACCTACCAAAGATTGGTGAATATGATGTTCAAAGAAAAGATAGGAGAGACTATGGAGGTATAAATAGATGACATGGTGGTAAAGTCCCTGGATGTCAGCACCCATGTCCAGGATGTTAAAGAATCTTTGGACATCTTAGACAAGTACAATATGAAGCTGAACCCAGAAAAGTGTCATTTTGGAGTGGGTGCTGGCAAATTCCTGGATTACATGGTGACCAAAAGAGGAATCGAAGCTAGCCCAGAACAAATTTGTGCCATAATGAACCTGAAGTCACCAGAGTCAACCAAGGATGTACAAAGGCTGACAGGTCGTGTTGTAGCCCTGAATAGATTCATTTCCAAATCCTCGGAGAGGTGTCGGGATTTTTATGATATTCTGAGGAAAATTAAAAGTTTGAATGGACGTCCCAACATGAACAAGCCTTCAAGGATTTGAAAACTTATTTATCCTCGGCACCCCTTCTAATGAAGCCGAATCCAGGGGAGCCTTTATCGTTATACCTTGCAGTCTCAAGAAACACGGTAAGCGCGGTCCTAACCAAGGATGCGAAAGGCCAACAACACCCAATATATTACGTAAGTATAAGTCTTCTTGATGCTGAATCCGGGTATTCGCATTTAGAGAAACTTATATTAGCCCTAAGTATGGCCTCTACTAAATTTGGACACTATTTTGAAACTCATACTATACATGTGAAAACTAATTACCCTATAAATTCTGTCTTAAGGAAACCTGAGATGTCAGGGAGGATGGCAAAATGGTCTCTGAAGTTGAGTGATTAAAACCTGGTATATGAAGCAAGAACAACAATCAAATCACAAGCTCTAGCAGACTTTGTGGCTGATTTTAGTAATGATATCCAAGACGAAGCGGACCAAGAATTCCAAAGCCTAGAGCAAGAAGAATTCTCAGGATGTTGGACCCTTTTCACGGATGTGGCCTCCAATGTCAGGGGGACAGGCCTTGGAATCATACTAAAATCGCCACAGGGGGACATGATACCCCAGGCTGTTAGGTTTGGGTTCCAGGCAACCAATAATGAAGCGGAGTATGAAGCCTTGATTGCTGGCCTATAATTAGCTCTACATCTTGGGATCCAGAACATCTAGGTATACGTCGATTCCCTACTTCTAGCTAACCACTTTAATGGAGCTTATGCAGTGAAAGGGGAGAAACTGGCCAAGTACCTAGAAGTCGTGAAAGCCATATCCCAGGATTTTCAAATTTTCGACATTCAGCAAGTACCCAGGGATGAAAATGCTGAAGCGGATGCACTAGCAAACCTGGGGTCGGCATTCAAAGCAATGGAAGATACACATGTCCCCATAATCCACATACTAAGTCCAGCAATCAATCAACAAGAGAACTTGGAAGACATTAGTCCTGAGGGCATGGTTTTGGCATCCAATACCCAGGATGCACAGTGTCCTGATATCCAGGATGCACAGCGTCCTATGTCCTAGGATACCATGTCATCCTGGTCTAGACCTATCATAGAATACCTACAAAACGTCTCAATCCCAAAAGAAGAAAAAGATACCAGAGCGTTCAGAACCAGAATCTCCAGGTACGTTCTCATTAAAGGTGAATTATATAGAAAACTTTTGGCAGGAACATACCTAAGATGCTTGGAGAATAAAGAAGCTCAGGAAGTACTCAAACATATCCATGAAGGCGACTATGGAAACCACACAGGGGGCAGATCTCTAGTGTCTAAAATCTTGAGAACAGGTTACTTTTGGCCATTCTTGAGAAAAGATGCCCACGATTTTTCCCTTACATGTGATGCTTGCCATAGACGCACCAACATTCCCCATCAACTTGCCGAACCCTTGCATCCTATCCCTGCATTCTGGCCCTTTATGAAATGGGGAATGGACAATATGGGAAAGCTACCGAAGGCGCCAGGAGGCAAAGTCTTCATGTTAGCTATGACTGATTACTTCTCGAAGTGGATAGAGGCCGAAGCATATGTGTAAGTCAGGGAAAAGGAAGTTATTTCATTCATCAGTGCATCCTCAGGCTAATGGCCAGAGAACTACTAGATTCGGTGAAAGTGTGTGATAATGGGTCTCAATTCATTGGCAAGAGAACTACTAGATTCGGTGAAAGTTGGGGAATAAAGATGATAACTTCTACACCAGTGCATCCTCAGGCTATGTTTTGGCTAAAAATTACTTAAGTTAAATTAGCAAAGTTTGAACCAAATATGAATGTGAGGTTAGGTGTCTAAAATTCGAATATGAAAATAGTTTGAAATAATCCTGGGACAACAACAGAATTCCAGGGACAAATAACTAAAATCTTTAATCAAAAGATAAGGTTTGCTTATGGAATCCGTTAAGAAGCTTAGCAACACAAATGTAACCTGAAATGCAAGTAGGAACACCGAGATTTTGACTAGGGAAAAGCCCTTAGCCCTTAGATGTCTCTAAGGCGCCGCCGGCATAAAAACCCCGGGTAGCGATAACACACGCTACCAATTTATTGATCACTGAAAATGTCAATTACAATGAGTTCGCAGAGAAATTAGTACGAGAATACAATGAGTAAAGCTCGAATGAGCTGAAAAATGAATCTAAGAGTCCTATTTATGCTCTAGGGTCTTCAACTACTTCTCCGATATTCCAGGGATCTCCTCTTCAACGTCTCTTTCTGTTAGTTGACCGAGTTTCCAGCTAACTAACATTGACCACGTGCAAATAAAGCCTTCTCCTCGTTTCATGTGACCGTTAGAAGACTTTGTCAACCTGTTTCCACTTAAATAAAAGCACGAGACACATTAGTAACGAAATCCTAGCATGCAGGGTCATTTCCACATGCTGGGTCATTGTAAAAATAAGGGCAATCCCTGGATTAGATCATATAAGTGTAGAATAAAATAAAGGTAAACTTCCCTGTCTGATTTTAATCATCCTGGGTCATCGAACATTACCTGTCAACATCCAGGGTCATACAATTCCTAGGTCATACCTACCTTTTGTTCATCCAGGGTTACTTTGTACTTTACCTGTGCCCTGGATTATCAACTGAGAATTCGGGGTATAACAATTGCCCCCAAATTTTCGCAAGTGGATAGAACTTACAGCTGTGAAAATTTGAATTTTTGGGTCACATCACCCCTCATCTTTAATCGTGGCCGTTAAATCTGCATCCACGACGCCACGTCTCAAGATATTTCGCCTCACCTCTGTAACTTCCCCTTTTCTTTAAATACAGCTTTTAACCTCCTCTTTCTTCACACAATCTTCTTCGAGAGCAAAAGGTTTCCGGCGACGCTTTCAGCTTCCGATTCCCTTCTTCCAGGTAAATTCTCCGATCTTGCCTTTTCCTTCATTAGCTCCGACCATGACTCGGAAAAAGATCCGGTCGGAAACCTTAACTAAAAAGACTGGGATAGAGGATTTCCTCGACCAGCGTTACCTCCAAAATCGAGAGCTCGAGACCTGCACTTTTACCGACGGCGACATCGCTGCATTGTTTTCGTCGGGTCTTTTCCCTGAATCCGCTGAGATCAGGCCTTTTGACGCAAGGCTCCGATCAGATTTCTGCTCGGAGACTTGGGTTTGTTTTCCTTTCACTCCTTTCTCCATGGGTCTCTCTTATCCTTTCTCCGGCCTCCTGGCTGAGTTTTTCGAGGCTACCGGTCTTGCCTACGCCCAAACCCTTCCTATCATCTGGAGGATCTTGGGTACCATCGATCGTTTGAACAACGAGTTCGATTCCCTGGTTGGTCTGCCTGAGTTGGCCCTGGGTTATGAACTCAAATCCCATGGCAACAATCGATTTCTGTTCAAAGCCCTAAGCAAAGAGGTTCAAATGAATCCTCGGGCTTCGTTTTATGAGGAATGGAAAGGGAAGTTTTTCTGTGTCAAGAGGTCCACTATTCCAGGAGGGATGAGCCTTCCAATTAGGTGGAGAGTAGATGGTAGGTTTTTACCTGCATTAGGAATTAGGATTATATTTTATTCAAATACTTACCCTGGATTTGTGTTTTGCAGTTCCCAGCCTGAGCTCCGTTGGTCCTGCAAATTCAGGGACACTCGAAAGATTTGAGGCCTTCCTGACTGTTAGTGAAATTGATAGAGAATTCAGAACCGATCTCCACCAAGCTGCTTCCTCCACCTCGCATACTATGTCAAGTTGTAAGTACATTGGTACCCTGCATTTTTCTACCTTAGATTTTATCGATTTCTGATACTTTTGCTTATTTAGCTGCTGTCACTCCCATCAACCTGGAAAACATTGATCTAGACGACCTTCTGATAGGCGAATCCGAACAGGACCTGCAAGTCACTGCCTCTGTGAAGACCGAACCTATGACTGCTCCCAAAGCTCCTTCTTCAAGGACTTCTGGTACTAAGCGCAAGACCAGGGCCACTGCCACCGCTCCTGCCCCTGTCATGCAATCTCTAGAGAACCTGGATGCTGCAGAGCTCCGTGCCCATGCTGAGGCCTCTTCCCGCCAAGTAAGTTAATCCTGGGTACCCCTGAATTTTCTACATGTTAAACAATTCAAGGTCATAAATGTTAATAGAAGTACCTTTTCTTGCAGATTGCTAGCCGATTCGTGGAGATGGTCTGGGCTGCTGAGAAGCGGGCCCAGGACGCTGAGGCTGCTGCCAAGAAGGAGGTTGCTTCCCTGACCAAGGAGCTGAACTCGCTCAGGATAGCAGCCAACAAAAACCTGGGTCTGGTGCATGATCTTGAGAAGAAGGCAGTGGAGGCACGGGCTGCGCATGAGTCTGCTTTAGCCGCTAAGGGCGATGAAGGCAGGCTCATCGCTCGCATCTCCCTTTTCCAGTGCAGGCTGAAAATGGCGAAGGAGGCAAGGGATCTCGGGTTTCAGAACCCTGAGTGGGATGTGACCGGATGGGCCACCAAACTGCGCGGACTAGGCGCAACCATCCCCGCTGGATGTGACCCTGATGCTGGCCCTGGGTCTAGCAAGGGTACCCCGTCCAAGGATTCCGCCGGCCACGCCATGGAGATCGACCAGCCGAAGGGAGCGGAGCAGCCAGCCCAGGGGTCTGAGGCAGCGGAGGAGGTTCCTGTTGATGAAGCAAAGGAGGTGCCCCAGGATGAAGCTTGAAGAATAGGGGTCACCTTCTTATCTTTTGTGGTTCATGTTTGTTTGAAAACAATTTTATTTTTATGCATGTGATGGTATACCGGTTGATGTTTCCCGGTTTATTTTGTTAAAACAATGATCCACCCCTGGATGTGATATCCAGGGCCTTTTGACATGTCCCAGCCTGGGACGTTCGGAGCTTTTCCGGGCCCAGGTTGGGTTTTATGAATATATATAACTGCTTTAGTTACATACCTGTGTTTGACATATTTGAATGATATTTGCAATGTATGGAATGGTTCTAGGGTTTACCTTGGTAATCCTGGGTTGCCCCCAGGATCTTAGGATTCCTCGTAGCTTTAGCAGACTTGTGAACGTTTCCTGTAATAGGAACATATCAATCAGAATTAACTAGACAAGGAGTTAATTTTCTTAGGCTTTGACCGTTATGCCCCTGGATTAGATTAATAATCCTGGGTCACTAGGTAATCTTTGAATTGTTTCTGGGGTCAAGCCCGATGGTAATTTTAGAATTATTTCTGGGGTCAAGCCCTTAAATACTGGGGTCAAACCCGGTGCTGTACTGGCGAACTGGGGTCAAGCCCGGTGCCGTACTGGCGAATTCTAGGGACCACCTCAAGCCGTACTGGCGAACTAGGGTATTGCCTCGGGTGTCTTAAGTTGGTACGTTAGCACCAATCCGTCTTGAAAACGCGTTAATCGTTTTAAACCTTGAGAGATCCGCATATGTCCCTGGATTGCAAGGTTGCCACCAATGCTATTAACATGGATGATCTCACAATCGCAGGGTTTCATACTTGGATCACGTGCGTCTCGGGCGAGGCAAAAATTGCCAACGTGCGCTCCAGGCGAGGCGTGATAGCCCATATTCGGGTGAAGGACGTATAATCCTTAAACCTTAGGAATGGGTTTAACATTTACCCATACGGAAGTGAGATGGCCAATCCCAATACTTAGGAGAAATACGTTTGTTGCAGTTGACTTGGAGTACCTTGAGTATTCTTCGCTTCGTATGCCTTGAATTTCCGATCATCCTGCACCTTGAATACCTTGAATCCTGGGATACCCTGGATTTTAGGCAATCCGTCTTGCAAAGCATAGATCTTAGCGAATTCAAAACATTAAATAACAATTTTAAAAATGAAACATAACATGTAATTAATATCAGCAACTAAATAACGAAAGCAAAACATATAAGGGGAATAAGTAAATTAAGTGAGAAGAACTGACCTGAATTTTCATTGTGAAATTTCAAAATAAAACACATACCTGAGCAAGTGAATCCTGGGACAGAAGGCCTTACATGAAATATGCTTTGAGGTGTATCGCATTCCAAGGTCTTGGCAATAGGTCTCCTTCCATACTAGCCAGCCAATATGCCCCCTTACCAGCTTCGGAATTAATCAAATAAGGACCTTCCCACTTAGGAGCTAATTTCCCGTCTCCTGGATTTGTTGTGTTCTGAAACGCCTTTCTCAGGACTAGGTCTCCTACCTTGAATCTTCTGATCCTTACATGCTTGTTATAGGTCTTCGAAATTCTTTGCTGATATGCTGCCATTCTCCAAGCCGCCTGATCTCTCATCTCATCCAGGGTATCCAAGTCTTCAACCAGGGACTGGTCATTCTAATCCTGGGTCTGACCACTGATCCTGAATGTTGGGATCACCATTTCCGTCGGGATGACTGCTTCTGTGCCAAATACCAGGGAATATGGGGTTTGGCCCATGGCATTCTTGGAGGTAGTCCTATCTGCCCATAATGCTAAGGGTAATTCCTCTGCCCATCTTCCCTTCTTCTCCTTCAGTCTCATCTTCAGGTTGTTTATGATGATCTTGTTGCTTGACTCAGCTTGGCCATTGGCTTGAGGATGTACTGGAGTTGATGTTATCATCTTGATACCCCAGGATTCACAGAATCCTGTGGTCCTACTTCCAATAAATTGAGAGCCATTATCACAGACAATCTCAGATGGCACTCCAAACCTTGTCAATATGTTCCTTTTAATGAAGGATATAACCTCTTTTTCCCTGACTTGAACGTACGCTTCGGCTTCAATCCATTTTGAGAAGTAATCTGTCATTGCTAACATGAATACCTTTCCTCCAGGGGCTTTGGGTAGCTTACCAACAATGTCCATCCCCCATTTCATGAAGGGCCAGGATGCTGGAATTGGATATAGAGGCTCTGCAGGCTGGTGAGGCACATTGGCGTGTCTTTGACATTCGTCACATTTCTGAGAGAAATCCAGGGCATCTTTTCTCATTGTTGGCCAATAATACCCCATTCTTAGGATCTTGGACATCAGGGACCTGCCCCCTGTATGGTTTCCACAATCACCCTCATGGATGTCTCTGAGCACTTCCTGGGCTTCGTCCTTCTCCAAGCATCTCAAATACGTACCTGCAAAAGATTTTTTATATAATACATTTTTTATAATTACATACCTGGCTACTCTTATCCTGAATGCACGGGCGTCTTTCTCGGTTTCTGGTATAGTACCATCCTGCAAATATTGAATAATCGGCCTAGTCCAGGATTCCTTAGTAGAATCCTGGGTACTGGATACCAGGGTCTCACCTAGTGTGTCAAAATCCTGGGAATCCATACCTTGGTCTATGGCCAGTGTTAGTATGTGAATAATAGGAATATGAGTATCTTCAAGTGTTTTGAATGCTGAACCTAAGTTTGCTAGTGCGTCTGCTTCAGCATTCTCTTCCCTTGGTACTTGTTGAATGTTAAAATTTTGAAAATCCTGGGACATTCGTTTTACCACTTCCAAGTACTTGACTAATTTCTCTCCCTTAGCTGCATAAGAGCCATTAAAATGGTTAGCTAAAAGAAGAGAGTCTACATATACCTGAATGTGTTGAATTCCCAGGTGTAATGCTAGGTGTAACCCAGCAATTAGGGCCTCATACTCGGCTTCATTGTTAGTTGCTTGAAATCCACATCTAACAGCCTGGGGTATCATGCCCCCCTGTGGCGATTTCAGTACTATTCCAAGGCCCGTCCCCTTGATATTTGATGCTCCCTCAGTGAACAAGGTCCAGCACCCTGAAATTTCCTCTTGTTGAAGCTGCTGCAATTCATGGTCTGCTTCTTGTTGTATGTCGGTACTGAAATCAGCCACAAAATCAGCTAGAGCCTGAGATTTTATAGCTCTTCTGGCCTCGTAGATCAGATCATATGCACTGAGCTTCACCGACCACTTAGCCATTCGACCTGACATTTCTGGTTTTCGCAAAACAGACTTTATAGGGTAGTTAGTTCTAACATGAATTGTATGAGTTTCGAAATAATGTCTAAGTTTAGTAGATGCCATACATAGGGCTAATATAAGTTTTTCAAGGTGTGAGTACCTGGATTCAGCATCAAGTAAACTCTTACTTACATAATATATTGGGTGTTGCTGACCTTCTGCATCCTTGGTCAGGACTGCACTTACCGTGTTCCTGGACACCGCCAAATACAGGGACAGGGGTTCCCCTGGATTAGGCTTCATTAACAAGGGTGCCGTGGATAAGTATACCTTCAAATCCTGGAAAGCTTTCTCATGTTGCTCCTTCCATTCGAATTTCTTGTTTTTCCTCAGGATATCATAAAATTCCCTACACCTTTCCGAAGATTTTGATATAAATCTGTTAAGGGCAGCGATTCTACCTGTAAGTCTTTGAACTTCCTTGGTGCTGGTTGGCGATTTCAGGTTGGCAATTTCCCTGATCTGTTCTGGACTTGCCTCTATTCCTCTTTTGGTCACCATGTATCCCAGGAATTTACCTGCTCCGACTCCAAAGTGGCATTTTTCTGGATTCAGCTTCATGTTGTATTTATCCAAGATATCAAAGGAATCCTTGACATCCTGGACATGGTCACTGGTGACCCTCGATTTGACCACCATATCGTCGATATAGACCTCCATCGTGTCCCCCAGCTTTTCTTTGAACATCATGTTGACCAGCCTCTGATATGTTGCCCCTGCATTTTTCAGTCCAAAAGGCATAACTATATAACAATATATACCTGTCGGTGTTATGAATGCTGTGTCTTCCTGATCCTGGGGTTCCATCTGAATTTGCTGAAATCCTGAAGTTGCATCCATGAAAGTTAATATTTCATGGCCCGCGGTTGCATCGACCATGGAGACTATGTGAGGCAATGGGAATGGATCTTTCGGGCATGCACGGTTCAGGTCCGTGTAATCCACGCATACCCTCCATTTGCCATTCTTTTTTCCCACCACCACCACGTTGGCTAACCACCTGGGAAACTTGACCTCTCTGATCATCCCTGCTTTCAGTAATCTGTCCACTTCCTCCTGGATTATGACGTTCTTCTCTGGCGCAAATTTTCTTCTCTTCTGATGTATTGGCCTGAAAGAATTATCAATTCCAAGTTTATGTGTGATAATAGATTTAGAAATACCTGTCATATCGTCATGACACCAAGCGAAGGTTGACATCCTGGTCCTGAGTAGATTCACTAATTGTTCCTCTACCGGCCCTGGAATATTCGTCCCAATATAGACCTTTTTCCCTGGATTTGAGGGATCTAGCTCAACAGCTTTGACGTCTTGCTCCCTTGCTTCCAAGGCTTCCCGGGCCTTCTTCTTTAATTGCTATGCTTGCCTTGGTTTAGATGATATCTTCATCGCCGTGGTGTAACATTCCTTAGCTTCTTGCTGATCGTTGTTGATTGTGATCACACCCCAAGGTGTTGGTATCTTCACACATTGATGATATGTTGAGGGTACAGCCCTGTTGTCGTGAATCAAGGGTCTACCCAGGATTACATTGTATCCTGATGGTGCTTCCATCACACAGAAGCGCTGGACTGAATTGAGTCCCTCTACATAGACTGGAAGCTTTACTTCTCCCAGAGTGTTCTTCGTTTCACCACTGAAACCCATAAGTACCGTGGATTTCGAGATGATCTCTGTGTGCGGGATTCCCATCTTGTTCAAGGCTTCTAATTGGATTATGTTTACTGAGCTTCCTCCATCAATCAGAATCCTTTTCACGACGATGTTGGCAATATGAAGAGTTATCACTAGCCCATCGTGATGAGGGTCTATGATGTTGCGTCTATCATCTTCTCCAAATGTAATTTCTTTGAGATCTGGCTGAATAGAGCTCTTCCTGGGTCTTTGGTCCCTGTCTGATTTTGATTCCTTGGCGTGTCTCTTTGCTGCAGAATAAGAAGTACCACAGATATCAGAACCACCAGAAATAAAATGAACTACCTTAGCATCCGGGGGTGGTGATGATGCTCTTTCGGGATAGTCATCGGAGCGTCCATAATCCTGGGTCCTTGCGCCGTTGTCCCTGGATTTTGAATTCTGTTCCCTGGATTTGTCCTTCTTTTTTCCCAACAGTTCCTTTAGATTGCCCTTGCTGAGTAGATAGCTGATCTCTCTTCTCAGGGCCATGCAATCTTCAGTTTGATGACCAAAGTCTTCGTGGTAGGCACACCACTTGGACTTGTCCTTCCATGTGGAGGGTTTATCGCTCTTTCTGGGCCACCTTGCCTTGTCGCCGAGATCCTGCATAGCATACATCACACCAGAAACGTCAGTAGTAAAGCAATAGTCATTAAAAGAAGGATATTCTTCATCGTCCTCATCCTGTTCCACATTGTTCACTCGGCGCTCATCAGGCCTTGAATAAGGCTTTGACCTTTGTGACCTAGGATGTGTGGATTCTGACTTTCTGCTGGAACCGTTGAATCCTGGGGAGGACTCATTCTTTCCTAGGATTTTCCTATCCTCCTCCAGTCTGATGAAGCGGAGAGCCCTGTGACGAACTTCATCCATCTTATGACATGGGTTCATGACTAGATCCTCGTAAAACGATAAGTCCTTGTTCAGCCCCATTTTAAAGGCTTGAACTGCAGTTGCCATATCCATGTTCGGGATCTCCAGAGCTTCTCTGCTGAATCTGCTGATGTAGTTCCTTAAGGTTTCACCTGCATTCTGGGTTACCCTATACAGATCACTTGTTAGTTTTTCAAAACTACGACTACAAGAAAATTGACTGTTAAATAAATTAACTAGTTGTGAAAATGAAGCAATAGAATAGGGAGGAATGTTTAGGAGCCATATGAGAGCTGCCCCTGTTAAGGTGGACCCAAACCCTTTGCAAAGGCAGGCTTCCTTTATTTCGGGTGGCATGTGAATAACCTCCATTCTTTCGCGGTATTGCGCCACATGCTCTTCTGGGTCTGTGGTGCCGTCGTAAAGCTTCATACTGGGTGTTTGGAACCTCTTGGGAATCTCCACATCACAGATTGATGGAGCAAATATGGACATCCTATGGCTCGAGGGTCCAACTTCAGGGATCGGCTGCACAACTCCTGGGACACTCGAGATCATTTGCTTGAGTTTCTGAATCTCTCGTTCCACTGATGGGCTGATCCCTGAATCCTGCACTGAATTGTTAGTATTAGCATAATAGGTGAAAGCGTTACCGACATCCTGGGGTATGTTTGTCCCAGGATTAACGACTGGTTCCCTGATGATAGACGCCCTGGGTAGATCAGCATGGGCCATTTGAGTAGGGAAGAACGTTGATCTTCCGCTTGATGGGGTGACGCCTTCGTGTACCTTGGAATTGCTTCCAGGGGTACTGAAATTCAGAATTCTGGGGTCGAGTGGCGATAGTTGAGCCGTCGTGGCCCTGGGTAACTCCGATCTCAAGCTGGTCAATTGAGCCATGAATTCCTGGTTCACCTTCTGTTGTAGTTCCATGTGGCGCTCCAATTTACCGAATGTGGCCAGGATATCAGTGTCAGATATTAAGACAGGGTCTGCTGGGATGTTTTCAGTTTCGATCACTTCATGGTTGACTACCGGCGCGTCACTGCGTGTAGCCGAAGTCGAGGCATTAAACCCTGGATCTGATGAAGTGATTCCACTTGTCGAAATACTGGTCCTTGGGCCTGGTTGGGTAACTCTTGTTGTTGAAGCAGTTACAGCAGAAGCCGAGACATTCGTGGTGTCCATTTGTGTTGACATTTTTTGATAGATTTTGGTAAAAATCAAGTTTAGGATGAATCTAAAAAGAGTTTGACAAAAGATTGACACCAATTGCCCCACGGTGGGCGCCAAATTGTTTTGGCTAAAAATTACTTAAGTTAAATTAGCAAAGTTTGAACCAAATATGAATGTGAGGTTAGGTGTCTAAAATTCGAATATGAAAATAGTTTGAAATAATCCTGGGACAACAACAGAATTCCAGGGACAAATAACTAAAATCTTTAATCAAAAGATAAGGTTTGCTTATGGAATCCGTTAAGAAGCTTAGCAACACAAATGTAACCTGAAATGCAAGTAGGAACACCGAGATTTTGACTAGGGAAAAGCCCTTAGCCCTTAGATGTCTCTAAGGCGCCGCCGGCATAAAAACCCCGGGTAGCGATAACACACGCTACCAATTTATTGATCACTGAAAATGTCGATTACAATGAGTTCGCAGAGAAATTAGTACGAGAATACAATGAGTAAAGCTCGAATGAGCTGAAAAATGAATCTAAGAGTCCTATTTATGCTCTAGGGTCTTCAACTACTTCTCCGATATTCCAGGGATCTCCTCTTCAACGTCTCTTTCTGTTAGTTGACCGAGTTTCCAGCTAACTAACATTGACCACGTGCAAATAAAGCCTTCTCCTCGTTTCATGTGGCGGTTAGAAGACTTTGTCAACCCGTTTCCACTTAAATAAAAGCACGAGACACGTTAGTAACGAAATCCTAGCATGCAGGGTCATTTCCACATGCTGGGTCATTGTAAAAATAAGGGCAATCCCTGGATTAGATCATATAAGTGTAGAATAAAATAAAGGTAAACTTCCCTGTCTGATGTTAATCATCCTGGGTCATCGAACATTACCTGTCAACATCCAGGGTCATACAATTCCTAGGTCATACCTACCTTTTGTTCATCCAGGGTTACTTTGTACTTTACCTGTGCCCTGGATTATCAACCGAGAATTCGGGGTATAACAGGCTAATGGCCAGGCGGAGTCTAGTAACGAGATTAACATCAACAATTTGAAGAAAAAACTCAAGGAGAAGAAGGGAAAATGGGCAGAGGAACTACCATTAGCATTGTGGGCTGATAGAACCACATCCAAGAATGCTACAGGCCAAACCCCTTTTTCATTGGTTTTTGGTACGGAAGCAGTCATTCCAACAGAAATGGTTGTCCCAGCATTCAGGGTCATCAGGCAGACCTAGGATGCAAATAATGAGTCCCTGGCTGACGATCTTGGCACCGTGGATGAACTACGAGAACAAGCTGCTTAGAGAATGGCTGCGTATCAACAAAGAATATCTAAAACCTACAACAAGCATGTAAGAATCAGAAGGTTCAGGGTAGGAGACTTGGTTTTAAGGAAGGCATTCCAAAACACGACAAATCCAGGGGATGGTAAGTTGGCTCCCAAATGGGAAGGCCCCTACTTAATCGACTCAGAAGTAGGTAAAGGGGCATATTGGCTTACCAACATGGATGGTGAGTTACTATCAAGACCTTGGAATGCAATCCATTTGAAAGCTTATTTCATGTAAGTATAGTACCTAGGATGCGGCACGTCAGGTATGTTTTCTAACTAATGAGTTGATATAGGTATTTCTCTTATAATTTTTATTATTATCAAATGCTTTTGCTATATTCTTAATTTACCTGTTTTTATCATTTCCCATGAAAATTACTAACTCCTTTGGTAGAGATACTTGAATGAAAACAGATAGCTAACCCTGGATGCATGAAGCCAGTGATGTGTTTCTCCTAAGTTAGAGACGGGCCATCTCTCCTCTGTTCAAGGTATGTAGTATACCTTCTAAGGTTGAGAGGATATCACCTCTCCTACGTTTGGGTAATCGCCTGTAGCGTACGACCCCCGCCTGTAGCGCATGTTAACCCACATATTGGACCCAGGATTATGGGATTGACCTGTGTTGACAGCATGGGCGACAACCTCATGATTTATGGACATATGAGGGTTCCTTAAGGTTTTTTGTGTTTTCACACCAACATAAGAAACACGAGGCAATACCCTAGTTCGCCGGTCCAGCTCGAGGTGGACCCTAGAATTCGCTAGTACGACACCGGGCATGACCCCAGTTCGCCGGATCGGCACCGGGTTTAATCCCAGGACTTTTGGGCTTGACCTTAGGATTTTTGGGCTTGACCCCAGGATTTTTGGGCTTAACCCCAAGATTTTTGGGCTTGACCCTATGATTTTTGGGCTTGACCCCAGGATTTTTGGGCTTGACCCCAGGATTTTTGGGCTTGACCCTAGGATTTTTGGTTTCGACCCCAGGATTTTGGGTTTCAAACCCCAATTGTTAAAAATTTTTCCTAACATATGCAGGGTCTACATGAATGATCATACCCTAGGATGGCACGGTGGTGCCAAATCCTAGGATTTCGGTGTCGATTAAGCAACATTTTAGGTTGTCACTGAGCAATCAAAAGCGGAATTGCACCAAGGACAGAAGAAATTATTTGCTTGCACAAGAAAGAGTTTAGCATTCAGGGACTATCCCAGGATGTAGAAGGTATAGGTTAATTTCTTAACATTCTTATCGTACTTATGTATTTGTTTGTTTAAGATCAAGTTCCATTTCATAGGCACTGAGTATGCCATGAAGTTCACTGAGTCTCATCTTTTTCAAGTTTTTGCATTCCCTGATGCTCACTGTGTAAACTGTCCACACAGAAGGAAAAGAACGTAGGAACTTTCTGTTTACATCTACCTGGTCTAGTTTTACATCTACCTTTTGGAGTTCATCAAGCAAAGAAACAAATCTTAAGTACTGGTTTGTCATTGTTTCACCAAATTTGAAAGTAAAGTTTTTATACTTCTGTTTTAAAACATCTTTCTTGTTTTCTTTTACTTCATTGGTTCCTTCATACATTTCACTTAAGGCATTCCACAGGTCAAACGCAGTTTTATATCCTTTGAACCCACTTAAGATGGAGTTAGGAAGTGCAACCTATAGAGTCCAATATGCCTTATGGTCAAATTCGAGAGCAGTATAGTCAGATACAACATATTTGTCTAGTGGTTTTGGTATCCTGACTTCTGCATCATCAGCAGATGAAACCATGGGTGAGTAAGGTCCTTCAGTAAAAGATTTCCAAATACGCGGTCCAAAATCCTAACAAAACCTTCCATCCTGAGTTTCCAGGTACCAAAGTCATCTGGAGTGAACATTGGCGGTTTGTTGGAAGAACCATTTGGACAACTTAGACTAAAATCACTCATTTTAAAAACCTTTTGAAAGAAGAAACAGCAAGGCTTGTAAAGTAAGCAAGTAAAGTATCAACTTTGAAGCACTGAAAGTCTTCAAAGTGAGAGCCAAAGCTCTAATACCACTTGTAGGATCGTTATTAGTTAGAGTTAAACTAAAACAAAAGCCCTTTACTTGCAAATATAACCCTACGGAATTAAAGTTATATTTCACTTTACTTAAGCGATATTTAGTTCTTGTGTATAATGTAAAAGCTTGATTTGCATAAGATAGTAACAACGAAGTAACAAATACTCGACGCTATTTGCATTAACTCAAAGCTACACTATTACAAGTTCATGGTTTTTTGTGTGTATAAACTATGAGCTAACTAAGCTATATATAGTGCAGATGAGATCAATGACAGCCATTGATCTCATGCGATCTAATCTAGACCGTAAACAATAAAGTCAAATACAAACTACCAAAAGAATAAACATCGGTAATTTGAATATCTTGCGTGTTTGCAGCAACATACTACTTTAGGAGAGCGGCTTGAATCAGATATAGAAGCATACGAGAAGCTTTTGCAGGATTGGACTTGCTGAAAAGACATCTCAGGAAAAGTCCGGTTGAACTCATTATCTGGTGGATAATCGAGTTCACCCAGAATATTCGCTAAAGGACAAAACTGCTTCTTTCTGCTTGAACTGCCAGTTTCGCTTGAAGTGAGAATTCAGCTTCAACTTCAACTTCAGCCGGAACATAACAAAATTGGCATTCAACCGGAAATCTTCCAAGCGCAATATTCCTTACATTGAAAATCTGTATGAATTTTCTGCAAATCAATTAATTTCTTCTCATAAAACTCCCGGATAAAATGATATCTTATGTCAATATGCTTTGTTTTGGAATGCTGAACAGGGCTTTTCGTGATAGAAATAGTAGCCGGGTTATCAATGTAAATTGGAGTAGTTAGAAAATTCAAACCGTAGTCGCGTAACTGCTGTTGTATCCACAAAACTTGTGAACAACAACTTGAAGCAGCCACATATTCTGCCTCAGTAGTAGATGTTGCAACCGAGGTTTGCTTCTTGCATTGCCAAGACACTAATCTCTCCCCCAAAACTGACATCCGGCGGTAGTCGATTTAAAGTTGATTTTGCAGCTGCCATAATCCGAGTCAGAAGATGCTGATAACTCGAACTTATTATCATTTGGGTACCAGATGCCAAAATCCGGATTACCCTTTAAATAAGCAAAAATCCTTTTTACTGCTACCATATGTGAAGCCTTCGGAGCTGCCTGGTACCTAGAACATAAACAAACAGAAAACATAATATCAGGACGAGACGTAGTCAAATACATAAGGGAACCAATCATAGCCCTAAACAATGTCGAATCAACATTTGCACAGGATTCATCTTGTTCGATACCATGTGAAACCTGAATTGGGGTACTTGGAATCCGAACATCGCCAATCTTGAACCGAGCCAAAATATCAGACACATATTTTGTTTGGTGCAAAAATATGCCTTTGGCAGATTGATGGACTTGAAGACCCAGAAAGAAACCCATCTCCTCCATTGAGCTCATCTCAAACTTTGTTTGCATAACCCACTCAAATTCTTTGCATAAGCTGTCTTTTGTTCTTCCAAAGATAATATCATCAACATAAACTTGAACAAGCAGCAGATCCTTCCCGAACTTCTTTGAAAATAATGTACAATCCACCTTGCCACGTTGAAACCCATTGTCAAGCAAGTGTGTAGAAAGTGTCTCATACCAAGCCCTTGGTGCTTGATGAAGACCATATAAAGCCTTGTCTAACTTGTACACTTTGTTAGGAAACTCCAGATCATAAAAACCAGGCGGTTGCTTCACATAAACTTCTTCACGAATCTTTCCATTCAGAAAAGCACTTTTGATATCCATCTGATACACCTTAAATTCGTGATGTGCCGCGAAAGCTAGAAAAATCCTGATAGCTTCAATTCTTGCTACAGGGGCATACACTTCGTTGAAATCAATGCCTTCGATTTGTGAAAAACCTTGAACCACTAATTGTGCCTTGTTTCTGACAATGACACCGCGATCGTCTTTTTTACATTTGAATACCCACTTCATTCCACAAGGTTCTTTAGAATTGATAGGTAAATCCACGAGATGGCAAACACCCAATTTTTGAAATTGTTGCAACTCTTCTTGCATTGCTTCTACCCAAGAAGCATCTTCCAACGCTTTATCAACATTGGTAGGTTCCACTTGAGATAGAAAACACGAGTGAAAAACTTCATTTTGAACCCCCGAATCTCTAATTTCTGCAATTAAAGCATTAACATTCTCTGATAATTGATGTCGTGTACGCACTCCCGAATTCGGATCTCCAATTATGTTCTCTTGAGGATGAATATTATGAATCCTAAGAGTTGTTGAATCTGAAACTTCAAGATTATCTGCCAGATTATTTAAATTGGCATCTGCTTCTTCGGAACTTGATAAATCACCAATTGGTAAAGAATTTGGCACAGAAGAACTTGTACTAGGTAAATGAAATTGATCATAAACAGGTGTCGATTCAGCTTCATGAAAAGTACTTCATTGTTTCTAAATTAGAAACGTTCTGACTAGATGAAGCACCAGCAGTAGAAGTACTTGGAAACTTAGGAGTCCATGATCCTGGTCCAGGACTCTTTAGTGTGTGTAGCAAAGCAGCTAAAACATCAGGATCCTCTTCATCAGAATCAGGTTGTGCAGCCGTGAAAGAATCAAGTAAAGACTTGTAATCAAAAGCCCGAATATCAGCCAATTTGGGTTGTAGAAAGGTATGTTTTTGACAATCCACATTCACTTGATTCTCAATGGTCTTGGAAGAAGGAAAGTAAACACGTTTCATTGGATGATGATAACCAACAAAAATGCCTTCAACAGCTTTAGCTGCAAACTTCCCACCTTCCTTGAGAACCGTGCATAAACACCCAAATGGTTCGAATAAGTTTAAATCTGGCTTTCGACCTTTAAGCAATTCATAACTTGTTTTGTTAAATCGCTTAACAATCAGAACACGATTGAGTACATAGCATGCAGTATGCACTGTTCAGACCAAAAATTTATCGGTAAATGTGCATCGGCCAACAAAGTTCGAGCCGTCTCAATCAATATTCGATTCTTTCGTTCAACTACTCCATTTTGTTGCGGAGTATACGACGCACAGAATTCTTGTTTGATTCCAAGGGAATCACAAAAAGCTATCAACTTAGCATTCTTGAATTCAGTACCATTATCAGTACGAATGTGACAGACTTTGAACTTATATATCGATTCAAATTTGGATAATAGCTTCTGAATTGAATCTGGAGTTTCATCCTTTGAAGCTAGAGACACCACCCATGAAAACTGAGAAAAATCATCCGTAATGACCAAACAATAGAAACTTCCCTCAATACTTCGAATATTCACATGACCAAAAAGATCCATATAAAGCAGTTCCAAAGGAGTTACAATTGAATTCAAACGTTTGGACAGATGAGACTTCTTCCTTTGTTTACCCTTCTTGCAGGAGACACACACATCATGTATAGAAAACCTATTCTTTGAAACTCCGTCTACGAGATTATGGTTGACCAAGTAATTCATCTTCCAATAGTTGATGTGCCCCATGCAACGATGCCACAAGATGGATTCTTTTTCTATAGCCTTTGAGAAAAACACGTAGCAGATACCGCAGATGAAGTCTGATTCATATTCAACACATACAAATCACGAAATCTAGGAGCTCGCATAACGATCCAATCATTAGGAATTTGAATACCAGGTTTCAAAATCAAGCACTCGGAACTTGTGAAAGCAGCAGTGTACTGCTTATCACAAATTTGAGATACACTCAGCAAGTTGTGTTGCAATTCTTGTACAAATTGGACTTTGTCAAATGAAATCTTCTCGTTACCCATCTTTCCTTCACTGGTAATTCTACCACCTTTATTACCAGCGAAAGTAACATTTCCTCCTTGAATTGGTTTGACGTCTAAAAGCAAGGAAATATTACCCGTCATGTGCCTGGATGCTCCACTATCAACGACCCAGAAGTTGTTGAGAGCTGGCTTTCGAGCACCCTGCACATTTCAGCGAATCATTAGTGAGCATCTGGACCCAAGCTTTCAGCTTTGGGTCAACCGGTGTCTTCAGAAAAATCCTCAGTGGCTTTTGAGGTCAATTTAGGCAGCCACTTTTGCCTTAACACTAGAGTAGATGAATCCGTGGTAACATCACTTGAAGATGAACTTCCGAATGACTTTTGATTTTTGAAAAAATTTTCTCTTTTGAAAAATTGTTTTGTGACCACCTTTTCATCTATCTGTTTTGGCTCAGAAACTTTTTCAGATTTTTCAGTGCTAATAGCAAAAGCTCGTTTCTTTGCCAAAACCGGACTTCTATTTCTTAGATGACCCTTTTGGTAACAATGATAACACCTTCTACGATCAACAAAAATCGTAGGAAAACTACATCCTGAATCATTTGAGGTGTTATCATCAGTCATTTGTTTAACCACTCTCCTTGGTGCCTTAGCACTAAATCTTCGAGATTTTTGTTTAGGAAGAGGTTTAAACAATGGACCAATATATCCAAATTGATTGTAAAAACCATAATCATTAACTCCACAATGATCAGAATACCCGTTGGGTTTGACATGGTTGGGTTTGTTTTTCTCAAATTGTCCAAAATTTTGTTCATAATGAACCAAAGTCATCATAGAAATCATAATCCTCACAAAACCTGTATGATTCATAGTCAAAACTGTTTGTTTTAGCAGAAAATTTACCATCAGAATTGTAAAAATTCTTAGGTGAATATTTTGAAGTTTTTGACTTTGATGACAACCTCTGATCTTTTGGAGTGTGAGATTTGTAAGAAATCTGATCATCTGAACTAGTTCTAAGTTTCAACAATGAACCATTTTTCATAGGTTCATGATCAGACACACATTTTTCTTCTGAATCAGTATAGAACACTTTAGCAACTCTTTTTGGGTCAACACAACATAATGGGAATGTCTCATCTGAGAATATGGTATCACTACCTTTGAGACAATACATTCTCATTTTCTGAGAAGATTCACCAATCTCAGTTTTACTTTTTAGTTTTTTATCAGAGTTCCCAAACTTAACATTTGTCTTGTCATTCTGTTGAACTTTCTGAGGTTTGATTGACCTTAGAAACTTCATCAGGGTGTCCAAACCCGATGCCATTAAATTTTGCCGATCTCGGCGGAGGCACCGGTATTGAGTTAACATCAGGTGTGGTTGTGTTGCTCACAGTTACAGAATCTCGTTCAAAAAACAAATCACAACCTTTTGCAAACTTCGCATTTTCAGAATCTTTCATTGTTTTTTCGGTTTCAATGATTTTCTGAGCAACCTCTAAAGGTGTAAGAGTTACACTTTTAGGTTTTTCAACCACCGAGTCATGAGATTCAAACTGTTTGGGAACCTCATTGACAGTTTTGGTCACATTTTACACAGGCTTTCTCTTATGAGTGCCTTTGGATTTATCAGTTGATCCCTTAGTAAACATAGAATAATCAAACACAACACCTGGTTTGATCTCAGATTCATTTGGTCCTAGACCATGAACAATAGGTGGAGGAACTGAAGTACAACCTGATTCTTTGAGCACCTCTTTTAAATTTTCATATTTGCAAAGAAAACTTGCAAAGGAAGATGAATTTCTGAAATTTTCAAGTTGTCTTTGCAGATCCAAGATTTCAATGTTTAAATCAGAAATTTTAGCATTTGCTTCTGCAAGCTTTTTCTCACAAAAAATATAATCTTCAGTTTTGTTATTTAATTCTGTTTTTGTGCTCAGAATCAAGGCATACTCACTTTTTAGTTCAGCCTTAACAGCTTCCCACCGTTGTTTATAAATTTTGACATTTTCTTCTGCTAACATGTATTTATCATAATACATGCCTTTCTCATCAGAAAGTTCCTTCATTTGGTTAGCAGATGTCATGCAAAAATCACAGATTTTAGAATCTACCTGAATGCCGGCCATAAAAGCTTGTTGGCCTTCAGCAAAGAAATCTGCACCAGGAAGTTCAGGATCATCCTCAACTGTCACATTTCTTTCCTCAGTGCACAAAAATGCAGATTCTTCGGGAAAATACGCAGCCCAATCATAACCTTCACCGGTTTGTGAGACCAAAGCTTTAGAATCTGAGTTTGACCCACTAGCATTTGCATTTGAACTGGATGGGCTAGAATTACTTCCCGATCCTTTGTTACTTTGAGCAACATACTTTTGGTATAACTTTGAAGTTTCCTGTTTCTTGGCCTTGTTGTATTCTTTAGCAAAGTGACCATAATTTTGATAATTGTAGCACCGAACCTTAGATTTATCAAATCCAAGTTTACCCTCAGGATTGAGATCTTTACGACCTGTTCTTTGCAAAAACTTTTTGCCTCTTCTAACAAGCATTGCCATCAACCAGTTGATATCCATCAATTCTAAGTCATCGGGGTCGATTTGTTCATAATCTTCATCAGTTAACTCAGCACTAGTCAATTTTCCTGCTACCACCCCATCATATGAAGAGACCATTTGTGAAAATAATGCCATAAAATCATTTGTGGTCTTAGCTGAAAATGCACTCTGATTTGATGTTGGAGTGGAAGATGATTGACTTGAGTAAACTAGGTATGTCACCGCAGCTTTGTGAGTGTAGCTTTCACTTGAAGAACCCCGAGACATATTTGCATGTCCATTTGAAGTATTTTTCACATAAAATGTAGTTTTCGGTGGATTTGAGTTAGCTTTTGCTTTTGCATGCATAGTTGAAGCATTCTTACCAAAGTACACATCGGGATTTTGAACTTGAGCTGGTAGAGTTTTAACTCGCTTCATGTCTAATTCCCGAGCTAGCAAATTTCTTATTAAATCATCATAGGTAATCTCATCAAATCCCTTATCATGTGTCAAAAACAAAATATATCCTTCCCATGATGCAGGTAGAGCATCTAAGAGCTTTTCCTTCAATTCACCAGCTTCTTTGCTCACTCTAACTATGTCAAGTTTGCTTACCAAATGTGATAGTCTTGAAATGAGATCATTTATGGTTTCATTTGGAACATGACAGAAATCATCAAATTCCTTCAACAACACCTTTTTCTTACTTTTCTTGTATTGAGCATTGCCTTCACATCTGTGACACAATGCATCCCATAACGCTTTTGATATTGTATGCATTTTAAGCTGAGGCAAAATATCTTTTGGTAACGCCATTGATAAATTTAAATAGGCTTTCTTTTCTAGCTTGAAAGATTCTTTCTCAATTCATCTTGTTATACGGCTTGATTTGACCAGCGAATTCACCAGTTGTAAACTTTGGAACTTGATAACCATCCAGCATTGGAGTCCATACTGTAACATCCGTCACACCGATGTATGATTCATAACGAGTTTTCCAATTATGGAAATCTTCAAATTTTATCAATTTAGGAACTTTGTTTGTAGTTCCTATCTCGTTATCGTAATTCAGTAAAGCTTGAACGGTCGTAGACATTGCTGCAAAAGCTTGGAACAGATCCATGATTGTAGAATCAAAAATTGATCTTGCGTACCAGATTAGCGATCTGTGTACCAAACTTCAACTCAATGTACCAAAATCTTCGCGAACGAAACAAGAACCAGAACTACAAAGAACGTACCACCGGCAGACCACCTTTCAACGTACCAAAAATTTTGAACGAACCAAAATGGTACGTCGCAACTGCCACGAACCAGTCTATAACTACCACGGACCAGAATATGAAGATTGTCCTGCGAACCACTTTCCACGTACTAAATCTCTGATGAATATTGCCATGCGGACCAGTCGCGTACCACCCTGTTCTTCAGCCGTACCAGCCGCGTACCAAACAGAATACGACTGATTTTAAAAAAAAATTGATATTGTGGACGTGAAATCGATGTAGAACTCAAAGGAAACACTCACGGATCATTTTGAACGTAAAATTTGTATTGTATGTACGTAAAACTGAGGAGAATCGATGAGATTCTTACCAAAAAGTTGTTTCTCTCTCTAGAAACCCAAACCGATCAGAAATCACGAGCAAACATGCTCTGATACCACTTGTTAAACACGTATTTGATCTTGCTAATGCATGATTGTAATCGGATTCGGTACACAAAGAGTAAATAAATGATTCTTCAATAGATTCACAAGATCGCTTACAAGAGAGAGATTACAGAGAGAACACACATGAAAACACACAGTTAAGCAATAACTCTCACAACTGAACTCTCTCTAATCGAACTTAACTATTTATACTAAACTTGTTCCGTGTACCAACTAACCAACGTAGCAGATGGTTCGTGCGTACTATCTGGTCCGCCACTGGTACGCTGAGACCAGTTTATACAAAACTATCAATTACATAGACAAAACACCTAGACCTGGCACTAGACATCAAAACATGCTCTAACAGTTATGACGAAGCGAAAGTTTACAACGTGATATTCGTTACTATTAGTGTGATGCTGCAATCCGACGATGACAACAACCAACGCGGTACTTGTTTTTTGTTGCTTTATCAATACTCACGTTATTTATTTTCCATTATACATCTGTTATTTTCTCATTCGTATCATCGATTTAATTTAGATACCCTTGTAGAACTCAAACAAATAACAACGAACACCCAGATTGAAATATATAATGCTCACTTGATATCTCGTGTATCTTTAGTTTTTTTTTAGTTTCACAAAGATAGAGGTACATGGTTGTCTTTTTATGGATGAGGCACATTGAATAAGTAGGAAAAAGACACTTACCAGGTTCTTGTTTGATGGGTCTTAAATTTGAATTTGAGAAAAACCCACTGAGCAATTGGTATAATTTGTAATTGTACAATATATATGGTACTTTGTGGTTAGTATGAAATAGGGATGTGAATTTATGACACGAACCAAACACGATTTTTGCGGGTTAGGGTTTAGGCTAAACGGGTTTGGGTCAATTTCGGGTTGAAACTGCAGACACGATTAGCTAAACAGGTTGGGTTCGGGTCAAACCCGACGGGTTAGCGGGTTGACCTGTTTATATAAAATACTAAATATTATTACATATATTTTATAGACATTTTAATATCAGGGGTGTTTATTCCCAATTTCTAATTACCGTACGCTCCGTGCTCGAGGTGATTCTTCGGTTCCTAACTTCCCGTTCATGATTCAGGTTCAAAAGCACATGTACAAGAATCTTTCGGTATGTTTCCCTTACTATTGAAGTTCAGGTTCAAAAGCACTGCCATATGTCCACTCTTTTGATTGTATTCAGGTTCAAAAGCACATATATTCAGGTTTAAGAGCACATGTTTGAAAATTATAATCTGAGTCAGAAAACTGGGAAGTAAAGGAAGCAAAGAGGGATTTTTAAGTGTTTTATTTTATAGTGTTTTAGTTGAATCTCTTTTAAATAATTATGAATGACCCTAATGCTAGCCTTCACAAATAGAGGAGTCTTGTACACAACAAGAGCTACAAGTGCACTGAAAGGAAAATGTGAAAACACATAGACATCAAAATCATTCACGAAGAGCTACATGAAGCACAGACCTGTCCTCTTTGCTATCTATCTAAAGTACATACCAAAAAAGTAAGATCTGATTTTGTTTTTGTCCTAAGCATTTGTGATACAAGAATTGGAAGAGAAAGAATACAAACCTCAAAACGTTTTACCATGTAGTTTGCATTCAGGATGGCTATCGTTAATTATTGCTATCGTTAATTATTGAACTTGGGAGACTTGCATCAAACAAAAACATGTTTTTGTAATTGGCAGCATGGTTGTTTCCTATTACAGTTAATATACAATGTAAGTTAAATGACACTGTTTTCTAAGTATTTCTTCACATTTGTTTAGGGTATCATATAACTGTTGAGCAGCCTACATATCCAACATAAAGGCAAACAAATGCCACTATAATAATGAGATTCAAACATACTTTCAATTTTCAAACTAACAACATAATTTAGAAACACAGAATGACCATACAGAGAATAATACCTCCTCATAAGGCCTTTGCTTCTTAGCAAATTTACATCACCATTGTTTATCTCGCTGTAATACAAGCATTTAATTCACTAATTTAGGTTTGTAAATGATTATGCTGGCATAATATATATGTAATACATGTGATCAAAATTTTACAGGTATGTAACCTTTTCCAGGGGGGTGACTTCATGAACTTCTTTTCTACCTTCGTCCCAGTAAATACGACTTCGTATTATCCATAAATGAAGCATGTTTGACCACTTTGTCCCTGTGAACTTATAAACAAAAAATGAAGAGTATATAAGCAATGTGTATAATCACCTATCAACAATTGTTGCTTCTTTCCTTATTCGGAGCTTGTGTTAACAATTGTAGTTTCCTAATAAAATACAAACCAAGCAGAACCGTTAACAGCAGGTTTATAAAAAAAAGTTGAGAAAATGTTGGGTATTCATTTAGTAAATGTTAACTACAGGTTTGTTTAAAGTCTCCTACTAACACAACACACATTCACTATTTCAAAAACTTCTTTCATGTCAAAAGTGAAAACTAACTATAAAAGTTCCATCAATCTGTTTGAACTTACTATGGGAAATCACAAATATATACCCGATTGACATGCTAAAGACAAAAACCAATAGGCTCTAATTCCAAAATATACCAAATGTAAAATATAATAAGAAATTATCAATGAATTCGTTCAATAGCTACACAATCGTACATCTAATAAAATCCCACATAATGAGAAAGCGAAAATCAGAGACGATGGCGGCTGAGAATAAAAGATGATGAAGGGAAATAAGGTTATTGCATAAATAAGGAAATAGTATAAAAGTGCTTGAACTATTTATTTCAAGAGGCAACGGTATACAAAGAAGATAATCAATTTCAACTGATCAAATCAGTGAATCACAAAAAACAGATCGATTAGCAACAAACTAATATGACTCGAGAGGACATCCATGAATAATTATAATTGATTACATGTTATATTGAGTAATCAAACTCAATTGTTTAATCAATAACACATATAGTTCTGATTCAGTATAAATACGCCAAAACGCAAAATCCAGTAGAATCATTTGAAAAACCTCAAGTTAGATCCAATTTCACACAACTATACACGTAATGAAAAAAATAACAAAGGGCAAAACTGAAACAAACATGGACAAAGCATATACCTTTAAGCACACAATGAGAAGAAGACTCTGCAGCAATCTTACCTATCACAAAGAAAAAAGAATCAAAGCAGACCATTAATAATAAATCTAAACCAAAATATTAATTTAAAAAAACCTAAACCTTAACATAAAAACTCAAAACCCACAAGTCAAGCACTATTGTACAGAAGGTTTAGAATCCAAATAAGGGTTTGACAAAAACTATATCGAAGACCAACATGCTCAGATTTAGACTCGTCTCCTGAAGTGCTACCAAAACCAGCCATAATTTATTCCAGGTTTGAGTAAAATTCTGCAAATCATCCACAAATGACAAACGTATCAGATCCATATGCGTTTCTGCATCAGAAGGAACAGAGAACAGACCGGAAGTTATGGTGAAGACTGGTTGAAATGCAAGATCCGTCGAATTCAAGTTCTAAGCCGGAAAATGTGGCAGCGTTTCCGTATAGACTGTCTCATCATCAGCGAGCACGCTCCGAGATCAACTTCCGGCTACCAGACGATCTAGATCTGGCCTTAGATCCATATGATGTGCCGCCTGGAAGCTTCGAAGAGTTAGGATCTGTGGAAGATCCATATCAGGTGTTAAAAAGAAAGAATTAGGGAAAATGGAAGAAAAAAATAAAATCGATACCTGGAAGACATGGATCAGCTGCGAGATGAAGCTGCATAAAGAGATCAAACGCAAGATAAGAAGGCGACGATTTCTATATGCCCTAATTTGAACTCTCTGAACTCTCTCTCAAACACGGACGATGCTTTCCTTTCTCAAAATCAAAAAACAAATTGTTTCCTATTATGGTTGTACGCCGTCTGCGTTTTTTTATTTTCTTTTAAATTAAAGCAAAAAATGGTTATTGGTTTGAAATTTGAATTGGCAATTCAAGAGGAGCTGAGAAACAAAGTCGGTTAAAGGGTAAAATGACTTGAGGGTTTGTACATCATGCATGAAGAGTAGTACAAGTTTTAAAATTCAATAATTAGCTCAAGACATTTGTACATCATGCTTTTTTTTCTTGTACAATTCTTAATTTCTCAGCATTCCAACATTCTCTCTCTTATATACATCTTACCTATATATTAAACAAAGCTTTTAAGTGCCCAGTTGACACCCATTTAGTGTGCCTACATGTAAAATTGCTTATGTGTCACTCTAGAATTAATAAGTAATCTGATGTGTCATTTCCAATCAATTTTTATTAAAAAAAAATCGAAGAAAGATATGAATACGTCGCGGATCTTTGGATCCATTTTGGTATGCGTTCCTTTTAAACCCGAATATATATAAATACTCAAAATAAAGTCCAAATAAAGGTAAGGGCATGTTTGGGATTGCTTATAAAAACTGCTTATGGCTTTTGGAGGAGGTAAAAAGACAAAAATACCCCTCCAAAAGCAGCAAAAGCCACAATGTTATGACTTATTAGCTTTTGGAGGGGTATTTTGTGTCTTTTTGCCTCCTCCAAAAGCCATAAGCAGTTTTTATAAGCAATCCCAAACATGCCTAAGAACCCTTCATTTGGTTTCGGACGATTAGGGTTTTATCATTTTCTCTCTCTCGGTGCCGGCGCCGCTGTATCAGATACAATTTCGATCGGTTCTTCAACACGTAAGTACTTCTAATTTCTTAACAGCAGTTTATGATTTGATAATTTCGTTACCTTTTTTACTATCGATTAGTTTGATTACCATCATCGTTCGATAAAGATCGCAGATCTCAGTATATGAAGACCGGGTAGATTTGGTAACCGCCTACCCTGAAAATTTTAGTATTCTTCTCGCACAATCTTCGCTCCTCTCTCTTCTTATTAGGGTTTGAATCTGTCAACATAATTACGCCATCGATCGATCAAAGGTAAACATTACTACTGTTCAATTTCATCAACAACGATCACCGAATACTCATATTGTAATAATTTCCATCCACCCTACTCGAGATTTTGTTATTCCGTTTAGATATCTTTGTTACAGACTTATTTTTCTTTGAATTTTACTCGACTGGAATTCTATCTGCAAGATAGAGAAATTTTTTATTTTATTTTATATATGATGTGTTTTGCATGATCAATTGAAGATCAAATTAGCTGAATTTAATGAAACATGGGATTCAATTCAGTTTATGAGTTGCAGGAGGTTTTTCCACAGGTAAGTGAACATGAGTTTTCTGTTTTCATATGATTTTTGAATGGATTACTTAGGTACTGCAGGAACAAACATGAGTAATCTCTCCGATTACTGTTACTCTACGCATATGTATGTATAGATGTGAGTAATTCACTAATTTGTACATTTTTATGGATGAAGTTATGATGTTGTGTTAATCTGTTCATATGCCTAGCAACATCTATATGCCTAGCAACATCTAGATCCTTTCTCGAAGCTCATCTGGTCAATGAAGTCGTTTTTAATTTTGATCACTTCAATCATACTGCAAATTTTAGTTATTATTTTAATCCTCGAGTAGCTCACCAAGGGCATATCTCATATTGATTTGCATTATTAGCATATACTTCAGTAGTTTTCATAATCTATTGACTTATATGGTGCTAAGCATTCTACAAAGTTTGATATTTTAAGGTAGTAATAGATAAAAGTAATACACTTCTACTAATTAGCAATCAGTTTTATGGTGCTAAGCATTCTACAAAGTTTGAAATGTAGCATTTCTTAAAATTGTGTGCTAAAGAGCTTTTGGGTTCAGGTCATGATGCCATTGTTGGTGATGAAGGATTCGACAAGATCAAGAAGCAACCATTCACTAGATTTTCTAATAATCTTTTTATTTTATTTGATTTTCTCGAATGAATCGATATGAACAAGTTTAACATATAAAAATGATATTTTTGGGTACTTAAGCATTGATAAATTGGTTAAGATGATTTTGTTATAAGAATACATATTACTTTACCTAACCTACAATATCTTTGAGTTTGATCCTTACTTCTGTTTGGTCATCGTTTTTCAGTCTTCTGATGTGTGTTTTAGATGTTAATAACCTATAACCTGTGTAGTTTAATTAAGACTAAACATGAATATTTTGCTTCTTTGATTGCAGTGATTAGAGTCCGACGTGCAATTCGATAAATCAACCACAATTGACTTTGCGTAAAAGTTTCGATTGTGATTTCAAGCAAGTATTTTCGTTTAGGTAATGTATGTTTAATTTTTATATTTCCATTTAGGTACAAGTTTTTCTAATAAACAAGAGGTTTACCAGCTGCTTCTAAGAGGTTTAACCCTAAATAAGTATCTTTCTACTATTTATCATTGTATACAATAATACAAAATCATATGTACCTTGATTTATTAACCAAAGTTCCTTGATTAGTATTCAGACGTAGTCGATGAGGTTTTTTGTTAGAGAGACGGTTAGGGCTGCATTTAAGAAGCAACAAGAGGAGAACCCAACAAGAAAAAACTAATGTAATAAGGTATTCTTTTTGTTCAAATTTCTGTCATTTTTTCATTTAAATTGTGTTTAGATATGTATTTTATTGGTGATTGCAGACATCAACGGTTTTGTTCTAAGATGTTAAACCTGCAATACCCGTTATACATGGTAGAAATTTTTAGTTTCATTCATGATTTGTGTTTTCTGCCATATTTGACCAAGGCATTGACCCTGTTTGAGCTTTTCGTTCCTGAGTTAATCACTTAACCTCTAACTCAGACCAATTGCACTTGCGAGCCGTTGGAGGGCCTTTAATTAAAGTTTGAACCTTCTTCCTCCTTTTCCGGTTCAACTATAATTTGATTATTATGCTATTTTTATTTTTATTTTCATCCCTTGCCTCAAGTAGGGTATGAAAAGCTTGATGGTATTGTTAGAGCCACATAATTTTAAGATATAGAGATATTTTATTAGTGAAAACCCAACATCTTGATCTTAGCTACACTTTTTCGATATGTATCCTATTCTCTATCGTTTTTTTTTATGTGTAATTGTGGCAAAGGTGAAATATTTTATTTTTATATTTTAGAATGTTGATATCCCGAGGAGAAGCAAGACAATTATTTGAAAGGAGGGGGTTTATGGTCACATCTAATTATCTTCTGGTAAGCATTGTTGCACTATGAACCTCTAGATCAACTGCACATGTCAAAAAGGTAGAAGGCTATTTATAGGTTGTGTGTTGTGGTTGTGGAGAAATATATTTGTGTGTATGTAGAATTTATGTTACCTTTCTTTATTCATTTGTTTATTTCACGTGTATCAATAGAAGGTGGAGCAAGTGATGTGGATCTGGTTGGATAAACAAACCCCTGGTGGGAGTTTACGAAATGTTGGGTGATTGTACTGCTTCATTTTTTTGCATTTCTGCTATGCAATATGAATCATGTGACTCTTTTATGAGTTCTATTAAATCTTATGAGTTGTATTTTGACCCATTAACTTGCTGATTCAAGTTATGGTTAGGCACACGGATTATGTCCTATGTGTTGGTAAAATTTGAGAAAAAATAGATCTTATTATATACCCATTTGAGACTAAGTTTAGAGTTGATGTTGAGAAAGATTGGAAATAATCTTGAAAGGTTTTGAAGTTCTTGTAATGCTTGGATAATATAATTCGTGGTTGTGTAGAAAAAGTAATGTTTTTAGTCGGTGGACTTCACTTTTGGATATGTAAGAGATTTACTTGAATATATTTTTTAATATTCTTATTAATCATTCAAACTTGGTTGAGTATTGTTCGGTTTAGTTTGGTTTTTGGTTCTAATCGAACCGAAACCGAAACCGAAATTTTCGGATCCTAAGATAGAAATGTCTAATCTTAAAAGATAGAAAAATAAAAATAACAAGTACTGTCATAACTATTGAATTAAAAATAAAATTAGTCATGTGAAGCATGTGACCATACAAAATACAAAGTTACTTTAAATTTAAATTTTTTTAACACTATAGATCTTAACATAAACTATTAAGTGTTACTTTCAAAATATAAGTTAAGGGAGCAATAGTTCGGTTTGGTTTTCTCGGTTCATGTTCGGTTTGGTTTTTGAGACAGTTCGGTTTTTAATAGACATGAAACCGAAACCGAACCATTATTTTCGGGTTGGTTTTTTTCGGTTCAGTTTCATTCCGTTCCGTTTCATCAATTTTTTTGGTTCCTCTTCGGTTTTTTGCTCACCTTTAATTTAAAAATAATAACATTAATGCTCCAGTTGTATGGGAAAAGACTTTTTAGTTAAATTTCAATTTGTGTTTTGAAAAAGATTGACTTTATTCTTATGGAAAAATATGTATTAGGATACGATGGAGAACGGATGCAACAAGTTTAGGCGAGGAAGCAGTCGGTCATCCCCTGGAGCTCTAACTGATGGGGAAGTCATGTAGGCTCGGCTTGAAAACTTTAAGATGCTCTTAAGATGATTTAATCTTTTATATATAACATATATATATATAATTTTATAACAGGTAATTGTGTCTATTATTGGCATTGTTCTCTTAGTCTTTGATATGCCGAGCCTACATGACTTCCCCATCAGTTAGAGCTCCAGGGGATGACCGACTGCTTCCTCGCCTAAACTTGTTGCATCCGTTCTCCATCGTATCCTATTACATATTTTTTCATAAGAATAAAGTCAATCTTTTTCAGACCCCTTAAATTTTGTAGACCCGTAGAGCCCTATAAAACTCAATAAAAATAAAACTCAGTGTTGTAAATTTGTTTTTTTTTTATTACAATAAGCTTTTAAGAACCAAATAAAAAATTAATTAATTAAAAAAAAACAAAAAACATTAAAAATCGAACATTTTAAGACAATGAGTTGTAAAATAATGAGTTTTAAAATAATGAGTTTTAAACGCAACACTGAGTTTTATTGAGTTTATTGAGTTTTAAACTCATTGATTTTTAAAACTCAGTGTCTTAAAATGTTCAATTTTTAATGTTTTTCGTTTTTCTTTTTTTTTAATTGTCTTTTTTTGTTCTTAAAAGCTTATCGCAAATAAAAAAAACTAAATTAACAAAACTGAGTTTTATTTTTATTGAGTTTTAATGAGTTTTATAAGGGGTCTACGGGGTGTACAAAAAATAAGGGGTCTACAGGATCTTTTACCTATATATATATATTTATTTATTTATATATATATTATTATTATTTTTTTGTATTAAGGGCCCCAAAAAGTATATCCGTATACGATGGTGCAAATGGACTTCACATATGGGTGAAGGAGAATTTGTTCATGGCTAAAATGTTTTGTTTATGTATTATTCCGTAAAGTTTTTATTTCAAATTTGGTTTTATATTATATTTCATTTCATGTTTTTATGATCGTAACTTATACTCACCAGACGTCCTGAATTCTTTACATATATCTGGCATTCCAAATCATCGACTTGTGTTGAAAGTCGGCGTTCCTGTTATGTTGCTTAGAAACATTGATCAGAAGAATGACCTATGTAATGGAACACGCCTTCAGATCGTATCTCTAGGAAAACACGTGATTGAAGTGGTTATTATCTCTGGAAGCAATATTGGATTTACAACTTTTATTCCTAGACTTTCATTGATTCCAACAGATAAAAGAATTGCTTTTCGGTTTCAGAGAAGGCTGTTTCCGATCTCTGTTTGTTTTGTAATGACGATAAACAAAATTCAAGGTAACAAAAAATATAGTGTTTAAAGATCTTGATTTTGAATGAAGATGGTCGTCCAACCAATGTAACAAAAAATATAGTGTTTAAATCTCTTTTCATAAATTTGTAATTATTATTGAACTTTTTTTTTATTATTATTGAATTATGTTTTACCAATTATTTATTCCATAATACATTTAATTATTTATTTTTATGTTACAGCCCCGGGTATTTACCCGGGTCACTGGCTAGTATTATAGTATATAGGTAAAAGATCCGTGTAGACCCCTTATTTTTTGTAGACCCCGTAGACCCCTTATAAAACTCAATAAAACTCATTAAAACTCACTAAAAATAAAACTCAGTTTTGTTAATTTAGTTTTTTTTATTTGCGATAAGATTTTAAGAACAAAAAAAGACAACTAAAAAAAAAGAAAAACGAAAAACATTACAAATTTAACATTTTAAGACAATGAGTTTTTAAAAATCAATGAGTTTAAAACTCAATAAACTCAATAAAACTCAGTGTTGCGTTTAAAACTCATTATTTTAAAACTCATTGTCTTAAAATGTTTGATTTTTAATGTTTTTTGTTTTTTTTAATTTATTTATTTATTTTTTTGGTTCTTAAAAGCTTATCATAAAAAAAAAACCAAATTTACAACAGTGAGTTTTATTTTTATTGAGTTTTATAGGGGTCTACGGGGTCTACAAAATTTAAGGGGTCTACATGAAACCCTTCCCATAGTATATATATATATATATATATATATATATATATATATATATATAGGGTTAGGTTCAAATGAGAACTTTTTGTTTTGAGAATTTTTGAGAACTAAATCTCAACCACACATTTCAGGGGGGACCACTACAATTCATGGGAGGGGGGATACATGTAAATAAACTTGTGGCTCAAATTAGTTCTTTTTAGTTCTCAAATCAAATTGGTTCTCAAATGATCCTCTCCCTATATATATATATATATATATATATATATATATATCTTTATTTTCTAGAATGTTATCGTAATTAAATTATTTATTGAAAATAAATAATTCTTAAACCTGTATGTTATCAACAACCACCCAGGTTATCATGACGTCAAGACTTAACCATTATTTGGGAGTGACTTAATTTTCAATCCAAACCCTAGACCTTAAACTGTCTTATAATGATTTAGGACTGCTAGGTTTCCTGTTATATGCCGTTACACCATCCAAACACTACCTGATTTCTATGAGTCTTCACGGCCCCTCTTTATACTGTTTTAAATGCTTTTGGGGGAGAATTCTTATAACATATATCATGCGTGATAAGTAAACAATCTGTTATCATTATTGATTACATGAACTATTTGTCCATCTTGTTATATTCATGTTAATTCATTTATGATCAAAGCCTTAATTGAATCCGATTAATTTCAAAAGAAACGATGACTCGTGAATATATTTATTGGGTTAACGCCCCTGTCCTGATTGGTAGCTCCAATCCTAACTTCTGTTATTCAGTCAATAGGGTACATACGGTTATAAACACCGTTCGGTAATCCTGGACAGAATACCATGAGTGGGTAATCAGTATCTTAACAAATTATCTTAACAAATTATCAAATGGGTGATACAACTAATATCAAACTTTATTGTCAATCACAGTTCTATTTTTATTAAAACCTGTGAACTCACCAACTTTATGTTGGCCTTTGAGTATATGAATTTTCAGGTACTTGATTGGCCACTCGCTTGTATGGAACACCTCTTTTGTGCATTATCATTAGGTTATGTCATATCTATCTGGAGTCATGGTCACACTAGCCTTTTGGAGATTTCACTACATAACACCTAACGGTGTCATGTCTTTAAATCTTTTGATACTCGTTTTATAAACTATGAAAAAAATGAAACATATTATTATTATTTTTCGCAGCTAAATCTGAAATGGAATGTTTTCGACTCCTTAAAACGGCTCTAGTTGTTTAACCATCCAGAGATCGTTTCGTGTAACCTTGACTGTGATTCCATCTCGTTCACGCCTGACACATAAATTATAGGGTGTGACATATTGGTATTAGAGCCAAGGTTATAGGGAACTAGGTTGCATTAGTACGACCTAGACTATAGCCTAAGCTCTGCTAGTATCATATGGCATGTGCCATACGTGATACATTTGCCTGACTACATTACTTGTTTATAACTAACCTATAACTATTATTATGACTTAGAAACTTTTGTCATAGAATATCTTCCTCTGAGCCCATGGAGATATCATCTGATTCTAATGACGAGTTGGCGATAATTCCCGACCCGTTGGAGCCCATGCTGCCGTCTCTGGAGTATGTACCCAAGTCGCCTACATACGAGCCATCCTCTCCTGTTCCTGCACCAGCAGTTGACCGTCCTCGTTCCCCTACGAGCGTCCTAGACTTGGCGGTTTCAGATTATTCAAACTCCGCCGAGGAGCCTGATAAGACTGCCCCGTTCGACGTAGCCATCACTCCTGCAGTCACACCCGGTAAATTCAGGTGAATTTTTCTGGATAAACACGAACATGAAAAATTATTTATATCAAACATGCATGCATTCATACATCTAATAGGAGTGTTAGATGTGCTATAGAGTCCAAGAACAACCACACATGAGTTAAGTTGGTCCTAATCGTTGGTGACTAAATTATTTAAACAATATCGAACGAACACAAAGAGCATAACCTAAAAATCTACGATATAATGTGTACATGTGTGCTAATTCATTTTATGTGATTATAATTTCATGTGAAATTATGTGCTCCTAGAAATACATGAATCGAGCATTTATATATACGTTGAACTTAGAACAAACCGTGCACATGCGAAATTTTGGTTAGGAGAGCGGAGGGACCTTAACTGAAATTTCGGAGACTTGAGGGGTGAGTGGTGTATCATCTAAAAAAAATTGAAAAAAAAAAGAATTGGGATAGGCCTCAAATTTGTGTACGTGAGTCACCTATTTCTTCTGCCCACATCCCCCTTAAACAGCCACTAAAGCCTCATTATTCTCTCAATTTTCGGTAACTCCTCTCTCCCCCTCTTTACCACGTCGCCCAAAACCCTCTCTCCCTCCCCACTGGCTTTGGAAATCAGCCCTTTCCCATCTGTTTTGCTCGATTTCTAGAGTCATAAGGCTGCCTCACCATTCACGAGCAAGCAAGTCGAAGGTAAGCTTCTTTCGGTTTCGGTTCCTCCATGTTCGAAACCTAGCGGGTTTTTATTCCTTTGATTTTTGGTGTTATAGAAATCTATATGTGCTTGGGGCAGGGGCTGTGAAGAAATAATTATGTTGATATTATACTTAGAAGATATAGCCACACATGTATGTTTAATGATGCTACTCGAAATTCATGATTTGGTAGTTCTCGATCCCGTATGTTATGTCATAGAACCCGCGCATGATTATTATAAATCATGGTGAAAACTAATGATAGTAAACTAGTTTGTAACGATGGAAAATCATGTGAAATCGATTGGAAATTTCATGAAAGAAATTTGTATACTGGTCCGTGAATGGGGTTTGGGGATGGGGAAGATGACACCAGAATTTCTCTAGTGGTAAAATTTCTTGGTGGTTGACTGGGAGGTTGCTGGTTCTAACCCAGCGCCTAGCAACATATACCTTTTATTCCAATTTCCTTTGGCCCTCACCTAGTTTACCCCATAGTTGATTTACATGTGTATTGTAAGGTGTTTAGTGGTAGTTATGCTTGTGCTTCATAAAAATATCATTACTTGATGCGAAATATATGGCACACAATTTATATAATTAAAACCTTGAGAAATTATATTTGCATGTATATTATACTTAATGATCTAATGACACCACAATGTATCTCGCATGTTAAAAAGATTATGTGATCGCGTGATCTTAGGAAAATTATTAGTCGAGCTATATCATGAATGATTTCGTATGTGTTTAACATGTTTAAACAATAAATCCTTGCATGAAAAATAATTTGGTATAATTAAATTGGATTAATGTGTGTACTGGGTTAACATAAATATTGAGACGTGAAAACTTTACGTGCAATCTATTACCACTGTGAAATGACTAGAATGCATGCTAGAAATGATTAACATGTGCTTACCTGCTATAACTGGAAACTTGCTAATTAAAGGAATTTTCCCAATATAGAAACTTTCCAGGTTTGGAAAGTTTAACTTAGCAAACAAATTTAATATTTTTTAATGAGTCACCAACGTGTCGTCAGGAACAACTGAGTCAGTCTAAGTGTTCTTACAATGTCGTCTCACACAGTTACATACATATAAGTGATTTATAAGAAATCATCTGCATCATATCAAACTCTTGTCGAGCACCATAAGGTGAGTTCACTGCCCCATTTTTTCATGTATCTCCTTTGGGGGAGAAAACATGCCCAACAACATGCTTACAAACATGCATATAGACATGCTTACAAACATTGAGATCTGGTAATTCAGTTATACTCTCTTTCCACTAATGTGCTGATATGACACACTTAAAAGTCCTTAACATATTGGACCGTTAATATATGGATAATAGCGAGGAGGTATTGAGTAGTACTACTGGGTCTGACAAACCCCACCCGAGTTAGTTACTCTAACTTGACTGGAGGTCAAACGGGTGTAATATTTGTCCTAATCAACGCCCTTATTCGTGTTAGACAAGACAGAAAGGCAACAAACACAAACAATCACGCTTTGGTTGCGAACGCATAGTGGTATTGAAACACAGCCTAGCTAGCTAACGATATAACTGTGTTTACATTTCTGTAAACTCTTGAACTTGCATTTTGTCTAATCCTTTAAACTCACCAACCTTTGTGCTGACACACTTTAGCATGTTTTTCTCAGGTATCAAGATTCGGAGCACGATTAGGACGCATGCATCTCATATGGATTTATTAATCGGTTTAAACTATTTTTGATTATTTACTTTCGTTAAGGTTTTGGGCGCGTGTTTCGTGCAACACTTTTACTTATCTTATTTCTCTTCTGCATTTGCTTAAACTGTGTCGGTGTGTTTTTGAAACCATATTATGCATGGTTTAGTATGCCTAATGATTTAGATCCTGGTTTGTCACACGCCTCATGGTTATACTCTGCACGTGGACTTTGAGGGTGTGACACCTGCTGACCTGCCCGCGGATAAAGATACTCTTGTGGTTACTCTAAGACCTGGACTCCCTTCTTCTCCTGATCACGTTCCATCCTTCTAACCTTATCGCAGCACTCCTGGTGGACCCTTGCAGATGTACACTCCCTGTAAATTTGTTATCTGTCGCCGTGTTTGCAAATCTGGTGGACCCTATCTTCGGATTCCTGTCGTCTTCCTCGTGTGTCTGATCCGCTTCCTCCAAAGAAGCACATTTGATGTGGGTGAGTCATCTACTGCTACAGCCTCTATTGAGCCCTCTTCACTCTCTCCGACCTTCCCTGACACTGGTATCCCTCCTTCTGTTTCCTCTGAGACTCCCGTGGAGACCAACGTGTCCTTACTCCTTGTTGTTGTGGCTCGTCGTGATGACGACATCCAGTACATGCACTCGATTCTTTAGACTCTTGCGCCCTCCTCTTTTATCACACCTCTTGAGACCCGTGTGTCTGCTCTTGAGGAGCACCTTACCTCTTTCAGCAGCTCTCTTGATTCTATTCATGCACACATGTCTCGTGTGTGTGGCATTACTGCCGATACTCGTATTTCTGTTGAGGAGTTTGGCGCCCGTGTTCCTACTGCTGAGGAGTTTTCCTGGACACTTCAGTTGCTGTTGACGATCATCACACAAATTGCAGACGTTCTGGCTCTGCTTGATCATGCTCCACCATATTTTGAGATGTTTGTAACATAGGGGTATCTATTAACCCCCACTTATTAATGTATGAATGACTTAAATTTTGATGTGGAACTGCGTTTCCACAAGACAATATTTCTATCCGTTATGAATTTTGTAGAACAAGTAATCTATGTAGATGTTGGTTATATTTCTCTACTTATTGTGTTGAGATGCATTAATTATTGTGTATGTTATGGTTGGATTTATGTATGTCATGTGTATGTACTTTTATCATGTCTTATTCTTTCTTTTGCCATTGTGAAATTAAGAAACATGTCGCCTAGAAGACAACCACGAGTTCGCGTCAACTGGGACACCCCTCCCCCTGTCATGGATGCTGCTGCTATTGAAGCCCTTATCACCCAGCGCTTTGCGGATGCAATAGTTACCGCGGAAGCAGACCGTTTCACCACCTCTAATGCCCGAAACCGTTCCCCTAATGGTAAGCTGGAGATTTCTTTGGTCTTAATAGACTGCTGATTACAATTGTGAAGAATTGTCCTTAAATGTTGGAATAACGTTTCAGGTGGTCGCGACTACACTTACAAAGAATTCATGAGTTGCAAGCCCACGAACTTCAAGGGCACTGAAGGTGCTGTGGGACTGATTCGGTGTTTCGAAAACACCGAGTCAATGTTCCGTATGTGCAACTGTCCTGATGGGTACACGGTGGAGTACGCCACCTGCACTTTTAGTGAAGGAGTTCTTTCTTGGTGGAATTCTTATGTTGAACCTTTCGGCCCTGATCTTGCTTATGCTATGTCATGGGATGACATGAAGGTACTAATGGGAGGCGAGTACTACCCGAGAGAGGAACTTCAGAGACCGGAAGTAGAGTTTTGGAACTTGACTATGATCGGTGCTGACATTGCCGGTTATACTAAGTGCTTTCATGAGCTTGCTCACCTATGCCCCACCATGGTGACACTTCTCTACAAGAAGATTAAGAGGTATGTTTGGGGACTTTCCCCTGTCATTTAAGGGAATGCTATGTCATCTAACCTAGAAACATTTCAAGGTGTCGTGCGTCTAGCACACAGCTTGACCTATCAAGCGTCCCGCCAAGGCACCCATTTCTCGAAGAAAGCTGTTGAAGCTAAGCCTGTTGCCCTTCCGATTACCTCAAGTGATAGGAAGAAGCCCGACCACAAGTGTAAACGTGGTCATGAATGGAAGAAGAAGAAGCAAATAGAAACTCCTATTGAGAAAGCCCCTGAAGCCATCAAGGCCTATGTAGCCCTTACACCAGGTCAGGACCCCAAGAAGGCTGGCTACACTGGAAGCCACCCTCTCTGCAGCAAATGTAACCTGCACCACTCTCTTGACTGCAGTAACATCTACTGCAGGACTGCAAGGCTAGAGGCCATATACTCAGGGACTGCCCGAATCGATCCAACAAGCCCCAGACTCCAAGAAACCTCTATGAATGTGGAGTTGCTGGCCATTTCAAGAGTGACTGTCCTAAGTTGAAAAAGTCGACACCTGAAGTTGCTCGAGGACGAGCATTTGTGCTAAACGCCTCTAAGGCCCATCAAGATCCCCATTCTGTGACGGGTACGTTTCTCTTTAATGACCGCTATGCATTTGTTTTATTTGATACCGGTGCAGATAAAAGCTTTGCGTCTGATGATTTTAGTTCAACACTTGAAATCACCCCTATACCCTTAGACACTAAGTACGCTATCGAGTTAGCTGACAGTAAGTTAATTGAAGCAACTAAGACCCTTAGAGACTGTTCATTAGAGCTATCAGGACAT
Source organism: Deinandra increscens subsp. villosa (assembly GCA_039602395.1). Taxonomy (NCBI): domain Eukaryota; kingdom Viridiplantae; phylum Streptophyta; class Magnoliopsida; order Asterales; family Asteraceae; genus Deinandra; species Deinandra increscens. The sequence continues at coordinate 107,601,072 of JBCNJP010000027.1, forward strand.
TCATTTCGCATAGACCTCCTACCTGTCCAGCTTGGAAGCTTCGACATTGTTGTTGGAAAGGATTGGTTATCTGCCAATCATGCAGAGATAGTCTGTCACGAGAAGCAAGTCAAGATCCCATTTGAGAATGGTGAGACTCTAACTATTTAAGGAGATCGTTATGGGACCAAACTCAATATTGTGTCCTGTATGAAAGCTCGGAAGTACCTACGTAAAGGATGCCGCGCTATTCTAGAACACGTAGCCGTGAAGAAGCCGAAGGAGAAAGAGATCGAAGACGTTCCAATTGTAAAGGATTTCACTGAGGTTTTTCCGCGAAGACTTACCTGCTCTACCTCCGGCTAGACAAGTGGAGTTTCATATCGACCTAATTCCTAGAGCTGCTCCCGTAGCTCGATCCCTTTACCGCTTAGCCCCATCAGAGATGAAGAGTTATTTAGTCAGTTACAAGAACTTCTTGACAAAGGGTTTATAAGACCGAGCTTTTCCCCATGTGGAGCCCCTGTTCTGTTTGTTAAGAAGAAAGACGGAACTTTTCGGAGGTGTATAGATTATTGGGAACTATATAAGTTAACGGTGAAGAACCGCTACCCGCTCTCGAGAAACGACGATCTGTTTGACCAACTTCAAGGGTTAAGCTTTTACTCAAAGACCGACCTACGCTCATGATACCATCAGTTAAGAGTACGCGAAGAAGATCTTGCCAAGACCGCATTTCCAACTCGTTATTGACACTACGATTTTTACGATTTTCTCGTCATGCCATTTGGGTTGACCAACACACCCGCCGTACTTATGGACCTCATGAATCGTGTGTGCAAACCCTACTTGGGTAAGTCCGTTATTGTATTCATCGGCGATATCATGATCTACTCACATAGTAAGGAAGAGCATGAACAACACCTCAAGCTGATTTTGGAGTAGCTGAGAAAAGAAAGATTATATGCGAAGTTTTCCAAATGTGAATTTCGGATTCGCGAGGTATATTTTCTTGGTCACGTGATTAACGACCGTGGTATTCACGTCGATCCCTCGCAGATTGAAGCAATCAAGGATTAGAACCCTCTCACAACCCCTTCTGAAATCCGTCAATTACTTGGTCTCGCTAGCTATTACCGCAAATTCATTGAAAACTTCTCCAAGATAGCCCAGCCCCTGACTGTATTGACTCAGAAAGACAAAAAGTTTGTTTGGGATAACCAAGTTGAAGCCGCCTTTCAGAAGCTGAAACTGATGCCGTGCAACACACCCATTCTGGCCCTACCCGAAGGAACTGATAATTTCATCGTCTACTGTGACGCATCTCGCCAAGGCCTAGGATACGTGCCAAATGAAGACCCATGGGAAGAATTACACGGCCCATGACTTAGAACTCGGTGCCGTTGTGTTCGCTCTCAAGATATGGAGACATTACCTGTATGGGATGAAGTGCACTATCTTTATGGACCATAAGAGCCTCCAGCATATCCTGAATAAGAAAGAACTTAACATGAGATAACGGACAAGGGTAGAACTACTCAGTGATTACGATTGTGAGATCCGCTATCACCCTTGGAAGGCAAATGTTGTATCAGATGCCTTGAGTAGGAAAGAACGTGTGAAGCCTTTCCGAGTCCAATCGCTTGCCTTGACCATTCATGCGGGTCTCCTAGATCAGATTCGCGAAGCCCAACATGAACCGTGAAAGAAGAGAATCTCAAAGCCGAAAACCTGCTTGGTGTGGACCGTCAGTTGGAAACAAAGTCGGATGGAGCCTTTCATTTCGTGAATAGACTTTGGGTACCCGTGTACGGAGGATTGAAGAAACTAGTCATGGACGAGGCCCATAAGTCTAGGTATTCCATTCACCCAGGAGCTGATAAAATGTATCATGATTTGCGAGAACTGTAATCGTGGCCTTACATGAAGGCTGAGATTGCTACCTACATTGGGAAGTGTCTGACGTGCGCAAAGGTTAGAGCTGAATATCAGAAGCCGGCAGGTCTACTGGTACAACCAGTTATCCCCGAGTGGAAATGGGAGCGTATCGCAATGGATTTTATCACTAAGCTGCAAAAGAATTGTAGCGGAAACGGTACCATCTGGGTTATCATCGACCGTCTCACGAAGTCTGCTCATTTCCTAGCGATGAAGGAAAGTGGCTCAATGGAACTGCTTATGAAACGCTATCTGAAGGAGATCTTCTCCTGCCATGGAATCCCTATTTCCATCATCTCTAACCGAGACAGCTGATTCACCTCTAGGTTCTAGAAATCTTTTAACGATGCTCTAGGTACTTAACTTGACATGAGTATAGACTACATCCCCAGACCGATGGGCAGAGCGAAAGAACCATTCAGACTCTCGAATATATGTTACGTGCCTGCGTAATCGATATCGACAAGAACTGGGATGAGCGCTTTCCCTTCTGCGAGTTCTCTTTTAACAATAGCTACCATACCAGTATTCAAGCCGCCTCCTTTGAGGCACTTTACGGTAGAAAGTGCCGATCCCCCATCTGTTGGTTTGAAATTAGAGATAGCCAGTTAACCGGACCTGTAATTGTCATCGAGACTACCGAGAAAGTCTCTCAGATTCAAAGTCGTCTGAAAGGCGGTCGAGATCGCCAGAAGAGTTACGCCGATACGAGACGCAAACCTTTGTCGTTCAAAGTTGGGACAGAGTCATGCTTAAAGTATCCTCGTGGAAAGGCATGATCCGTTTTGGAACAGGCGGTAAGTTGAGCCCTCGTTACATTGGTCCATTCGAGATTATTGAGGAAGTCCGACCCGTCGCTTATAAACTACAGCTACCACCAGAATTCAACAGTTTTCACAGTATCTTCCATGTCAGCAACCTGAAGAAATGTCTCACCACTCGTCATTCCCCTGGAAAAAATCCAAGTTGATGAGACCCTGCATTTTGTGGAAGAACTTGTTGAGATCATTGATCGAGAATTTAAGAAACTAAAGCGAAGTCGGATCCCAATCGTCAAAGTTCTTTGGAATTCCTATTGAGCACCCGAGTTCACTTGGGAACGTGAAGACCAGTTGTGGTCTAAGTATCCTCACCTCTTTCCTAACGAAGCTCCAGTAAATGGCCCTGCCTGAATTTCGGGACGAAATTCTCTTAACCAGGGGAGAATGTGACAACCCGTAAGTTTCCCAAGTCAAAAACCTTGTTTAATTACATGTTTAACTGTTAATTGTGCATATAATCTATGTTTTTTAACTTAGATAACGTATCATGCCAATCTCTATTTTAGTCTTGACGTGACCCCACGATAAACCGATAACTATGCACATTAAACTGTGAAATAATATAGTTATTATTGGTGGAATTTTAATAATAAGAAATAAAATAAAAATAATATTTTTATTTATTTTTTCCGTCACCTTTTGTAGTATATTGATATACGTACAAGCTCGTAAACCCGGACGTCTAATGATTACGTGAAAACCCAGCACGTAGAAAATATTAATCGTTTCGTCTAATAATTAATCCGTTTTCGTTAAATATCTATTTAATGTATCGTATAACGTTTTTAATAAAAAATAAAATATTTTTATCTAGACTTTACCATAAATCACCACTCGTGTCCAATTTTCTTGACCAAAGCTCACGGTTATTTTTCTCGTCAATCGCATTTGATCGCAGTTAAAAACTAAACCGAACTGTTTCGTTTTCTAATAAACCCAACCCGTCACCTTTGCATGTTTGCATGTGACTCGACCCAACCAACAACCGAACACCACCACCTGACATCGTCGGCCACCACACCCTCTGGCCACCTCACCGGCGCCGCCACCCTCCACGTCGGCCCCACCATCCCCATGCACACCATCCCTTCTTACACCACCTTACCTACCTCACCCTTACACCACCATCATTATTTTGCAATCACCTCACCAAACACTCCACCATCACCTCACCCTCACCTCGAGACCATTCCTCCTCCCTCACCCTTCCCTTTGACCGACCGGCCCCCTCCCCCCCCCTCTTCTTATCTCGGTCACGCAAACAACAACAAAACACAAACACACTTGTGTTTATCAAGAACACACACAAACACTCTTGCTATTTTCCCTCTTGGCCCCAAACCCGTAACCCCCCCCCCCCTTGTGTCGGTTTTCAAACAAGCACCCAAACATCCCTTTCTTTTCTTTTTGTTCACTCCATATATAAACACGTTATCACATATCCTCCTCATTTACACAAACCCTAAACAAGACAACCCCTCCATCCACCTCTCTTCTCCCTCCCTCTCTCTAGCTCACGGCCATGAACAAGCAAAGGGGTAGAGATCCAAGCCATCATCAAGCATCCTCATAATTTTTTCTTCCCTATTTCTTGAAAATCTTTCAAGAACAAGCAAGTTCCATTAACTTCCTTCGATGTTCATCTTGTTAAATCATGTTTTCATACTCATTTTCATGATCCACACACTCCCTGGACAAGTCTTGATGACTCTAATGATCGTTGGTTGATAAAAGTCTAGAAAACTCTTAATCTTTGTTAATCTTAGTTAATAATGTTTAGTTTACTAACTAGTTTTGCCATGTAAACTAGTCTCCACGTTTTGATGATGTTCTATGCCTTAGATTATGTTTGTAGATGTTATAATCCCTAAACATTAGGACCTATGGCCTTAGAAATGCTAAACACCACTTAATCCATGTTTAAAGTGCTTAACTTTGCTAGATCTTTGACCAAAAAGCCAAGATCCATTTTGGACCGATTCGTAACCTTAGGGACCATTTTTGACACTTTTGGAACATCATTTGTAAAAGAACTTTTGTTGGAAAAGAGTCTAAGAGCCTTAAAATCACTAAAAGAGTCGTTAAAAACCCTAAATCGACCCCTCGGGTCAACTCCAAATTTTTGTAGAATTTTGGGACTTTAAAACAGTAAACTTTCACATAAAAATAAGTGGTAGAAGTTGTCTAGAAAGATCCATTTTCGTTAGAGCTCAAACTAAGTCAAAACCGGCTTAAAACAAACTTTTAACGGACCTGAAAACCTTGTTTTTTGTAAGATTATGCCAAATATTGTTTGAACTGATTTGGAAAACTTATTAGGACCTAAAATGTGATGCCTACTTCCATACTTGGCACTAGGAGGGGTCACGCATCGGATCTATATAGCGAGTAGCTGTATCCGTCTTTATTTATCTATAACTAGCCAGCACGCTCATCAGCTTCCTCTATAGCTTGCCCGATCAATCTCTTATCATGAGGGCTCCGCCCTTGCTCCCAAACGTCTCACCTTCACCTGACATACATATGGTTTTAGGAAAAGGTCAGCTTACGCTGGTGAGTTCTACATTTTAAAAAGAATACCTCGTTCGTGAGGTTAAAACCTTTGGACCTGTAAAATTCCTTTTTACAAACATTTATCAATTATAACACATAACAAGTCATACATAACATAACATCATAATTGTTAGAGCATATACCTATGCTATGATGTGTCTCGTGTATTGTATCTAGATTAGAGTGAGTCTATGTGTTGTAGTGTCAATATCATTGGTGCCCTACCAAATGGTACGCCATACCAAATGGTAAGCCCGTACCACATTGTTCACCATTTGGTACGCAAGTTGTTTTGTTACTAACTATAAATAGGTTCGTGTTAAAATGATAAAACACTTCTGTCATTTCTACACCATTACTGTGTGTTTTCTAGAGAGAGAAACTAGAGAGAGTTCATTGTAATCTTCAAGTGATTCAATAGAAATCTCTTATTTACATCCGTGTTTACTATGATTGATTGATACACGCAGTAGTAAGATTGAATCTCGGTTTTACAAGTGGTATCAGAGCATTTGGTTGCTCTACTGCTGTGTTTTTGATCAATTTTAGGATTTTTTGAGAGAGAAAGTTTGGGTTTCTTACGTTTTTCATCAAATTGTTCTAATTCCTAGTGTTTCCGAGGTTAAAAATGATTTCTGAGTGTTCCTAGAGTGTTTTCGCACCTTACTGAATCAAATTCCAGTTCCAAAGGTCAAAATTCGCGAAATTCAGTCGAAATCAACTTCGAACGTCGTTGGTACGCTCGAAGAACAGTTGGTACGCCTCTGGTACGCTTCTGGCATGTAAGGGAATCTTCTTCGTGTTTCTGGTCCGCTGATTTTGGCCCGGAAGACAATATTCAAATTTGGTCCGCCGATGGTTACAGCGTACCATTTGGTACGGAGGTGTTCATTTGGTACGCTTAGTGATTTGGTCCGCTTAGTGATTTGGTCCGCATTCTGGTCCGCTGGTCTTATTTGGTCCGTAGGGTGGTACGCTGAAGATCTGGTACGTGGTTGGTCCGCTTTGGGTATTTTGGTACGTTGAGAAGTTTAGTTCGCTGGCAGAAAAGTTTAGTTCGCTGACGTAACTTGAGAGCGTTAAGAGTTACGGAACCCAATGCCAGCCAAAACGACCGTCTCGACGAGATCTAGACTCAATACCCTCAGTTTTGACACCCAAAATCCACTTGGAAGATCTTCGTTTTTGAGTTTCAAGTTTTGAAGTATCATTTTCGGTAAAAAAATGTCTGATTTTCAAGCGTTTGTGGCTATGCAAAGCACGGTACAAGCTATGCTCAATTTTGATAATGAAATAGGAACAAGTCGGAAAGTTCCTAAGCTGTTAAAGTTGGAAGATTATCAAAATTGGAAGCAACGTTTTTCTGCATATATCAGCACAAATGATATTAATTTATGGTTTTCGATTCGAACGTTGTATGTACGTCCAACTGAAGATGGAGAGTATAAAGTAATTCAAGATTTTGATAAGGTTGAAAGAAAAAGTTATGAGCTTGAACAAAAATTTTATGGTTATCTTACCATGGCTTTACCTACTGAGCTGTTGCATCAATTCAGCACTTGCAAGAAAGCTAAACAATTATGGGATGCTTTATCTGCTCGATGTGAAGGCAATGACCAATATAAGAAGAGTAGACGAAAAGTGTTAAACAAAGAATTTGAAAATTTTCAACAGTATGAAAAAGAAAATATTGTTGCTCTTGTTTCAAGGTTTTCACATTTGATTAGTGAGATGAAAGTGGTTAAAATTGAAAAGATCGAGGAGGAATTGAAAGAGAAATTGATGGAAGCATTACCGGAAAAGTGGGAGAATTATGTGTTGTTGCTTACTCATGATAAAGAATATTCTGTATTATCATTTCATGATTTAACCGGAAAGCTTCATGCTAGAGAGATGGAAATGATGACCTCAAACAAGTCGACTCCTCAATTCCAAAATCTTGAATTGTATCATGGTCAAAATTCTGCAAGTATCAATGCAAAGTCTAAATCATTTGGTGTTGATTCCTCAAATCCACCTCAAACAGCTTTTGTTGCTGGTCAGGGATCAGGAAATTCTGGAAATTCATCCATAGGATGTAACTTCACTATTCCAAATCATTCAAGTTAGACTTCATTTTTAGCAAAAACACCGGATGAGCATTTGTCATTAATTTCAGCTTTGTTATCTTCATCTAATTTGATTGAAGAAGATTTTGATCAGATCGATCCAGATAACCTTGAACAAAGTGACAATATCATTGGTACCGTACCAAATGGTACGCCCGTACCAGATGGTTCACCATTTGGTACGCAGGTTGTTCTGTCATTTCTACACCATTACTGTGTGTTTTCTAGAGAGAGAAACTAGCGAGAGTTCATTGTAATCTTCAAGTGGTTCAATACAAATCTCTTATTTACATCCGTGTTTACTACGATTGATTGATACACGCAGTAGTAAGATCGAATCTCGGTTTTACAATAATCAAACACGTTTCTCTAGAAACATCTACCTTGATAACCTTTAACTCCTATGACTTGAATTCCATATACCTCTATACCATCTAGTTTCGAATACTGCTCAGGTGACTTTATCTGGAAGCCCCCAACCTTAGTACTGACAACCGTTCTATTTCTTCTATACCTTCTAGGTCTCGAATACTACTCAGGTGACTTCATCTGGAAGCCCCCAACCTCAGTACCGAAAACCGTCCTACATTCCGTCCTTCCAGTCTCGAATACTGCTCAGGTGACTTCATCTAGAAACCCCCAACCTCAGTACCAAAAACCGTCCTACATTCCGTCCTTCCAGTCTCGAATACGGCTCAGGTGACTTCATCTGGAAACCCCCCAACCTCAGCACCGACAACTTTTCTCGTAATCTTAACTCTTTAGACGTTCTATTATTAAGGTTTACTTCTTTCAAGGTCAAAATGAACAAAATAACCCTATAGGTATATTATCCCTTTTATTATGAGGACGCACATTCCTATAAGTAAACGCTCATTCCGGGATCGCCCAAAGAGGTACACCAGGTCCCAGTTGGGATTTATGCGACAACCGCGCTTTGCCAGAAACCCCAGTGTGGCTTACCCTTCCGGTCCGCATGAACTTCTAAATATCCGATTAACTCGGTATCTTAAATACTTTATCATTTGTCCATTTTAACTTCGTATATACTTATTATATATATAAACATAGTTCCATACCAAAAATCAAGTCCCCATGCCCTCCGGATTATTTTATATTAAATAATCATAATTCAAAACCCTAATTTCACGTATTTCTCGTTTCATCATCAAAAACATATTTTCTTTTCAAACCAACTTTGTGTATTATCCATTATAACATTTTATAATATACTTTAAAATATTAAAGCTTAATTTAACATCGTTTACTCAATTTGGGCAGAACAACGTTACGAAAACCCTAATTTTGACCCGTTAACAAAACCTTAAACAAACCTTTTGCAATTGTGAAATAAACTTAGGGCTTTCTTAAAACACATCATTTAGGATTACTTACAAAAATTCAGACCCTAATTCCCACCCGGTTATCCGATTTTTACAAAACAAGCTCAAAAACCCCAACTTTTACATAATTTTAGAAATCATACGTAGATATAATATTATTAAAAATTGAGATAGGTTATTGTTAAGCATACCAAAAAAGGGTTAACTGCAAAAATTCAGCTCCTAGTTCCTCCCGGTTTGCTCGAATTGCTCCGACGAAGTTTCTGGTGTGTAAAGTGGGGTTTTCGGCTGATGATTCGTGAAATTGACGAGTTTAATTTGATGTTAAGCCCCCTATTTATACCCAAATCGGTCGTCCTATGATCCTACACGTATACTAGTGACTAATTAAAGAAATTCGATGCGTAGCTATCCCAATCGTGCACTGCAAGTCGAATTTTGCGTTGCTGTCTCGTTTCTGCCCATGATTTGGGCCGCGTATCGTGAAGAGTAGGAGGGGCACCGTCGTGTACCGTGACATACTATGGCAGAATGGCAGTTTCAGTCCCTGGACTTTATTTTTACAATATAACCCCCTAAACTTTTACCTTTCTATCATTTAATGTACTAAAACATTAGGGGGCATATTTATAAAGGTTTCTAAGGCTTGGGACATGCTCGATGACATACGTATACATACGTGTAAATATTTATATATTTATATATATCTTTTGCTAATTTACGTTCTAGCCCCTCAAACTTTACAATACTTATCATTTCATGCTACGAATCATATTAGGATATATTTTTACTATATTCTAAGCCTCGGGATACTTATAATAATTATAAGTACGTATAATATCCGTATACATTTATCACTTTACAATAATTACACTTTGAGTCCTTTAATTTTTTGTTAACTTATTAACACAAATATTTATACATATATCTATCAGTTCACACATGTATCATCATATTATTCATATAATCACATATCCATCTTATATTTTACTTTCTTTACCGTTTAACACATTCGTTTATGCATATTTTATCATATTGGCTATAAAATACGTATTTCTAACGCATGCAACTTATCTAATGCATAGTCTTACCACATTTATCAATTAAGCTTACGTATTTATAATATAAACACGTATTTACTATATAAATCATGTATCTATGAAATTTGGGGTGTTACAACTCTACCCCCCCTTAAACAGGGTTTCGTCCTAGAAACCTGTTCCATTCCCATTTTAAACATTTATTCTCAACTTTGCAACTCATCCGCATAACATAACCATTCATAACTCGTTTCGTAACTCGGTAACATTTACTTTCGCGTCTTTGCATTTATCCTAAGGAGAACGTAACCCTAAGCTGTCTATTGGTTTACCAGATCCGTGATAATGCTTTTATATTTCCCGCTAACTTCCTAGAACATAAGTTCTAATAGTTTTAATTTCTAAGCATATTGCAGCAAGCAATGGCACACATAACGTACTAAAGCAAACGAGTAATGATTATCTACGATTTCTAACTACTCGAATTACCTAACGAGGTCTTGGGATCTCCCCTTATCATCTCCATCGTACTATAGGTCCTTGCAGTAGCCGTTTTCAGACCCGTACCATTTCTCGAGATGGCTCGAAGTGGGGTAGGATTCAACACCAACTTAGGACAGTTCATCCTAAGGTGTCCCGCTTCTCCGCATCCATAACACTTCTTACGCTCTGGGCAATTGCCCAAGAAGTGACCTTGTCACACCCCCAAAATACCACTAACGGAGTTTATACCGTTAAGGGGCGCGACTAGACCAGGATCCACAACCATAGTTACAAATACTAAACGAATCAGGGTTAGTTCAAACACAAGTTATAAATCAGAGTCTTAAATACACGCAGCGGAAATAATTATCCTGGCACTAACCACGTGCCTTACAAATTCATTGTTTTAGAAATCCCCAAATTAAGTTAATCAAAAATAAGAGTCTTCACGTGCCATGCCAACCTCCGGTGGATACTCCTTAGCGATCTGCAAAAGTTTAAACCACGCAAGTGTCAACCTAACGGTTGGTGAGTTCACAGTGGGCTTGTCATGCATTGGCCCGGTCTCATAATCATAATTCGTGTCAAGGTATACTTACAAGTTATTTATTTGTGAAAAGCAATGCTCGTAATTAAATCTCAGTTTATAAATGGTTTGCCCGTGACCTACGTCATCGGGTATGTACTAGTTCCGTAAAGTTAAAGGACTCAACCGATATCGCGGGTAGCTAATCCGTTGTTCCATGCTCTAAGGAAGTTTGTACCAAAGCTGACTTATTTTGTGGGGGCCGAGCCATCCCGTACGGTGCGGACCTACGTCATCGCGGTTCTTGCCTCCCCCGTGTCCTCCCCGGGACTACGGTCAAATAGGCTGATATTGTTCCTCCGTGCACTCCCCGTGCCACGGGGCGGAGTTTGTCAAACTCCAGTAGATCTACCCAACATCCCCTCGCTTTACAATTAATGGCACAATTTTAGTTGAGGACTTTTAAGTTATAAGGCATCCTTAGAAAACATGTGATATCATATGGTTCAGACTTTAACCTACACTAGCCATATTAAAACGTTTTCAGTTTTGTTTCAGAAATAGTTTGTTTAAGTCCACAAGTGTTTCCCATAAAACACTTCAGTTCATCAAGTGGGTGCCGAGCATTCCCGAGTTCTCATGTATTTGTCAGCATTGTTTTTCGTTAAGTTGTTCGGTGTGGCCCAAACGGACTCACAGTAAACGGGTTAGTGACACTCACCTTGGGTTGCACTGCTACACTTGCTAAGTATCCAAGTTATGTTTGCTTAACGAAGACCTAGAACACGTTTAGGTCTAAAGTATTAGTTTCGTGTCTAATCTTCACTAAACGTCACTATGGCCCATAACATAGCACGTTGCAACTATGACTCGACATACCGACACACGACACCGATGGTTGATCATAAACAAGGGTTCATATAATTTAGATATCCAGCATGTTTCATCATGGCATAATCATGTAAGTCATGGCGTAACACTTAAGCAAATTTCACAAGTTTGGTTTTCAGGTCAGGTCTTAGTTTCGCTAGCACAGTTTCGCTAGGCAGTTTCGCTGGGTGCACGGGCAGCACTTTCGCTAGGCAATGCCCGGTGACACAGTTTCGCTAGGCTAGTTTCGCCCGAAACTGCTGACGCAGTTTCGCTAGCCTAGTTTCGCAGGGAAACTGGTTTGAACTTTCGTTCAGGTATTTCGCTCGGTATTTTCGTTCGAGCTGGTCGGGTCAGTTTCGCTAGCGACACTATAGTTTCGCTCGACAGTGTCGCTGAATGAACAAGTAAATTCGCTGGATAATTTCGCCCAGAGAACACACAGTTTCGCTGGTCGCGAAAAACATACGGATTTGCCTAAAAATCAACCTAACAGCTTCTGATCTTACATGCAATCCATTATTTAGCATACATAGGCATTTACCAACATAAATCAGCAAGCTTTAACACCTTAAACATGCATTTTGTCATCAAATCACCCAAAATACATATAAAACCCTAAAATGGCTAAAATAGCATAAATCTCTATCATGGCTGGATTTCATACGCAAAGTTGTCAACTTTATGGTAGTTCTAGCAATCCTAAGCAACATATCAGAAGATCTAACCATATCACAGAGATCTAGGCATGCTTTATGAAGAAACATATAGAAAAGGCACAAATAAAGGTTTTTGGGACTCACGGTTGATTCTAGAATCGATAGATGAGATGAGATGATGGTCTAGAGGCTGAGATCTTGGTCCTTGGGTGACTTTCTCGGCTGACCAGGTTCCAGAGAGGAGTGTGTGTGTGTTTGTGATGAAATGAGGCAAATGGAGAAACTAGGGTTCATTAAGTTTATTTATATCAGAGGCTAGTTTCGCTGGCAGTTTCGCTGGCCAGGCGAAACTAGCTCTGGTCACGTTTTAACTGATTAGCTTAGCTGGCTACCGGGCGACACTACAGTTTCGCCCGGTAGTTTCGCTGGCTGCACAACTTAGGCAAATTTTCACGTAATCAAGGATTTACAATTTGTCATGCTATTCATAATATTAAATCATGCATTTAAATCACATTGCACATAATGACAACAATAATTGAACACATAGCACATATGGGCGGGTTCGGTGATCAACCAAAGGACGTGGACGCATTCGGCCTAGTTAAGCCTTAGTTACTAAGTTAACACTTATAACGTAACTAACGGATTTGTCTAACGGAAGTTAACCTTGAAATTCCCGGATGTCACATCATCCCCTTGAAATTGGAATTTTCGTCCCGAAAATTATTCTTGTGTCGTAGCATTCGCAGTCTCGGCTGTCGTCGCTGGGGAAAGAAAGCAAAAAGTTTTAGGGTTGTCACATCCTTTTCCTGTTACAGGAATTTTGGTCCCCAAAATTAAATCATACCATGAGTTTCCGTGGACGTTTGCTCGAACAAGTGAGGATACTTTTTCTTCATTTGATCCTCTCGCTCCCAAGTATATTCAGGTCCACGCCTTGAGTTCCATCGCACCTTGACGATCGGAATCTTGCTACGTTTGAGGGCTTTCTCCTCGCGTCCCATGATTTCTACTGGTTGCTCGATAAATCTCAAATGTTCGTCGATTTCCAATTCCTCCAGAGGAATTATTTCGATGTCTTCAGCCAGACATTTCTTTAGATTGGAAACGTGAAACACGTTGTGAACTCCATCGAGTTCAGCAGGGAGTTGCAATCGATAGGCCACCGGGCCTACTTCCCCAATAATTTCAAACGGACCGATGTAGCGAGGATTTAACTTTCCACGCTTCCCGAAGCGTATCACTCCCTTCCAGGGAGATACCTTCAACAATACTTTGTCACCTACCTCAAACTTTAGAGGTTTTCGGCGTTTGTCGGCATAACTCTTTTGTCGATCATGCGCTGCAGCTAGCCGTTGCCTGATTTGAATAATCCGCTCGGTCATATCATGGATAACTTCCGGTCCAGTGAGCCCTTTCTCACCCGTTTCGGCCCAACACACGGGCGATCTACATTTTCTGCCATAAAGTGCTTCAAAGGGTGCTGGACCGATGCTTGAATGATAGCTATTGTTGTAAGAGAACTCCACCAGAGGAAGGTGAGTCTCCCAATCTTTCCCAAAGTCAAGAACGCAGGCTCGGAGCATATCTTCTAAGGTTTGAATGGTTCGTTCCGATTGACCGTCCGTTTGTGGGTGATAGGCTGTACTCATGTCTAGTCGGGTTCCCAATGCTTCCTGCATTATCTCGATTGGAAATGATAGTCTTAGGCACACCGTGAAGCTTCACAATTTTGTCGATGTACAGCTTTGTCAATTTATCCATATTATCACTTTCCTTCATCGGAATGAAATGTGCCGATTTGGTTAATCGATCGATGACAACCCAAATCGCATCCGGTTGATTTGATCGATGAGGTAGCCCCGTTACAAAATCCATGGAGATGTCCTCCCATTTCCATTCTGGGATCTTTGGTTGTTGTAGTAAACCAGAAGGCTTTTGGTATTCAATCTTGACTCTTGAGCATGTTAAACACTTAGCCACATATCGAGCAATGTCGGCTTTCATATTCGGCCACCAATAAAGATTTTTCAAGTCCTGATACATTTTATCTGATCCGGGGTGTACCGAATATCTTGACTTGTGAGCCTCGTCCATCACGAGCTCACGGAGATTTCCGAACAAGGGAATCCAGATTCTGTCATTATAGTACGTGAGTCCATCGGTCTTAACTTCAGAATGGCCATCTATACCACGCAGTGCTTCAGCTGCGAAGTTTTCTGCTTTCAGAGCTTCTCGTTGGCAGTCACGGATCCGATCCGGTAATCCTGAATGTATTGTAAGTTGAAGCGCTCGTACCCGTCGAGGCTTTTCGTACTGTTTTCTGCTTAGGGCATCTGCCACCACATTTGCTTTTCCCGGATGATATTTAATGGCCAAATCATAATCGTTCAGTAATTCAACCCACCTTCTTTGCCGCATGTTAAGGTCTTTCTGATCAAAGATGTGCTGTAAACTTTTATGATCGGTGAATATTGTGCACTTTGTTCCATATAGGTAATGTCTCCAAATCTTGAGTGCATGAACAACGGCTCCCATTTCCAAATCATGCGTTGTATAATTCTTTTCAGTATCTTTTAGTTGCCTGGACCCATAGGCAATCACTTTGTCTCGTTGCATCAACACGCAACCGAGTCCTTGGATAGATGCATCGCAATAAACCACAAAGTCGTCAACTCCGTCGGGTAACGCAAGAATTGGAGCCGAACATAACATATCTTTAAGCGTTTGGAACGCGCGCTCTTCTTTTTCACCCCATCTGTATTGCACTCCTTTGTGCGTTAGAGCTGTTAAGGGTTGAGCCAACTGCGAGAAACCCTTAATGAACCTTCGGTAATATCCGGCAAGTCCCAAAAATTGTCGGATTTCGGTCGGTGCTCTTGGGGTAGACCAATTCTTTATAGCTTCCACTTTGGCTGGATCGACATGAATTCCTTCCTTATTAACAATGTGTCCAAGAAACTGGACTTCGCGGATCCAAAAATCGCACTTCGAAAACTTAGCATAAAGCTGTTCCTTGCGAAGCAATTCCAAAATAAGACGCAGATGCTCCTCGTGTTCTTCCTTCGTCTTGGAGTAGATCAAAATATCATCGATGAAAACTATCACAAACTTATCGAGGTACGGCTTGCACACTCGATTCATCAGATCCATAAATACGGCCTGTGCATTGGTTAGCCCAAACGGCATAACCAGGAATTCGTAGTGACCATACCGAGTCCTAAAAGCAGTCTTGGGGACATCCTCATCTCGAACGCGAAGTTGGTGATATCCAGACCGTAGATCAATCTTTGAGAAGTAGCTCGAACCTTGTAGCTGGTCGAAGAGATCGTCGATTCGAGGAAGTGGATACCGATTCTTGATTGTAACCTTGTTGAGCTCTCGGTAGTCGATACACATTCGGAACGTTCCATCCTTCTTCTTGACAAACAATACCGGAGCTCCCCATGGAGACGAACTTGGACGAATAAATCCTTTGTCGAGTAGCTCTTGAAGTTGTGCGGAGAGTTCGTTGAGTTCGCTTACCGCCAAACGGTAAGGTGCGCGTGCTATCGGAGCAGCGCCAGGAGCTAAGTCGATTCCAAACTCTACTTGTCGAAATGGAGGCAAACCAGGCAGATCTTCAGGAAACACATCTTGGAAGTCGCGAACTATCGGGTAGTCGTTGATTCTGCGCTCGGGAAGTGTCGAATCGGTGACGTTTGCAAGGATCGCGAAGTGACCTTTACGAAGGCACTTTTGAGCTTTGAGAAACGAAATAATACCAGTTACTGTTCCACCTTTTTCACCTTGGACCGTTAACACTTTGCCGTCTTCGAGCGGAATACGAACCACTTTTTCCTTACATAAGATTTCAGCTCGATTCTCAGATAACCAATCCATTCCTACTATAACGTCAAAACTACCAATCGGGAAAGGCATAAGGTCAATTCCTAACGTATGGCCAGCTAGTTCTAACTTACATCCCTTAACTATCTGAGTCGTATCATGAAGTTTACCATTAGCTAGCTCTACCACATATTTAGCGTCTAGGGCAATCGGTTTAGCGTTAATCAATTTAGCAAATTTAGTGGAAATAAAACTTTTCTCAGCACCAGAATCAAATAATACAGTAGCAAAGAAACCGTTCAAAATAAATTTACCATTAATCACGTTGGCGTCATTGCGAGCTTCACCCTGACCCATGACGAAAGCTCGACCTCTACCATTTCCACCATTCCCGTTATTACCATTTCCGTTGCCATTCCCATTACCATTACCTCCACCGTTACCATTCCCACCGTTATTTCCCTGATTTCCGTTCCCTTGTCTTCTCAGCTGAGGGCAGTCTCTTTTAATGTGACCTTGAGCACCACACTCAAAGCAGCCACGGGCTCCCCCATTGTTGTTGTTCTGGTTCTGACCGTTGTTGTTCCCATTACCCCGATTATTCCCATAGTTGTTGTTTCCATGATTGTTGTTGTTCCTTCTGGGGCGGTTTTGTTGCTCGGGCAAAGTTGCCCAACAGTCTTTTGCTTCGTGGCCCCCCTTGCCACACCTTTCGCAGCTCAGATTCTTCCTACAAACACCAGCATGATGTTTCCCACATTTGTTACACAGGGGCAAGTTACCCCTGTAGTTGCCTTGACCATTGCCACCCTGGCGGTAGTTGTCACTGTTATTCCCAGACCTCTTGCTTTGACTTTGGGAGTTATAAGACCTCCCAGTGCTGTTTCCAACACTCTGAACATTCATTGAGTTCTCAGGAGCTTCATCATCAGCTTTTCTTTTGCCACTTAAGGCAGTCTTCTCAGCGGCTTTCGCAGGTAGAGTACCTTTCTCGACCTCTTGATCAGTAAGTTTGTGAGCTAGTCGGATGGCTTGCTGCACGGTTGCGGGGTTGCTGGCGGTCACCAAACTCTTGATTTGAGGCGCGAGGCCTTCCAGATAACGCTCAATGCGTTTGAATTCGGCATCGACCATTGCGGGGCACAAGACCTCGTACTCATGATATCGTGCAGTGTACTGTTCGACTTCAGACCCAACCATCTTCAGATTCAAGAATTCGCCTTCTAGCTTCTTCACTTGGTCACGGGGACAGTACTCCTCCATAATCAGATCCTTAAATGCTGCCCACTGCATGTTATTAGCCGCGTCTAGCCCAACCATCTGAATTTCAGCGTTCCACCAGGAGAGTGCAGCTCCTTCGAAGGTACCAGTAGCAAACTTCACCTTGCTTTCGGCTGGGCAGTTACACATGGAGAAAACCTTTTCAGACTTCTCAATCCACCTAAGGAGTCCTACAGCTCCTTCTTCGCCGGAAAATGTCATCGACTTGCAGTCCATGAAGGACTTGAACGTGCAGTGGTGGTGGTTTCCTGATGCATAAATAGTTCGGATTTTAAAATTAAACAGGTCAAGATATAATCGCTTTGTGCCTTAACCGGCATAATAGTTACCCTGTGCGGCATATGCAGCTTGGACGGCTGCCACCGCGGCTTGCACATGTCCATTAATCATCGCTTGCAGCTGTGCAGGCGTCATGTTTATGTTGCCCCTTCCGTTTCCTCTTCCAGACATCTTGCTGAATAGTTAAAGTAGCCAGTGTTCAGTCACAGTTATACTTTATACATATCCCATAATATGTATATTAGCCAGTTCCCGTTATCCCACTATTAGTCCAGAAAAATTTTCGTGCAAAATCGAGGCGTCGTCGGAGTAAGTCGTAAGTGCTATCGTCGAAGGTCGGCTTCCCATAAAGTCACCGTCGGCGTAGTCGTCGTAGTAGAAATCAGGACGTAGCGCGTAGCATTGTTTCGTTGTCGCTTTCCCCAGAGTAGTGTGCGTATTCGAGTTCGCGTTTCGTATTCGTGTGTGAAAATTTTCCCTAAGGTTTTCCGTTAGACTTCCTAGACACGGTCTATATATATATTTATATATATATATACATATACCTACGTACTAAGCTTTTACTTACACAGCAGAGCGAGTATCCCAGGTTGGCACGTAAAAATTTTATTTTGGGAATTTATTTATTCGTTTGTAACTAAGGTTTTCAAGTTGCAGTTTCCAAATCGTTTTCAAAATGATTCCAGTTCTCTGCAACTTATGGCTCTGATACCAATCTGTCACACCCCCAAAATACCACTAACGGAGTTTATACCGTTAAGGGGCGCGACTAGACCAGGATCCACAACCATAGTTACAAATACTAAACGAATCAGGGTTAGTTCAAACACAAGTTATAAATCAGAGTCTTAAATACACGCAGCGGAAATAATTATCCTGGCACTAACCACGTGCCTTACAAATTCATTGTTTTAGAAATCCCCAAATTAAGTTAATCAAAAATAAGAGTCTTCACGTGCCATGCCAACCTCCGGTGGATACTCCTTAGCGATCTGCAAAAGTTTAAACCACGCAAGTGTCAACCTAACGGTTGGTGAGTTCACAGTGGGCTTGTCATGCATTGGCCCGGTCTCATAATCATAATTCGTGTCAAGGTATACTTACAAGTTATTTATTTGTGAAAAGCAATGCTCGTAATTAAATCTCAGTTTATAAATGGTTTGCCCGTGACCTACGTCATCGGGTATGTACTAGTTCCGTAAAGTTAAAGGACTCAACCGATATCGCGGGTAGCTAATCCGTTGTTCCATGCTCTAAGGAAGTTTGTACCAAAGCTGACTTATTTTGTGGGGGCCGAGCCATCCCGTACGGTGCGGACCTACGTCATCGCGGTTCTTGCCTCCCCCGTGTCCTCCCCGGGACTACGGTCAAATAGGCTGATATTGTTCCTCCGTGCACTCCCCGTGCCACGGGGCGGAGTTTGTCAAACTCCAGTAGATCTACCCAACATCCCCTCGCTTTACAATTAATGGCACAATTTTAGTTGAGGACTTTTAAGTTATAAGGCATCCTTAGAAAACATGTGATATCATATGGTTCAGACTTTAACCTACACTAGCCATATTAAAACGTTTTCAGTTTTGTTTCAGAAATAGTTTGTTTAAGTCCACAAGTGTTTCCCATAAAACACTTCAGTTCATCAAGTGGGTGCCGAGCATTCCCGAGTTCTCATGTATTTGTCAGCATTGTTTTTCATTAAGTTGTTCGGTGTGGCCCAAACGGACTCACAGTAAACGGGTTAGTGACACTCACCTTGGGTTGCACTGCTACACTTGCTAAGTATCCAAGTTATGTTTGCTTAACGAAGACCTAGAACACGTTTAGGTCTAAAGTATTAGTTTCGTGTCTAATCTTCACTAAACGTCACTATGGCCCATAACATAGCACGTTGCAACTATGACTCGACATACCGACACACGACACCGATGGTTGATCATAAACAAGGGTTCATATAATTCAGATATCCAGCATGTTTCATCATGGCATAATCATGTAAGTCATGGCGTAACACTTAAGCAAATTTCACAAGTTTGGTTTTCAGGTCAGGTCTTAGTTTCGCTAGCACAGTTTCGCTAGGCAGTTTCGCTGGGTGCACGGGCAGCACTTTCGCTAGGCAATGCCCGGTGACACAGTTTCGCTAGGCTAGTTTCGCCCGAAACTGCTGACGCAGTTTCGCTAGCCTAGTTTCGCAGGGAAACTGGTTTGAACTTTCGTTCAGGTATTTCGCTCGGTAGTTTCGTTCGAGCTGGTCGGGTCAGTTTAGCTAGCGACACTATAGTTTCGCTCGACAGTGTCGCTGAATGAACAAGTAAATTCGCTGGATAATTTCGCCCAGAGAACACACAGTTTCGCTGGTCGCGAAAAACATACGGATTTGCCTAAAAATCAACCTAACAGCTTCTGATCTTACATGCAATCCATTATTTAGCATACATAGGCATTTACCAACATAAATCAGCAAGCTTTAACACCTTAAACATGCATTTTGTCATCAAATCACCCAAAATACATATAAAACCCTAAAATGGCTAAAATAGCATAAATCTCTATCATGGCTGGATTTCATACGCAAAGTTGTCAACTTTATGGTAGTTCTAGCAATCCTAAGCAACATATCAGAAGATCTAACCATATCACAGAGATCTAGGCATGCTTTATGAAGAAACATATAGAAAAGGCACAAATAAAGGTTTTTGGGACTCACGGTTGATTCTAGAATCGATAGATGAGATGAGATGATGGTCTAGAGGCTGAGATCTTGGTCCTTGGGTGACTTTCTCGGCTGACCAGGTTCCAGAGAGGAGTGTGTGTGTGTTTGTGATGAAATGAGGCAAATGGAGAAACTAGGGTTCATTAAGTTTATTTATATCAGAGGCTAGTTTCGCTGGCAGTTTCGCTGGCCAGGCGAAACTAGCTCTGGTCACGTTTTAACTGATTAGCTTAGCTGGCTACCGGGCGACACTACAGTTTCGCCCGGTAGTTTCGCTGGCTGCACAACTTAGGCAAATTTTCACGTAATCAAGGATTTACAATTTGTCATGCTATTCATAATATTAAATCATGCATTTAAATCACATTGCACATAATGACAACAATAATTGAACACATAGCACATATGGGCGGGTTCGGTGATCAACCAAAGGACGTGGACGCATTCGGCCTAGTTAAGCATTAGTTACTAAGTTAACACTTATAACGTAACTAACGGATTTGTCTAACGGAAGTTAACCTTGAAATTCCCGGATGTCACAGACCTTCTTTGCCGCATGTATAACACTCAAACGTTCCTGACCTGCATTCTCCGAAATGATTTTCTTGCATTTGTGGCACCTTAGCTTTTCGTCTTTTAAACTATTCTTCAAATTCTTGTGATGATTCCCGTTATCCTTCCTTGAACTCGCTTCAGCTTCCGACTCCTTCCTCTTAGCTCCTTCTGGTCTACCGTTTACGTCGAACATCTCATTGTAGAGATTGGAACTTAACTTCACCGTCGCCTTGAATGTCTTTGGTTAAGTCGCCTTGATCAACACCCTAACTCTACTCGAAAATCCCTGCACGTAACGTTTCACCCTTTCAGCTTCGGGAGTGACTAAGGTAGGTAGCAGTCATGCCATTGCGTTGAATTTTGGAGTGTATTCCCGGTGTGTCATGTTCCCAGCTTCCAACATTAGAAAACTCCTATCCAGTTGCTCCAGCTCACCTTTAGGGCAGAAATCTTCTAAAACTAACTTCTTCAGATCGTCCCACTTCATTGCAGCAATAGCTCCTTCTTCTTCCGTCTGCTTGATCATCCCCCACCAGTGCAACGCTTCCGAAACAAACGAGTGTGCAGCATACTTCACGACTTGGGCCTCACTACACTCATTAATATCTATAACCGCTTCCATTTCATGAATCCATTGGAACGTAGCTAACGCATCTTGATTTCCGTCAAACAAAGGAGGTCTATAACCACTAAATGATTTA
Organism: Deinandra increscens subsp. villosa; assembly: GCA_039602395.1. Taxonomy (NCBI): domain Eukaryota; kingdom Viridiplantae; phylum Streptophyta; class Magnoliopsida; order Asterales; family Asteraceae; genus Deinandra; species Deinandra increscens. The sequence continues at coordinate 107,622,749 of JBCNJP010000027.1, forward strand.
AACGAACATCCTACTCTAGATTGTGCAGCTCCGGCACCTCTTCGTGCAGCTCCACCAGCTCCACGGGCTCCACTAGCACCAACTCCCGTAACTCCTTGAAGTTGAACTAATATATCAGGTAGTGTAATCTGCATTAAGCGCGTCATCTCTGCAGCCATAGCCGCTCTTTGCTTGTTAGTGAACGTATTAGCTTCGACGTTATTCTCTGGTTCCGCATTCGCACGATCGCCTCTCGCAGCCATTTCCAGGTCCTAAATTTAAGATGGATGACATTTCAAAACTTGTGTGACATAGAGTCTCTAAATTTTGAATTCATGATAAGTATATAAGTGCAGGATCCGATACAATTATATATTTAAGATGCTTCAAAACCCAGTTACTTCTATCACACATGTCCCTTATGTCCACATCTCGCTTCTCTATCTTCATCAGCAGCTCTAAGTCAAACTGATTCCAAAATTACATTTCTAAACGTTCTTCTTCTCCTTGCACTTGGCCACACAACGATTAGTACTTACGATCTGTTTACATGGTAAATACCAAATTGCAGCAGCTAATTGCAGTCGTGTATTTTCCATATACGCATACCGTAAGTCCCAACTATTATGATCCTTATGCATATTCGTCCTTATGGGCACAAGCAATCCTGGCTGGCATCTATATTTCTTATCTCAACTTACTCTGCCTAGAGTCGTAGTTTAAGTTTAGATACCACGCTTGCACCTAAATCTCTTAAACCAAGCCTCTCATACCAACTTGTGACGCCCACTCCCAGACTTGGCTCTAGGAGGGGTCACACATCGGATTTACTCATGAACACGTGACACAACAAAGATAACCAACGGAAAATTTAAAACTTTTATTTATTATAAAGCCAAGTACGTAAAGTAATTGAGATAATTTACATCTAACTATATAGCAAGTAACTATATCCATCTTTATTTATCTAAAACTAGCCAGCACGCTCATCAGCTTCTTCTATAGCTTGCCCGATCAATCTCTTATCATAAGGGCTCCACCCTTGCTCCCAAACGTCTCACCTTCACCTGACATACATATGGTTTTGGGAAAAGGTCAGCTTACACAGGTGAGTTCTACATTTTAAAAACATTACCTCATTCATGAGGTTAAAACCTCTGGACCTGCAAAATTCCTTTTTACAAACATTTATCAAGTATAACAAATAACAAGTCATACATAACATAACATCATTATCAAACACGTGTCTCTAGAAAACATCTACCTTGATAACCTTTCACTCCTATGACCTGAATTCCATATACCTCTATACCTTCTAGTTTCGAATACTGCTCAGGTGACTTTATCTGGAATCCCCCAACCTCAGTACCGACAACCGTTCTATTTCTTCTATACCTTCCCGGTCTCGAATACTGCAAAGGTGACTTCTTATGAAAGCCCCCAACCTTAGTACCGACAACCGTCCTACATTCCGTCCTTCTAGTCTCGAATAATGCTCAGGTGACTTCATCTGGAAACCCCTAACCTCAGCACCGACAACTGTTCTCGTAATCTTAACTCTTTAGACGTTCAATTCTATCGAATATCTCTTCAACCACCACAGTACTACTACCCGCCCCTAGATAGATATTCAGATGACTTAGATATGCTAATAAACATGATAACAAACTCATATACTGCAACAAATGAACATCCTCCAATTTACCTACGTGTATGTATTCAGGATGTACAAGCGGTGTATCCTCCACACTTTCGATATACTGGGTAACTATACTACCATGCTTGTATACAGGATGTACTAGCGGCATATCCACCACATAATAATATAGCAAATGCATCACCTGTTCTCATATAATCCTACATTCTCACTTGTGCGTTTATTAACAAACCCTTATCATTTGGATACCTAGTTTCAAAGCTGTTGAGGCTAGATTATGAGGCTTGCAATATAAAATATGTTGGGCTGGGCTTAGAGGGTTTTATTAGATTAGTAGGCTAGTTTTATTATTATGTTTAGGCTAGTTTACTATTAGATATGGGCATGGGCTTGGGTTTATGATTAGGGTTTAAGAGCCCAATAGTAAACTCATGGGATGGCTATATAAACCCCATGAGTTTACTATTCAAAGGCCTGGTTTTATGATTTCTAGAGAGAGTGAGGTGATTACGACTTTGTAGAGAGAGAAGAAGAGAGTTTACGATTTCTGGTTTTGTATCCGACAAGTTTTCTTGTGTGCAAAGATCAAGTGTTTATTTGTTTAATCATCGTATTCTTCGTGTTTCTTCTCTTCTATATCTTGAATCAATCATAAACGAGGATTCCGCACTCGTTTATGATTAAGATATCGTGATTAGTTGTTGTTTTCGGACCTACAATTGGTATCAGAGCCAAGAATCACAGATTCGAGGTTCTCACGGTATTGGATTCAAGCTTTTTCCAAAAAAATATATATATTTGAAGATTTGAAGATTTGAAGATTTAAAGGTTTGAAGGTTTGAAGGTTTGAAGGTTTGAAGGTTTGAAGGTTTGAAGGTTTGAAGGTTTGAAGGTTTGAAGGTTTGAAGGTTTGAAGGTTTGAAGGTTTGAAGGTTTGAAGGTTTGAAGGTTTGAAGGTTTGAAGGTTTGAAGGTTTGAAGGTTTGAAGGTTTGAAGGTTTGAAGGTTTGAAGGTTTGAAGGTTTACTATCGGAGTTTAATATCGGAGTTTACTATCGGAGTTTACTATCGGAGTTTACTATCGGAGTTTACTATCAGAGTTTACTATTGGAGTTTACTATTGGAGTCTACGACCCGGAGCGTGTTTGCGATTCCCACTGTGTTTACGATTGGGTTTACGACTCGGGGGTGTTTACGATCGGAAACAGCGTTTACGATTGGAAACTAGTTTGCGACAAAAAGTCACTATTTCACAATTTCACGGAAACGGACGTAACTTTTGACTCGTTTGGAGTTAGAAGCTCATTTTTTAACACGACGTTCGTGACAACAAGCCCCAGAATTACCCCCGACTAACGTCTAGGGGAGCTCGTTTGGACCCCAAAATTCCACTCCGAAGGGCTCCGTTTTTCAGTTTTAAGGTTTTGACACTATTCTTTGAATAGTACTTTTGCCGTTTTTGCCGATTCTTCAAAATCTTCAAAGGCTGCATTTCTAAAGAAAGAAAATGAGTTCAGTGGTTGAAGAAAAGAATATAGTTGAGGACAAAGATGATTTCGCAGATGAAGTTGACAAAACTGAGATATGCCCCAATCCCACTTGTGCTCGTATAATTCCTGGACTTAGACAAATCTGTAAAAATTATCAGCTAGAACTGTTTGAGATAAAATGTGAAAGGAGTTCTTTTAAGGGTAGATGGCAAAAGAATGAGGAGAAGGTAAAAGCTCAGAAACTAGACATTGTGAAATATCAAAAACTTGCTACTGAGAAAACTCTACTGTATGACAATGCAAAGTTAGAAATAGCTGAGCTTAGGAAGCAGGTAAACGAGCTCACACATAAGAACAATGAGTTGCAAGTGAAACTAGATATGAATCAAATGAGAAGAAAAAGAATGCTCAATGCTGGAAAGGAATTGTCACATGCTGTTGTGACTGGTCAAGTTGGGAAAGACACATCTGGGTTTGGGTCAGAGAAAACTGATAAATCTTTGCAATGAACAACATCATTCCTCCACCAGTTCCCAGAGACATTATAGGAATACTTCTTAGTGAGGATCAAGTTGAACGAACCAAGTCTGATTATAAAGAAGCTGCTCCTCCTATTGATAGTGTCTTGGTTGGAACTACACCATTGACTCAAGAAGAAATTGATAATGAAGCAAACATGACTTATGGTGAAGGGAGAGTAAAGGATATATCAGACAATGATGTTGAGTGCCAGAAATATGACAGGCGTCACAACTCTAAGTCTGATGAAGCTGGGATAGAGTTGAAACCATACCCTAAAATTGAAACCCCATGCTTCAAAGTAATTGACGAAGTCAAAAGGGAAAAGGTGATCTTGACGACACGGCCTGAGGGGAAGTTCTTTATGACATCTGGATCAATTGACCAAGAACCAGATGTAGGATATGAACTACCATCCTTCTCCTCCAAGTTCAAGGGAATAACCGATGGAGTGATAAGTGAACCTAAAGTTGAGAGGCCAAAGATCACCATCAAGCATCCAAGTATGAAACCAACAGCTGGAGTGAAGAATGATAAACTCAAGGGAGTAGCTGTGTCTCCCATTTCTTCAGTTGGATCATGCAGTTGTTGTTGTAATTGCAAGAATGGTGCTTCAACGTCAAAGAATCAAGGAAGCACAAAGACAGTAAAGACAAGTTCGACACAGGCTTCGACAAACCAGCAGAAAGTCAAATCTGAAGCTGCAGTCAAACCAAAGAAGCATACACAAGGCAAACCAGCTCCATATCAGCCACCGAAGACAAATGGGTACACGTCTGACTTCTATCTAAAGAAGCAGACTTGTTTTAATTGTGGCATCGCTGGTCATATTGCTAGAAACTGTCTTTATCGCCCCTATGAACCCTATTTTCCGAAAAGTCAAAGGGTTTCATCTCAGGAGTCTGTAAAGTCTAAGCCAATGATGGTGCAAACACCTAAGGCAAGGAAGACTGTTGCTCCTAAGGTTAAACTCTCTGATCAACATTGGGCCGCTGCCAAAGCTGAAAGAAAATCTATAAATCAAAACAACAGTCTTCCAAGTTACAAAAATTTTTAAAAACAGGTGAAGAAACCAGTTTCAAAACAACCGAAGCTTGAAAAACCCAAGGTAACTAGAACTGTTTTCAAAAATGATTCTAAAATGCAGAAGGTTGAAATACCTAAAGTCACAACTCAAAAGGTGACTAAAACAAAAACTGTTTTGAAAAGTGAATCTAAAACGAAGAAGGTTAACCACATAGACATTTCCAACCTGAATTCGCTAATTTCAACCCCAAAACCCGTTATTATTTCGTGTCCAAAACCACACACATCAAACATCCCCATACTTAAACATTGCTTGTCCCCAAGCAATCATTTTTAATCTCGACACTACTACAACTCTATCTTAACCACATAGACATTTAAGTGTACATATTCGGTCCACAAGATTTACTATCAATACTAGGATTTACAACCTCGCAAGTTTTAATGAATTTGAAAACTCACAAAATCTCTCAACCAAATAATGCGAACCATTTTTCTATAATCTTTTTCACTCAACTCACCAAATCACTCGACCTATGGGTGTAATATTTGAAGTGAACGCTCAGGTCAAGCATATCTAAGTGTTTCTTGGGTTTATATATACGATCGTGTCGCCGAGTTCGTTATGGGATCCGACCAAAAAATGGAGGGGGATACTCAAACGTTTGCTCACATATACGGGTGTATGAGCTACCACCCAAACGTATATCTTGGCGTATACGTACAGCCGTTTCACATTTTTCATTGTGATTTATTTATATATATATATATATATTTTTCTTTAGCTTGATTTAGGGTTTTGCAACCTTTCAATACAAGACTAAATTTTTTTTTTTATTTTTTGTTTTTTTTTTGTTTTTTAAAATTTTTTTTTTAGATGTATATATACTGGAGTTATGCAGAAAGTCCAGTATCTTCGGACAATTGATGACCCAGAGAAGATCCATAATGACTCAAGGCGATTAATTTGACACGGTCTCAACATAAACCTAGAACATGTTTTAGACATACGACATCCCTCATAACTATGATTTTTTTCAATTTTTTTTTCTAAATATATTGTTTTTTTTCTTTTTTTTTAGGCTTAATCTCACAAGGGAAATCGGGTGAGTGGGCTTTTGTTGATTCACAAAACTTAATCGAAGGACTTTGATCATGTGATTTTTTATAAAAATAAACTTTTAAGGAAAACCTTTCTTGCGACTTGCAGGCACGATAAGGCACAAATAAATTATCTATGATTTATGTTAAAAACGGTGTACTTTCGTGTCATGTGAGATTGGGAAAAAATTTCAAAATTTTGGGGGATTTTCAGACTTTTGATGTGGTGAGGGAGTTATATTCTATATGTTTAGCCAACCCTTGCCCATCCCCATACTTAGAAGATTGCATTGTCCCCAATGCAGAAAAAATTAAATTCAAGCACAAAGGGTTGGATAAAGTAAACTCCCTGAATTTTTTTTTTTTGATCTCCAGACCTCCTCATTCCGCACACATCTAAATCCTGGCTTTCATCATTTCATGTCTCGAGCAGTCGAATTCCTGAAAACTAAAACACAAAAAACAAAACACACAAAAATAAAATTAAATTAAAAAGTAATTTAAAACATCGGGTTGCCTCCCGGAAGCGCTTAATTTATTAACGGGTCGTTAGCTAGACTCGACCCCCGTAACTCATTCAGGGGACTTTTAGAGGCTCAGATCCTCCACGTATCCCTCGTTAACAGCTCCTTCAATGTATTCCTTCAGCCTATGTCCGTTCACTTTGAACGGATTTCCGTCTTCCCCTTGTATCTCTACTGTCCCATACGAAAACACCTTTGTGATGGTGTAGGGACCAGTCCACCTGGATCGCAATTTTCCTGGGAAAAGTTTAAGGCGAGAATTGTAAAGCAACACACGATCCCCATACTTAAAATTTTTCTTAACCTTCAATTTCTGATCGTGTGTCTTAGCGGTCTTTTCCTTGTATCGCCTCGAACTCTCATAAGCTTCTTCACGTAATTCCTGCAGTTCGTTCAGTTGAAGCAATCGTTCCTCCCCTGCTTTTACCATATCCATGTTAACTGCTCGAATCGCCCAATAGGATTTATGTTCCAGCTCGACTGGTAGATGACATGACTTCCCGTAAACAAGTCTGAAGGGCGTGGTGCCGATCGGTGTCTTGTAAGCAGTGCGGAAAGCCCAGAGTGCATCATCAAGCTTTTCAGACCAGTCCTTTCTGTTGGTGCCACAGGTTCGTTCTAGAATTCATTTGATTCCCCTATTAGAAACTTCTACTTGCCCACTTGTTTGTGGGTGATAGGGTGTTGCGAGCCTGTGATTAACGCCATACTTCTTGAGTAGTTTTTCCATTTGTGCGTTACAAAAATGAGTTCCCCTATCACTGATAAGGGCTTTAGGAGTACCGAAACGCGCAAAGAGTTTCTTTAGGAATTATGTAACAACTCGTGCATCATTTGTAGGTAGAGCTTGGGCTTCTACCCATTTTGATACATAATCAACAGCAACGAGTATATACTTATTCCCATAGGAAGAAGGGAATGGGCCCATGAAGTCAATGCCCCAAATATCGAAAATTTCACATGCTTGAATAGGGTTTTGAGGCATTTCATTTCGCGATGATATATTACCGGACCTTTGACATGCATCACAACTTTTAACGAAAGCGTGAGCATCTTTGAAGATTGAGGGCCAGAAGAAACCAGAGTCTAGAACTTTTCTCGCCATGTTAGAAAGTGAAAATGTATTGTCTGAAAGGTAGTGATACCATATTTTCGGATGAATCATTTCCATTATGTTGTGTTGATCCAACAAAAGTTTCCAAAGTATTTTATGTTGATTCAGAAGAAAAATGTGTGTCTGATCATGAACATGTTAAAAATGGTTCTTTGTTGAAACTTAGAACTAGTCCAGATGATCAGAATTTTGTCAAGACTCACACTCCAAAAGATCAGAAATTTTCATCAAACTCAAAAACTTCAAAGTATTCACCTAAGAATTTTTATCATTCTGATGGTAAATTTTCTGCTAAAACAAACAGTTTTGACTATGAATCGTACGGTTTCTGTGAGGATTATGATTTTTATGATGACTTTGGTCATTATGAACAAAATTTTGGATTGTTTGGAAAAAAACAAAAGCAACTGTGTCAAATCCAAAAGATATTCTGAAAACTGTGGAGTTGATGAGTATGGATTTTATAATCAATTTGGTTATATTGGTCCATTTTTTAAACCACTTCCAAAGCATAAATCTCGGAGATTTAGGGCTAAGAAACAAAGTCAAGTGGTTAAACAAATGACTAATGATAACACCTCAACTAAATCAGGGGGTAATTTTCCTGCAGTTTTTGTTGATCGTAGGAGGTGTTATCATTGTCATCAAAAGGGTCATCTAAGAAAAAGATGTCCGGTTTTGGCTGAGAAAAGAGCTTCCACTGTTAGTTTTGAAAACTCTGAAAATGTTTCTGAGCCAAAACAAGTAGATGAAAAAGTGGTCACAAAACAATTCTTCAAACGAGAAATTTTTTTAAAAACTCAACAATCATTTGGTTGTTCATCTTCAAGTGATGTTACCACAGATTCATCTACTTCTGGGTTAAGGCAAAAGTGGCTGCCTAAATTGACTTCAAAAGCCACTGAGGACTTTTCTGAAGACACCGGTCGACCCAAAGCTGAAAGCTTGGGTCCAGATACTCACTAATTATTTGCTGAAATGTGCAGGGTGCTCGCAAGCGAGAAGTCAACAACTTCTGGGTACTTGATAGTGGAGCATCCAGGCACATGATGGGTAATATTTCCTTGCTATCAGATGTTAAACCTATTACGGAGGAAATGTTACTTTCGCTGGCGATAAAGGGGGTAAGATTACCGGTGAGGGCAAAATGGGTAACGAGAAGATTACATTTGACAAAGTCCAATTTGTGCAAGAGTTGCAACACAATTTGCTGAGCGTTTCTCAAATTTGTGATAAGCAGTACACTGCTGCTTTCACGAGCTCAGAATGCTTAATTCTGAAACCTGGAATCCAAATTCCTGATGATTGGATTGTTGTGCGAGCACCTCGATTTCGTGACTTATATGTGTTAAACATGAATCAGACTTCATCTGCGGTTTCTGCTACATGCTTTATTTCTAAGGCTACAGAAAAAGAATCCATCATGTGGCATCGTTGTATGGGACACCTCAATTACCGGAAAATGAATGATTTGGTAAATCATAATCTGGTTGAAGGCGTTTCAAAGAATAAATTTTCTATACATGATGTATGTGTCTCTTGTAAGAAAGGTAAGCAAAAGAAAAAGTCCCATCCATCCAAACGTTTGAACTCAATTGTGACTCCTTTAGAGCTACTTCATATGGATCTTTTTGGTCCTGTAAATGTCCGTAGCATTGAGGGAAGTTATTATTGTTTGGTTATTATGGATGATTTTTCTCGATTTTCATGGGTGGTGTCTCTAGCTTCAAAAGATGAAACTCCAGATCAAATTCAGAAGCTGTTATCCAAGTTTCCATTAGTGTACAAACACAAAATCTGTCGCATTCGTACTGATAATGGTACTGAATTTAAGAATGCTAAGATGGCAGCATTTTGTGATTCACTTGGAATCATACATGAATTCAGTGCGCCGTATACTCCGCAACAAAATGGAGTAGCTGAACGAAAGAATAGAACTTTGATTGAGACGGCTCGAACATTGTTGGTTGATGCTCATCTACCAATAAAGTTTTGGTCTGAAGCTGTTTATACTACGTGTTACGTGCTCAATCATGTTCTAATTGTGAAGAGATTCAATAAAACCAGTTATGAATTACTTAAAGGTCGAAAGCCTAATTTGAATTTCTTTGAACCGTTTGGGTGTCTTTGCACGGTTCTCAAGGAAGGTGGGAAGTTTGCTTCAAAAGCGGTTAAGGGTATTTTTGTTGGTTATCATCATCCGATGAAGCGTGTTTATTTTCCTTCTTCCAAGACTATTGAGAGTCATGTAAATGTGGACTGTCAGAAACATACTTTTCTACAACCCAAATCGGCTAATGCTCAGTCTTATGATTACAAGTCTTTAATTGATTCGTTCACGGCTGCACCACCTGTTTCTGATGAGGAGGAGGATCCTGATGTGTTAGCTACTTTGCTACACTCACTAAAGAGTCCTGGACCAGGATCATGGATTCCTAAGTTTCCAAGTACTTCAACTGCTATTGCTTCGTCTAGTCAGAGTGTTTCTAGTTTAGAAACAATGGGTTCTTCTGATGATGATGAAAGTACTTTTCATGAAGCTGAATCAACACCCATAAATGATCAAATTCATCTGCCAAGTACAAGTTCTTCTATACCAAATTCGTTACCGATTGGTGATTTATCAAGTTCAGAAGTGGCAGAGGCAACTTTAAACAATTTGGCAGATAATCAGGCAGTTTCTGATTCAACAATTCTTAGGATTCACACTATTCATCCTCAAGAAAACATTATTGGAGATCCGTCTTCGGGAGTTCGTAGACGAAATCAATTGGCAGAAAATGTTGATGCTTTGATTGCCGAAATCAGAGAATCTGGGGTTCAGAATGAAGTTTTTCACTCCTGTTTTCTATCTCAGGAGGAACCTTCTAATGTTGATAAAGCGTTGGAGGATGCTTCTTGGGTAGAAGCAATGCAAGAAGAGTTGCAGCAATTTACAAAATTGGTCGTTTGGCATCTCGTTGATTTACCCAATAACTCTAAAGAACCGTGTGGCACAAAGTGGGTCTTTAAATGTAAGAAAGACGATCGCGGTGTCATTGTCAGGAACAAGGCACGATTGGTGGTTCAAGGTTTTTCCCAAATAGAAGGCATTGATTTCAATGAAGTTTATGCTCCTGTCGCACGAATTGAAGCTATCAGAATATTTCTTGCTTTCATGGCACATCACGGATTTAAGGTGTATCAGATGGATGTCAAGAGTGCGTTTCTGAATGGGAAGATTCGTGAAGAAGTTTATGTGAAGCAGCCACCTGTTTTTTATGATCCAGAATTTCCTGAAAAAGTGTACAAGCTCGACAAAGCTTTATATGGTCTTCATCAGGCTCCCAGAGTTTGGTATGAGACTCTTTCAACTCACTTGCTCGATAATGGTTTTCAGCGTGGCATGGTGGATTGTACACTATTTTCAAAGAAGTTTGGGAAAGATTTGTTGCTGGTTCAGGTGTATGTTGATGATATTATTTTCGGTAGCACAAAAGACAGTTTATGCAAAGAGTTTGAGCGTGTTATGCAAACAAAGTTTGAAATGAGCTCGATGGGAGAGATGGGTTTCTTTTTGGGTCTGCAAGTTAAACAGTCTGCTAAAGGCATATTTTTGCATCAATCAAAGTATGTGTCTGACGTGTTGACTCGATTCAAGGTTGGCGATGTTCGGATTCCTAGTACTCCAATTCAGGTTTCACATGGTATCAAACCAGATGAATTCGGTGCATCTGTTGATCCGACATTGTTTAGGGCTATGATTGGTTCTCTTATGTATTTAACCGCATCTCGTCCTAATATAATGTTTGCTATTTGTTTGTGTGCTAGGTATCAAGCTGCTCCGAAAGCTTCACATATGCTAGCAGTAAAACGAATTTTTGCTTATTTGAAGGTTAATCCGGATCTTGGTATCTGGTATCCTAATGATAATAAGTTTGAGTTATCAACATATTCTAACTCGGATTATGGTGGGTGCAAGATCAATTTTAAATCAACTACCGACAGATGTCAGTTTTTGGGGGAGAGATTAGTCTCTTGGCAATGCAAGAAGCAAACCTTGGTTGCAACATCTACTGCAGAGGCAGAATATGTGGCTGCTTCTAGTTGTTGTTCTCAAGTCTTGTGGATACAACAGCAGCTACACGACTATGGTTTGAATTTTCTAACTACCCCAATTTTCATTGATAACTCAGTTGCTATTTCTATCACGAAAAATCTTGTTCAGCATTCCAAAACTAAGCATATTGATATTAGATATCATTTTATCCGGGATTGCTGTGAAAAGAAATTAATTGATTTGCAGAAAATTCATACAGATTTTCAACGAGCTGGTTTGTTTACCAAAGCTTTTGATAAAACTCGTTTTAAATTTTTGTTGCAAATTAATGGGATTACAAAGTTGGATGCCGTCTAATTTAGTTGGTCATTTTTTAGTTTATAATGTTTTCTTTATTTTTCTGCTTTTTAGGGAGAGATTTATATAAAAAATACAAAAATAGTGTGTGTTTTTCTGTATTGAAACATGAAAAAGCATAAAAATTTGGAAAATCCAAAAACTTAAAACAAATTTGAAAAATACAAAATTGAGAAATGTGATCCAACCTTGTGAGAAATGATGGTACATCAGTGAATGTTACTGACCATGGATAAACTAGATTGAAAGGCTGTAGGTTCTTATATGCTTCATTGAATGTGTTGATCAATATCTGATATTTGCTAGTATGATATAAAGATAATGCTTGCTTGAAATCTGTGGTGTAACATAATTCTTGTGATTGATTGATCTTGCTAAAAGGTGGAAAAAATGCAAAAACATAATAAATAAGTGTTCTAGTGTATGCATGTGTTCTTTTGAAAGATTTAAACTTGTTTGATTTTCTTTATTTTGTCAAACGATCGGACTTTCTCTGCGTATCGAAAGATCGACCTGATCATTGTTCGTTTGACGTTCTGCTTTATTTTTCTTGGTGTTTCGTATAACTCATCGGACTTTCTCTGCGTGTACGGAGGTACCGACCTGATTGTTGTTGAGTTATACAATTTCAACTTGTTTTACTTTCTTATTTTCCTAAACAATCGGACTTTCTCTGCGTATCGAAAGATCGACCTGATTGTTGTTTGTTTAGGGTTCTGCTTCCTTTTTGCATGAAACACTACGAACAACTTAAATCTGTAAATATTCATGAATGAATATAAGAAAAAGGAAAAATAGAAAAAGAGAATAAATCAGATTTTCAAATTGCTTGAATTTGTGGGTACCATGATTTCTATGCATGATAAATATACCTAATTCGTATCAGAAAGCAGTAAACATTGATTTGATTTGACTGAAATAAACATGAAAATGTTGTATTCATGAATTGCTTGACTTGCATGCTGAATAGATTGAAATTGAAATGTGTTTAGTGCATTTCACTGATATGATCTCACGTTGTGATCTTTCTCACAAAAACATAAATTATCGCATTTAAATTTCTTGTTTCTATATTGTTGTTATTTTAAAAAATTTCAAAAAGATTTTTGGTGAGTTTTAGCATAAGTTTGGAAAATTAAAAAGATTTTTGGTGTGTTTTGATATAAATTTGAAAAAAGTCAAAAATATTTTTCATTCTGCTTTATTTTCGATCGACTGAATTTAGATATGGCAAATTATTGATTAAAGAACCACAATCGATGCTAAAATCAGCTCATCATGTTTTAAAATTTGAAAATGGTGAAGTTTCGGGTGCAAAATGTGAGAATTAAAAGTTAAAGGGTAAAATGGTCTTTAATGTGGTCCGGCGGACCATATGGTACGCTCGGCGGACCACATTGGGTATAAATAGACAAATTTGATCCGGGGTTTTCATAACCCGCGGACCACTTCCTTTTCACTCTGAAAAACCCTAACACTCAATTCCCTAGTTTTTCTTCGATTTCTCTCTGGTTAACAAACTGTTGCGTGTGATTCTTGTTGCTACAGGTAGGTGCTTCATTTCCGCATCTATTGAAGGTCTTCATTTGTGACTTGGTGATCTTGTTTGGTGTATTTTTGAGTTTTAAGTTGTGGTTTTTCGGAAAAATCTGTGTAAAAGGAGTTAAATGGGTTGTTGTTGGTGTTAATTTGTTTTAAATACATATACATGGTCGCAATCAAGTCTGGAATCAACTCTCAGTGTGCAATTTCAAAACTAATTCCATTTGGTGTGAAAAAGATGACTCTTCGGTTAACTTTTCGTCCGCCGGACCATATGGTCCGCGACGGACCAGATTTGAACAATCGATGAACTGGTCCGCAGTTGGTCCGTTTGACCAAATTTGATACGCGGTCAATGTTCTGGTCCGCCGGACCAGATGGTCCGCGTGACCAATTTTGATCCGCAAATGGTCCGCAGATCAGATGTTTTAATTAAAGTTGATCGTTTGAGTGTTTCAAGTGCAATTAGAGTTGTTCGTTCGTAAGGTTGATTATGTCTGATGATTCTAATGATAGTTTGTGTTGGTGATTGTTTCAGATATGGCAGATTTCAAATCAAACGGAGAACATAATGTGTGTGCTTTTTTAGATGCTTCAGCACGTTGGAAACCTCATTTTCTGGGTATCTTTGATTTCATGAGAAGATCAAGGATTTGTTAGGCTACTACGCACGTATGTACACCTTACAAGGATTTACTCATGATGTTTTGGAACACGGCTCAAGTAGACTGTTCAGTAGTTCCTTCGGTTATCCGTGCAAGAATTCTTCAAACATATGTCATTATTTCTGAAGATGATGTTCGGAGGGTTTTGAGATTGAACGATCAAGCCGATTTTCCAACAGAATTTGACGAAGCAGACTTAGTAGCCTTGTTGCGAAGGATAAAGTATGATGGACAGTTATATGTTCCATGGTATCTCAAAGCCAATTTGAGTCCTCCGTACAAGTACTTGATGCACGTAATTATCAAGTGTTTTGGAAATCGAACAGGAGGTCAAGAGGAGTTTGATTTGAAAGTTTTATCATTCTTTGCTCCGTTGGTAATGAATCGGCAGTTCAATTTTTCTGGATGGATTTTCAGTTACATGAAGGAGAACATATTGACAAAACAAGTTAAAAGTCTGATGTATCTGCGGTTTCTACAAATGATTTTAGATGAACTTCATCCAAATCTTCCGAAGAATCAGGCTGCAATTTTAGTTATGAAGCATATGAATCAAGTTGCAGTTGGCAAAATTCCGGTTTATCAAAAGCGAAAAGGAAACAATATTCCTCCACCGGTGAAGAAGCTAATTGGTCATCTTGCTGATCCTAACTATGTAGCTCCTGCTAATGGTGCAGCAAGACATTCAGATAGTTCAGATGACGAATTGATGTATGATGATAAAGGTTTTCCGGTTGAGATTGAAGAGGATGAAGAAGAAGAAGAACAGGTTGCTCAAGCAAATCAAGCACCACCAACTCAACAACAACCGATAATACAAGATCAGGCACCTGTGCAACAATAACAACAAACAGAGAAAGTTATTCAAGAGAATGTCAATGAACCTGAAGATGTAACTGCTAAGGATAAAGAAATGAATGATGCTGCTGATGTTTCTGATAGTGATGTTAGTGAAAATTCGTCTGCTACTGATTCAGACTCTGGTAATTATGTCACAATCTTAGATAATACCAGAGAAATTCCAGTGAAGAAAGGTTCTAAGCAACACATCGAATACTTGAAGTCTCAAAACATGGATACTTCAATGTATGAGACTAGAACCAAACAGGTCGAGGATAAAGATGATGATCCTTCTTATTCTCCTGCTATGGAGGAGCCTGTTACAAAGACAAAGTCTATGGATAAAGGCAAAGCTCTTATGGTGGGCACTGGCAAGCGTGTTAAACATATGGCTCGGCCAAATGTTCCAGTGAAACAAAGTTCGTTTCTTGCTGATGCCAGGAAGTCAAGTTTTACTCCACCAAGTAAGAAGCAGAAAGTGTCTACTCAGTCTTCACTACTAGAACAACCAATCACCAAATCTGCTAATGTTCAAAGTTCCAGTATTCCACCAGTACGAAAGTTGATTATCAGAAAAGCTTCAAGTTATGCTTTTGCCTCCACTACTGCATTTGTATCCACTACAGTTGCTTCTACAACATCTACCATCTATTCTACTTATTTGAAACTGGCTTTACATCAAACAAGACTCGATGAGTTATAATCCACTAATCGCCAGCAACATGCTGAGATCAGGGGTCTGAAGAATTTAGTAAAGGAATTGGTTTCCAGAGATCAGGCAAAGGATTGTGAAATTGCCGAATTATAGTCTCGGGATAAAGAAAAGGATCGTGAGATTGCTAAATTGCAACAACTTTCTTTTACTCTTGGTGAGCAGTTAAATTTGATGCTCAAAGCTTTACATGCTCAGGGGGAGAGAAGACCAGATCCCGAGGAAAGTTGTAAAGATGATGATGATGTAATGAAATATTTGAATGAGGATCCAGATCCTGAAGGAGGAGTTGGTTGTAATGGTTCTAGTGTTGGTGCAGCGGGAACTTCGTCTGCTGCTGAACCATCTGCTACTGCTCAGAGGGAGTCTTCAGAGAAAGAAGTGTATGATGTAACTCCAATCTCTAGAGTTGAACTGAAAGAAGGAGAATTTATAAATCCGTATTCAAAAGAGCAACTGGCAGTTATTTTTGCATTAAATGTGGATGATGTAGATAAAGTTCCTTTTGCTGATTCTTATGAAGAGGAAGATTCTGATGAGAAGATGGATTTTGAAGAAGAGCATGTAGAAGTAGAAGATATGACAGCTAAGAAATATCCAGATGATCCTACGGTTTATGGAAATTTTTCTGTTGATGATCAGTCTAGAGGATTCAATTTCTTTGGTAACGATGATGAAGAAAAAGTAGAGGAGGAGTTGAAGAAGAAAGAGTCGGAAACTGATCAACCAGAGTCAAATGAGTCTGAAAAATTATCAGAAGAAGAAGAGAAGAAAATGTTATTTGATGCTTGGTTGAAAGAACAAAGAGCCAAGAAGCTTCCGTAGTAAAACCGACCAAGATTGTTGATCAAAAGAAATATTTCGACAGAAAAGGTGGTGAAGCTACTGGTAGAATTATCAGTTGGATGTATGACTCGAAACTAAAGTGTTATGCAATTAAAAAAGAGTTTGGGGTGATGTATTTGAAGCAGGCTACAAGATTCAATACTTTACCGGTTTGTGATGTGAGAGATTTGTCAAGAAGGCCATTCTTGAATCATGAAAATAATTTGTTGGCTGAAATTTTCAAAAACAAGCTGATAGAAGAATGTCAAGGCAAGTTCAGGTTTTAAACTCCGCAAAGGCCTAAGTATGTTAATCATCCAACCGATATTCACCCGATTACTGGAAAACCAGTTGTGATCTTAAAGTATAAGAAGCCGATTCAACTGAAGAAAATTCCTTTGAAAAAGCTTGAGCAAGACTGTATCAAGACTTTGAGATGGTGGTATTACGATGAAGAAACTGGAGAAGCAGTGGTAGTGGTTAAAGAGGATAACAAGGTGATCAGATTCTATGATCCAATGTGGTTAATCAACTTGTCTGAAGGTGATATAGATAAACTCTATCACAGCAATATTCTATACAAGATTGAGCATGCTGAACAAGCTTTGCAATTTCAAAGAGTGATCAGAGTTTGTTTTGTTTTTGGTATCCATGCTGGGAACAATCGAACTCAGCATTGGAAGAAGACGTAGACAGAAGCTTCTGAAGACTAGCACAAGACAAGGGGGAGTTTGTTAGAACAAGTTTTGTTGTCTAGTGCTAGGTCTGTTTATGAAATAGAGAGTTTTGTGTATTCTGGTCTCAGCGGACCAGAGGCGGACCAGATGGTACGCCGGACCATCTGGTACGCTGGTTAGTTGGTCCGCTGGAAAGAGTTTGTATAAATAGTTTTAGCTCAGTTAGAGAGAGTCGGTTGTGAGAGTTGCGAGTTTAACTGTGTGTTTTAAAGTGTGTTTACTCTCTGTAATCTCTCTTTGTATAACTGAGCTTGCAATCAATAGAAGATCTATTATTTACCTCGTGTGTTTCAATTCCGATGATAATCATGCACTAGAAAAATCCGTTACGTGTTTTACTGTTGATACCTGATATGTACGTCGTGTGAAGTATCAGATAATGTACAAGATCAAGTCTACCTAGGTCTGGCCGAACTAGGTCCGAACCTGAAGTTCGGACTGGTCGAACCTAAGGTTCGGCCGAAGCTCGGATCAGCTAGTATATATAGGATGTTTGGTCTTTGTAATTAGACAGTTCTGAGCGTGAGAGATTTCTTAAGTTTATGTTTCTGAGTGTGATTCTCTGAGTCTGTATCTGAGTGTTTACTGATTGTAATTGTTCTTCATTGATCAATAAATCAATCGTTAATTACGTTTCGATGTCCGATTAGCCAGATGGAGTAGACGATCCGATGCTCACGCATTTTCAAGTGGTATCAGAGCTTTCTGGTTCACTCTACTGATCTGTGGTTGCTATTTTCGGATTTTTGAAGCGTTTTTCGTGATTCTCGAGTTTGTTTTCGTGTTTTTCATCACTTCTATCGAGTATTTGGTGTCAAATCTGATCGTAAATCACTTTCTATTGGTTTTTCTGACTTTCGTCAAAATTCGTTTATTTTCGCACGTTTTTGAAATATGAGTTCGAAGTTCGGAGTCTCTCGATCAGGTTCGGAGTAACTGCTCCGAACTTGAAGTTCGGTTGTCATTCGGACAGTCTTCGGTGAGAGTTCGGCGTAAGCTCGGTCAAGGTTCGGGGTTTACTTTGTTTGGTCACTAGTTCGGACAAGGTTCGGGGTTAAGTCAAGGTTCGGAGCTCTTTCGGAGTTGGATTTGGGTTCGGACAAGGTTCGGAGTGGGTTCGGACTGCAGTGTCAAGTTCGGAGAGAGTTCGGCCGACATAATCACATTTTTCAACAATGTCAGAATTTCACGCGTTTTCTGCGATGCAAAGTGCTATGCAAACTATGTTGAACTTTGATAATGAAATCGGAACAAGTCAGAAAGTTCCAAAATCGTTGAAGTTGGAGGATTATCATAATTAGAAACAATGATTTTCGGCTTATATAAGTACGAATGATATCGATTTGTGGAATCCAATCAAGACACTTTATCAACATCCGACTGATGCGGGAGATTTCAAGGAAGTTCATACTTTCGATAACACTGAAAGGAAAGCTTATGAACTCGAACAAAAGGCATTTGGTTATCTTACCATGGCATTACCCACTGAGTTGTTACATCAATTCAGAACGTGCAAGAAATCAAAACAATTGTGGGATGCTTTATCAGCAAGATGTGAGGGTAATGATGACTACAAGAAAAGTCGGAAGAAAGTGCTTAATAAGGAATTTGATAATTTTCAACATTATGACAATGAGAACATTACTGCCTTGGTTTCTCGATTTTCTCATCTAATTAGTGAATTAAAAGTTGTTGGAATTGACAAGTCGGATGCTGATTTGAAGGAAAAGATTATGGAAGCATTGCCTGAAAAGTGGGAAAATTATGTTTTACTTCTTACTCATGATAAGGATTATTCTGCATTAACATTACACGAGCTTATTGGAAAACTTCATGCTCGAGAAATGGAAATGTTAAATTCCAAGAAATCAACTGCTACTTTGCACAATCCTGCACTATATCATGGTGAGAATAGTGCAAGCATGAGTGCTAAGTCTAAGTCAAATTTGAATTCTGCACCAAGTGTTGCTTTCTTGTCGGGAAATTCTGATAATAATTCTTCACGGGGTTGTAGCTTTACAATTCCAAATTCATCAAATCAGAGTGCTTTTTCTGTCGACTCAACATCTAATTGGTCAAATATGATTTCTGCTTTGATTACATCTTCTTTTGGATTGATTATCAAAGATGTTGCTGATGCCGAAATTACAAGAGATGATCTTAATGAGCTTGATGATGATCAATTGATTGAATTAGATTTAGCTTGGCAATATGCTATGCTAGGTCAACGATCGAAACGATTTTTCAAAAAGCATAACATGGGTTCAGTTGATTACAATGGCCAATTAGGTTTTGATAAGTCAAAATTAAAGTGCTACAAGTGTTCCAAGCTTGGTCATTTTGCCAAAGAATGTCAACAGAAATCTGGTTTTCCGTTATCAAGTAAGCCTGGTATTACTCAACCGTCATCTAGTAATGCAGGCAAGGCGACATCTTTAACAGTTCAAAAAGATGGTGTTTATGATTGGGGTCAACAATTTGGGTATGATTCCTCTGCTTTAATAGTTACTCATGATTAACAAGAGGATTTTTGTTCAGATACTAGTTCCGATACTAGTTCAAATTCAAGTTCTTATGAATCTGCTGAAAACTTGGAGAGTTTGATAAAAGAAAATTCTTCTCTGTTGAATAAACTTCAAAAGCTTTATGATGAATTCAATTTGATTCAATCAGATTTAAAGATTGCAAAAGAACATGAAACGGAGTTGGTTTTGAAGAATGAATGTTTGACTACTGAAATCAAAATGTGGACTGAAGTTTTAGAGATTCCTAAACAAGACAAAAGAGTTGTTGAATATGCATAAGCAAAGTTATGTGAGGAAAGAGATGAGTTGATAAAAGAAGTCAAGAAATGGAAGGATGAAGCAGAGGATACTGCTTCTGATTTCACAAATTTGTTTGATAAATCAAAAGTCAAGCTTGATCTGCTTACAAAGACTGTTGAAGAATCAACTGCTAAAATTGAAGCATATCAAATTGACATAGGAAAGTTGTTGGATGAGAAACGGGAGTTAGTTAGTGTTAACAAGGTTCAAGCTGCAAATCTGGAGATTCAAAAATGAAATGAAGATAAATTGAAGAAAGAGTTATTTGAAGGTTTGGATAATCTGCGCTTGCAAAAGTTTGAAACTCACAAGGTTGCGAAGCGATTGATTGCTAAGGAAAAAGAATTTAATGAGGCTCAACAGAAATTTCTGATCTGAAGGTTCAAGTTCTTGATGCTAATCGATTGCTTAATAATGTTTCAAATTCTCAAGTCTTCACAAGCTTTCTAGCTAATGATGATAATTTTGAGAAGATGTTTGATAAGACTGCATCACCCCCTGCTCATATTAAAGAAGCTTTCAAAGATGTGAAGGAACAAGTTGGTGCATTTGATTATTCAAAAATTTCATCATCTACTGTTGAAGATGAGAAAGTTGTGTCTAAGAAGAAGACCAGGAAGAATAAGAAAAAGACGAAAAAGAAATCTACAGTTTCTCCTGCACCAAAATTCGTATCTGGTTCATCTTCTGCTGATCATGAGAAGTCAGCTACTTCTAGTGACAAAATTCAGTCTCAACCTGATTTTGATGAAACGATCTTTTATGATCAAAAGAATGTCACCGAAGTCAGAGCTGAATTTTCTCGATTAGCAAAGAATGGACATTGTTCGTTTGAGGAGAAGATTTCTGGAAAGCATGAAGGTTTGGGTTTTCACAGGATGCAAAACAAAGCTGAAGAGGTTCCAGCATCATCCTCTCCAGATTTGAAGAAATTAAAAATGAAACAAGTAAAGAAGGAAGTTTTTCTAGTTGATAAAATTCAACCCGAGCGGTTTTACAAACTCAAGGGTTCGGATCAATTATTTTCTGACAAAGAATTTCCACTTCATTGTGTTGATGCTCGAAAGATTTCTGAAGTTTCTGTGAAAGCTACCATTTCTTCTGAAAGTTCTCAATCTCGAAGCCCTACATCCAAATGGGTACATGATCACATGCATCAGGTATATGATTCTCCTTCTGATCATGTTCGAGATATTCATGTGTGTTCTTCGCATGTACATCAAAGAAGGGACAAAATGACAAGAATTTGTTATATCTGCCGTCGCCCAGGGCATATGGCAAAAGATTGTCCAATACCTGCCGATTCACCCCAAAGGTTTCATAATACATCAGTTTTTGGTAAACCTGCCACTACAAAGTCTTTTGATGAACAAGGCTGAGTTTTTTATGAAGTTGAACCTACATTTTATCATAAACAAAAACGTTTTGTTCCAATGTTTCCAAAAGATCAAGACGTATGATGATAAAGGTTTTCCGGTTGAGATTTTCACTATCCGAATCCGTATCCGAAATTTCGGATATCCGAATTTCGGATATCCAAAATTTCGGATACGGATTCGGATAGTGAATCGGATATCCGAATTTTCAAAACAAAAAAAAATATACATTCAATCTCTAAAATTACTAGTGATAAACATCCAAATGAGCATATAGTCAAACACAAGTACATTAAATAGTCAAACACCAACAAAAAAATAAAAAATGTCTCGATTTTGAAGCTCGGATCCGTGTGCAACAAGCTCGATGGCAAACTAAAAATCGGTGGTGTAAGGCAATGAGCCAGTGAGGGTCGAGATTTGGAGGACGACGGGATCCAAAGAGGCAAAGAGAGTGAACATTGGAGTTTAGAACTTTAGATTTAGGGTTTCTTAAGTTAAAGTATGTTAAACTAAATAATATATATAATTTAATATTTTAAAAAATATATATTTCGGATATTTTTCGGATATCCGAATATCCGAAAATGTTCAAAATCAATATCCGAATCCGAATCCAAAAATTCGGATATCCGAAAATTCGGATATCCGAAATTTCGGATATTTTGACTTCGGATATTTCGGATATTTCAAATTCGGATTCGGATATTTTTGAACAACCCTACCTGTGATTAGTTCATCAAAAACTGAATTACCAAAACAACAACAATGGAAACCTAAGGTGGTTTCTAAGCAAAACAAGGACACTGGTCGACCAGAAGCGATTCGCTTCGGGTCAGTTTTGGACTAATTAGTTTGACCAGTGTGCAGGTACTTCTAGAAGACCTATCTACGATTGCAAAGTTGTTGATGGAGGAGTATTCTACTTAATTTAAATTTCCTGATAAATCTTTCTAAATCTGCAAATTTTCTGAATTCTAAATCTGCAAATTATCCGTGTTGATTGATCACTTTTCTTTTCTTCCACATTTTTTTTCAAAAAACCCAAAAATAGAATCTTGTTTTTGTGTAAAATGAAAATCCAAAAATAGAGTTTTCATTTTAAGGGGGAGAATTGTAAGTAAGGGGGAGTAAATGAGAAAACGCAAATGCATGTTATGGGGAGAAAGTGAATACATGCCAAATATATAACGAAGGAAGGTGAATACATGCCAAATATATAAAATTGTGAGAAATTGATCATTGGGAAATGATGGTACATTGGCTTACGTATCTGACTCATGAATAGAGTAGATGAAAGAGCCATAAGATCATTGTTTGATATGCTTGGTTGGCTCGGCAAATCAGAAAGTATTCAGATGTGATATACACTAAATACTAATGCTTGACCATGTGGATAACATCTTGATGCATACGTCATGACACAAAAAGAAAAATAAGTGTGAAATTCAAAATGAGAAGTCACTGTGTATACATATGTTCATTTTGTAAAGACTTAAACTTGTTTAATTTTCTTTATTTTGTCAAACGATCGGACTTTCTCTGCGTATCGAAAGATCGACCTGATCGTTGTTCGTTTGACGTTCTGCTTTATTTTCTTTGGTGTTTCGTATAATTCATCGGACTTTCTCTGCGTGTACGGGAGTACCGACCTGATTGTTGTTGAGTTATACAATTTTAACTTGTTTTATTTTCTTCTTTTGTTAAATCCGAGGCCAAATCTGCGTATTGAAAGATCGACCTTAAGGTAGACGATTTAACGTTCTTATTTCTTTTTGCATGGAACACAGTTGACGATATCATGAAAATATTATGCATTGTGAAAAATCACAAGTGTTGTCACACAAAAGGAAAAAGAAAAGGAAAGCTGAAAATGCCTGATTATGTCTGATAGTGTGGGATACACTGGTCAAAGCAAATCTAATCAATATCTCAACATATCTAGATGTTATGAGTATGATTCAGCCTAAGTTTAAGCTGGACAAATTATACCGGCAATCAGCATGACTTATGTGTGTCGATTAATTGAAGTGTAGTTCAGTGCGTTATGTTCAATATGATCCCATATAGTGATCTTTCTCATAACAAAAATAGTGTTTGATTCTGTATTGCGATTTCATTTCATTTCAGAAAAGAGCAAAAAGATTTTAAGTGTGTTTTAGCGTAAACTTTGAAAAATCAAAAAGATTTTGTTTCTGCTTTAGTTTTGATCTGATCAACACGTGATACAAATTATTTTCAAAATCATATCTTGGAGTCTCGAAGAGACGTTTTGCACCAAGTTTTTTTTTAAATGATTGAGCAGGTTGCTATGTGTAAGATATCACAACTTCAACTCTTCTGAAGATGTTGATGAAAGACCAGAGATACACTAACATGTCATCAAGTATTCAAGATCAAGCTACGATCGAGTTGAGGAGGAGTTTGTTTGAAGTTTCATTTCAATGAACGAACGGATTCTACATTTGAGGAGGAGCTTGGTTGAAGATACAAAATTGATGATATTGAAGAGATATTGCACACGACGAGGGAGGAGTTTGTTGATACCTGATATGTGCGTCGTGTGAAGTATCAGATAATGTACAAGATCAAGTCTACCTAGGTCTGGTCGAACTAGGTCCGAACCTGAAGTTCGGACTGGCCGAACCTGAGGTTCACATGTCACATTATCTAGCAGAAAAGGCAAAGAAAATGCAAGAGTTTGGAAAATACTGCTCTAGCACGGCCCGTGCCTCATCAAGCACGCCCCATGCCTGACCCGGATTGGCATCTGATCAGCACCTTGTGCCTATTGACTTAGCACACCCCATGCCGCTAAGCTCTCGACACCGGCACGCCCCATGCCCCGCTTAACACGCCCCGTGCCACTAAATTCAGAAGAGACAAAATTCTGCTCATCTGACACAGCACGACCCGTGGTGTTCTCCAGAATTTGCCTATAAAAGCTTGCTCTCCCTCATTTCTCAACTCGCTCAATTCTTTCCTCTCCCCCTCACTTGTAGATTAGTTACCGAGCCACTTGGTTCCTTTGTATCTTCAAGTATGTAAGAGTCTGTAAGAAACTCAACCAGTTTAGTAAATGAAAGTATTTTGTCTATGAAATCTTCTTTTACTGGCTGGCAAATCTTTAAGCCATGATTGGCCAAATTCTTACACTTGATTGGGATTAACAAACTTCTAACGAGTCTTCAAGTTGTTTTTATTGCAATGGTCCAAGGTGTGTCTAATGACTTTATAAAAACCCTTTTTATTGAAAGTGTATTAATAATTTTCTGAACCAAGTGTGCTTCACGTATCACAGACCATTTAGGGAGTCGAAATCTCGAAGGTCGTACCTGTGACACTTGGTTGGGGGACGATGCGTGATCCGAAAGGTGACTCGCACCCCTTGCTACATGATACATTCAAGGTCCTTATGTCTATGTAAGCAAACTCGGCTCACCACGCATGTGCGGGCTGAAAGTATTTGGTTGGGAACGAGGGTTGGTA
>JBCNJP010000027.1:107648064-107668624 GCA_039602395.1 Deinandra increscens subsp. villosa
GTGAGGTTTTGAGATCCCAGTTTGTCAAGTCAGTTCAGGGAAAGTCACATTGTGACTTGGTTCCACCTGAGCTTGTGAACTCCTTGATCTGATGTCTTATGATTAGGACAAGGAACAACTAAGTTAAAATGAGCACTTTTAGGTGTAGGACAAGGAAGTTAGGGTATAACAGGTCTATCCTATCTAAAATGCCAATTTTATGCATGTAATGAGTGTAACACTAACTTGTCAGACCACCAGAGCAATCCTAGTATGTCAGAAATTCAAATACTGATCTATAGTTATGATGAATTAACTCAAAGTCCTCTAAGCATAAGAACAAGTCCGCTAGAACTCATTAAGTCTGCTAAAGAGAGAACAAGTACGCTAGAAACTAAAACAAGTTCACTAAGCAGGGAAACAAGTTCGCTAGGAACAAAACAAGTCCGCTAAGCAGGCATGAAGTACGCTAAGGACTGAATCAAGTCCGCTAAGACCAGCAGGATCTCATATGTAGATTCACAACACTTAGAGTTGACTACAAAGTGTATAAATCTCATATTAACATCAACAAGGATTGTCTAGAAGCTACAGAGTAAAATTAACACCTATAAACATGCAAGAGGTCCTAATGGGTCAAGTGTTCCAATTTGATCATTTAAAGGACAAAAATGACAATTTATGCTTTAACAGATGAGATGGTGTCTTTACATGTCAAATTCAATCCTAACATACAAGTATAAGCACATATGGATTAAACAAAAACATAACCAAGTCACCAAATTCACATTCAAGCAAAGATGACTCACATAAGTCTCATAAAAACAATTTAATGCCAAATTTGACTTATTAAAGTCAAAATGACCAAATAAGTGTTCAATCAGAGCTTAAATACCTAAGATAGTTCATATGAACCTTAGAGGTGTCATAGATCACATCCTTTGTAGATATGCTCTCAATAAATCACAAAGATGGTCAAAATAACTTAGATATGTCATGATAGTCAATTAAATATAACTTTGTGTTAAATGGGTCCAAGATCCTTTCACATGAGTTATTGACTAGTTTCGGACCCATGTGGATCATTAACCAGACTAAACCACCAGTGCTAGGCTCAATTGGATGTCTACTTACACAAAGAAAGACTTATATGCATATAAGAATGAAACAAGGTGATGCACTACCTGATTAACAACATGAATGCTTGTATTGAGAAACACATACCTTTGTGAAGATCTATGGGTGACAAAGATCTAATCTAAGATGCAAATGAGTTCTTAATTGACTCAGTAAGAATAATCTGCTGGGATTAAGCAATTTATTTTAGACATCATATAGGCATCATATAACCAAAGTTATAAAAAAAATCATGTGTAGCCAAGTTTGAGTCTTAACCCAAATTGCCATTTGACAGAACAACATACCTTTTTGATGATCTAAAATTTTCTAAGATCAATGGAAAAAGATGTAATGCTCTTGATCAATCTCTCAACAGTAAGAAATTCTGTTTTGAGATCAGACAAGCTATGTCAGACTTCTAAATATTAGACAAACACAGAAAAATAAAGGCAAATTGAATTTAAAGACTTAATTGAGAAACTTTAAACTTAATCTATCAATTTGGTTAATGATTCGGCTTATCAATAGTTATTGGCAGATTATCAAGTTTAAGTCTCATCAATTTAGTCACAGACTATTAAGAGTAACAGATTCTGATTGGAGGCTAGATAACTTCAACACTATGTGGAATTCATTAAGTCAATCCAATCAATGAGAGAAAACAAATTGAAACTTCTAAGTTGTTAAATGTAGACTCATAAGCATATATGCACAATCAGATTTGTGTATCCTAAAAAGAATTGGCAGCAGTCCCAATGAGTTCTACTAACTAACCAAAGTTCCAAACTTTTGACAATTTAAACAAAAAATTCCCAAGTATTCAAATAACAGAGGTCACAGCTTCTAAGTTTATCAATATACACAATTTCTATGGTTCAAACTAATAAACAATAACACAAGGCAACCAACTGTTATGAAACACTCAAAGGAATTTTAATGTTCAAACACATTCATACAATCCCCTGTACACAACTTTCACGGGTTTAAACTGTGAAATTGATAAATGAGATTTATATACCTTAATTGCGCTCACAAGAGGAATAGGAGCAATAAAAAGGCAAAGAAATCTGTTTAATCATCAAAATTTCAATATAAGAACCCTAGAAGTTTATCTCGCACCTACGGTGCATGAACCTTGACAACCGAACCTAATCGATCCAGATTAACCTAGACAGAAAGTGAAATCGAACCTGTAATCACAAAAGGAGTGTGTAAGTCAACCCCAATTGATGATATCACAACAGATTATAGAGAAAATCCAGAAAATCGATCGAACAGTGGAGGGTTTCGCGTCGCCGGTTCGAGAGAAGAGGAGCGGATGAGTAATTTGAAAAAGGTGAATGAGAAAAGTGGTTAAGTCTCCCTTATATAGTGTTAAGTTTAGCGAACTTAGAAATATCTAAGTATTTAAACAAGTTCGCTAAGAACTGTCCCAAGTCCGCTAAGACTAAGACAAGTTCGCTAAAGGGAAACATATTAAAACAAGTTCGCTAAGGCCTCACAGAAGTACGCTAAGCCTGAAGAAGTTCGCTAAGGCTAGGAAGTTCGCTAAGGTTAAGGAAGTTCGCTAAGGCTAAGGAAGTTCGCTAAGCCTAAAGAAGTTCGCTAAGCTTAAGAAAGTTCGCTAAGCCTGAAGAAGTTCGCTAAGGCTATGAACAAGTACGCTAAGGCCAAATGGAACTTGTGACAGCAAATATTTCTAAGTAAAAAAGAAGTCCGCTAAGGTATAAACAAGTTCGCTAAGAACAGTTTAACCTCAGTAAACTTATAATGCAAGTGGAGAAGTTCGCTAAGGCAAGAATCCTTCTTAGCGGACTTCTCAAACACTTAAACAAAAATAAAATATGGGAGAAGTTCGCTAAGGACAAGTTCAACTTAGCGGACTTCTCACCATTAAAAGACACAAAAACTATCAAGTTCGCTAAGAACAATTTGTTCTTAGCGGACTTTAAGAAAAAACTCAAAAACTACAAGTCTTTTAAACAAGTTCGCTAAAGGCAAACCTGTTAATCATTCTTAGCGGACTTGCCTCAGACAGAAGTTTGCTAAGGCAAAAATCAAGTCCGCTAAGAGCATAATTGTAACAAAAGGGTAAAATTGTAATTCTTAAAAATTACAACATAACTAAAATTTTAAAGAAAAGCATGTCTGCTACCAGTAACCTACCAGGAAGATAAATTTTTGTATTAATAAGTCAAGTACCTGTTAATTTCAACAAATTTGACCATGACACACCTAGTACCTAAATTTGACTTGATTGGTCAAGAAATTCCACCCGAACCCAAAATTTTTCAATTTCATCCGAGTTGGGTCAATTTTCCACCCGAACTCAAGAATCCATATTCTTTTAAGTTTGTTAACTTCAAACCAATAACAAGATTGAAATTAGCACAAATTGGTCAATTTTTCACCAAACTTGGAAATTTAAGCACTTTGACTTTGAAAATTCACCTATTTTTGTATGGTTGTGGTCAGACATGTTTAGAATCATACCGGTCAATTACGTGATCAATAACACTTATAATTCAAATCACCTTTCGGGTCCGGTACCCTAAGTCAGATTGTCGGTATTGTTTATCCACTTAAGCTCATACAAGGTAATTTTCAACTTGTCTCATGTGATGTATTTATCATATTTTCTGTCCAGTTCAGAGAAATATTTTGTGGGGTCCTTATTAGGTTGGAAGTTAACAGTATTCTACCAATCATCAAATAGCTTTTCAGATTCAATCACACTTTTAAAAGTAATCTTTCCCCCTTTTCTTTAGTGTTGAGTGACTTATTTCATGGATATAGTCATGAAATCAGGATAACCCTTCTTTCATGACTATAGATGAATGAATTTTGGTGGGGTGAGAACGTCAAGGTCAGAGTCTCCTCCGTAGATGACCTCTCACTTTATTTTATGAAATTATGGAGCGTAAGAGCACAAGGTCGGTGATTTCTCACAGCAGATGTGTCTTAGCTTTATTTATGGATGAGACTCAAGGTCAGAGTTTCCTCAACAGATGGGTCTCATGTGTTGGTTTTGAAATAAGTCAACTTAATACTGAAGAAACAAAGGATGTGTGATTAGAGTTTTCTTACTAGTACTAATGAGAAGGGCAACTTTAAAGAATATGCCACTGTTTAAACTCCCAAGGTCCACATTTCTCAATGAAATTAATGTGTTATCACAGAGACTTGTTTACTTCTCAGTATGTTGAGCCTACCAACACATCAAATGATAGAGTTACCGGTCGATTGGATCATATCCTATGGTTAGATCTACAAGACCAGAATCATATCATGTTCTTTACATTTTGTCCGACCACAGACCAAGGATTTTGATTTTTCTTTGTATTTGACATGTGTTTAAAAACACTTAATGAATTACAAAAATAAACTCTATTTTTGTTGTTTTTGTCAAATTTTCAATGTTTTTGGTTTATCTTCCACATTGTAGGCACGACAGACTGACACAAAAACAGAAATAAACAAGAAAAATCTTTTTGAAGTTTTAAAAGAGACATGACACAAGACAACCACAAACAAGAGTGCTTAGGTCAAATCAAGGTCAGAAAAACTGAAAAATGACTCAAGGAGTCAACAGAATAAAAGACCAGGAAAGATTAAAGGTAAGAATAGAAAATAAAATCAAACAAGCATAAAGAGAAAAATAGATAACACTCCTAAGTTACTATACCTATGAAGTCAAGATACTAACATACTAGGGAATGGAGAAGGTTCAATCATAATTAATCATGCCTACAGCACTAATCAGAAAGTTGAACCTAGACATATCAAATGGCTTAGTGAAAAGGTTTGCTAACTGATCATTTGTATTAACATGGACTAAAGTGACTAGTTTCTTCTCGGCACAGTCCCTAATGAAATGGTACCTAGTCTCAATATGCTTAGTCTTAGAAAGCTGAATGGGATTCTTAACAATTGAAACAGCAGTAGTATTATCTATATGAATAGGGGTGCCCATGAAATTCAAACCGTAATCCAGCTGTTGATTCTGAATCCATAGCACTTGAGAGCAGCAGGAGGCAGCAGCAATGTACTCCGCTTCAGCCGTTGAGACTGACACTGTTGTCTACTTCTTGCATTGCCACGAGACCAGACGGTTCCCTAAAAACTGAGCTCCTCCCGTCGTAGAGAGTTCACAACCGGCGTAGTCACTATCTGAGAAGGCTCGAAGGTCAAAGAGCGGACATTTTGGATACCAAAGTCCTCTGTTTGGATTGCACATCAAGTACCGGAAAATCCTCTTCACGACCATTATGTGCGATTCTTTCGGCTTACTCTGGAAACGGGAACATAGGCAGACTCCAAACATGATGTCGGGACGACTTGCTGTCAGATACATGAGAGAGCCAATCATAGACCTGTATAGGTGCTCATCTACACAAACACCCTCCGAATCTTGATTTAACTTGTGGCGAGTGACGACGGGCGTAGAGAAGCCTTTAGAATCTTGAAACCCAAACTTCTTCAGGATCTCTTTCACATATTTCCCTTGGCTAATAAGAATGCCATCCGGTTTCTGTTTCACTTGAAGTCCAAGGAAAAATGTCAACTCTCCCATTGCACTCATCTCAAATTTTATCTTCATTAACTCCTCTAATGCATGGCATAGGCCGACGTTGGTTGAACCAAAGATGATATCGTCGACATACACTTGCACTAACAACATATCTTCACCAACATGTCGAATGAATAGTGTCTGATCAATGACCCCTCGCTTGTAACCATTTGACAGCAGATATGTCGATAACGTCTCATACCACTTCCTTGGGGCTTGGTGTAGACCATAGAGGGCCTTATCCATTTTGTAACATTTCTTAGGGAAAGATTTGTCAACAAACCCCGGAGGTTGTTCTACAAACACGTCTTCATCAAGCTCTCCGTAAAGGAACGCGGTCTTCACATCAAGTTGATAAACAGTGATGTTCATTGATGCGCCATAAGCCAGGAAGATTCGTATTGCCTCCAGACGAGCGACAGGCGTGTAGACGTCTTCGTAATGAATGCCGTCAACTTTCATGTACCCCTTCACAACTAAGCGGGCTTTATTTCTGATAATAATTCCACGGTCGTCTCTCTTGTTTTTAAAAATCCATTTGACAAGAATAGGCTTTATACCCAGAGGAGGATCTACCAAATGCCAGACATTGAGCAATTTGAATTGTAGTAACTCTGTTTGCATAGCTTCAATCCAGTTATCATCTAAAAGAGCTGCAGCAACAGTGGGAGACTCTTCTTGTGAAATGAAGCAGGAATACAAACATGTGTTCAATTCCTTTGACTGACTCCGAGTGAGACGTTTGTCAACCGGCCCGATGATTAGATTCATAGGATGTATCTTATGAATTCGAGTCTCTTTAACAGCAGGAGCTGGAATAGACGAGTCCATATTCCCAATCTGCAGGTCGTCGCCAGGAGTCTCTCCAGTATCAATCTCTGTTACGTCAGAATCATGCGTAACAGTATCAATTTCAACAGTGTTTTCTGCCTTGGTTGTTGCTTGAGCAGGTTCTGCTTCCACAATTACATGTTCATCAATCTGAATGGTGGGCATTTCAGGTGCTGAAGTAGAAGATGAAGTGCCATTAACATCACTTGAAGGTGTTGATTGATTTTCCCTTGATAACTTCGTAGGATCAACTGAATAAATGGTATCCGGGATCGAAGTGTTGATACCTGAAATGTGCGTCGTGTGAAGTATCAAATGAAGACCAAGTTCAAGCCAATATAGGGTTGGCCGAACTAGGTCCGAACCTGAAGTTCGGACCGGCCGAACCTGGAGTTCGGTGGAAGTTCGGCCAGTCGTGTATATATAGTAGTTTGGTCTTTGTGTTTTAGTGGTTCTGAGTGTATGAGCAAATCTTAAGTGTGTGTTTCTGAGTGTGTTTCTCTGTGTTAGTTCTCTGTGATTTACTGGTTGTAATTGTTCTCATTTGATCAATAAAACAATCGGTTATTTACGTTTCGATGTCCGATTAGCTAGATCGAGTAGACGATCCGATGCTCACGCATTCTCAAGTGGTATCAGAGCTTTCTGGTTCACTCTACTGATCTGTGGTTGCTATTCTCGGTTTTTTGAGCGTTTTTGAAGTTTTCTCGAGGTTCATTACGTGTTTTCTATCATTTTTGAAGTGTGTTTTGTGTCAAAATTGTTCCTAAATCATTTCCTATTGATTTTTCTGGTCTACCATATCAAGTTTCGTCAAAATCAGTCCGTTTTCACGAGTTTTCGAAAAATGTCTTCGAGGTTCGGAGGTTACTGGGCAAGCTCGGAGTAACCGCTCCGAACTTGAGGTTCGGAGGTGACTCGGAGAGAGTTCGGCGAGAGTTCGGTGGTGTATCGTTTTGGTTCGGTGAGATTTGAGGTTCGGAGGTAGATCGGAGTCTATATTGATTCGGAGTTCTTTCGGTGAAGGCTCGGAGATAGTTCGGTGTAAGTTCGGAGCTGGTAATTGATTCGGACAAGGTTCGGAGCTCGTTCGGATTTTGTTTTAGGTTCGGACTAAGTTCGGTGAGAGTTCGGACGGCAAACTAAGTTCGGAGCAAGTTCGGAGGGCAGAATTGTTCAGATTTTCAACGATGACGGAATTTCAAGCTTTTGCCTCAATGCAAAGTGCTATGCAGACCATGATGAATTATGACAATGAAATCGGAACAAGTCAGAAAGTTCCCAAATTGTTGAAACTAGAAGATTATCAGAATTGGAAGAAACGATTTTCAGCGTATATCAGCACAAATAATATTGACTTATGGATTCCAATTAGAAAATTGTATGAAAAACCAAAAGAAGATGGAGAGTCTAAAGAAATTGAAGATTTTGATGTTGCTGAAAGAAAAAGTTACGAACTTGAACAAAAAGCTTATGGTTATCTTACCATGGCTTTACCTACTGAACTGTTACATCAATTCAGCACGTGTAAGAAGTCAAAGCAATTATGGGATGCTTTATCAGCAAGGTGTGAAGGAAATGATCAGTATAAGAAAAGTCGAAAGAAGGTTTTGAGTAAGGAATTTGATAATTTCCAGCATTATGAGAATGAAAATATAACAGCTCTTGTCTCAAGGTTATCTCATCTGATTAGTGAATTGAAGATTGTGGGAATTGAGAAAACTGATGAAGAGTTAAAGGAAAAGATTATGGAAGCATTACCAGACAAATGGGAAAATTATGTTTTGCTTATCACTCATGATAAAGAATACTCAACATTGACATTTCATGAGCTTACTGGAAAGCTTCATGCTCGAGAAATGGAAATGTTAAATTCAAAGAAGTCAACTGCTACCTTGCAACATCCTGAGTTGTATCATGGTGAAAATAGTGCAAGCATGAGTGCAAAGTCTAAGCCAAATCAGAATATAGCACCAAGTGTTGCTTTTCTAGCTGGAGCTTCAGGAAATTCTGATAACAATTCTTCAAGGGGCTGCCATTTCACTATTCCAAATTTTTCAAATCAAAATGATTTTTCAACAGAATCAACCGATGATTGTGCCAAAATGATTTCTGCATTGATTTCATCATCTTTTGGTCTGATTCTCAAAAATGTTGCTGATGCAAAGTTAACCAGTGAGGATCTTGATGCTCTTGATGATGATCAATTGACTGAATTGGATGTTTCGTGGCAATATGCTATGTTGTGTCAAAGATCTAAAAGATTTTTTAAGAAGCATGGAAGGAATATTTCTGGTGACAAATTGGGGTTTGACAAGTCAAAACTCAAGTGCTTTAAATGTCAACAACTTGGACATTTTGCCAAAGAATGTCAACAGAAAGCTAATATTTCACAATCATCAAAGCCTGGTTTTACTCAACCATCTACTAGTAATACAGGCAAGACCACTGCTTTGGTTGCTCAAAAATGATGGTGTATATGATTGGGGTCAACAATTTGGGTATGATTCCTCAGCCTTTATAGTTACCCATGATTTACAAGAAGATTATGGTTCAGATACTAGTTCAATACCAAGTTCGTATGCGTCTGCTGAAAATTTGGAGAGTTTGATGAAAGAAAATGCTTTGTTGATGAATAAAGTTCAACAATTGACTGAAGAGTATGAGGTGGTTAAATCAGAATTGAAGATTTCTAAAGAATGTGAAAAGGATTTGGTTTTGAAGAATGAGGATTTGACTAATGAAATCACAATGTTGAATAAAGTTTTAGAAGTATTGAAGCAAGAAAAGAAGAATGTTGAAATTTCGAAAGCTGAAATTTGTGAAGAAAAAGGTGAGTTAGTCAAAGAAGTGAAGAAATGGAAGGAAGAGGCAGAAGATGCTGCAAATGATTTTCAGAATTTATTTGATAAATCCAAGATTAAGCTTGATTTGCTTACTAAGAGTATTGAAGAATCTGATGCTAAAATCAAAGCATATCAAGTTGATATGGAGAAATTATTAGATGATAAGAGGGAGTTGACTAGGGTTAACAAGGTTCAAACTGCAAATCTGGACATTCAAAAGAGAAATGAGGATAAACTGAAGAAGGAGCTACATGAAGGTCTTGACAATCTTCGCTTGCAAAAGTTTGAAACTCATAAATTTGCCAAGCGCTTGATTGCTAAAGAAAAGGAATTTGCAGAGGCTCAACAACAAATTTCTGATCTCAAAATTCAAGTTCTTGATGCAAAACGATTGCTCAACAATGTTTCTAATTCTCAGGTTTTCACAAGCTTTTTGGCAAATGATGCAAATTTTGAAAGAATGTTTGATAAAACTGCATCACCCCCTGCTCATATCAAAGAAGCTGTTAAAGAGGTGAAGGAACCGGTTGATGATTTTGATTATTCAAAGATTTCATCTTCGACTTCTGCAGAAACAAAGATTGTGAAGAAGAAGAAAAGCAAGAAGAACAAGAAAAAGGTCTTGAAATCTGAGATTCCTCCAGCACCAAAGTTTGTTTCTGGTTCATTTTCTGCTGATAATGAAAAATCGGCTACATCAAGTGACAAGATTCAGTCTCAATCTGGCTTTGATGAAACAATTTTCTATGACCAAAAGAAAATTCCTGATGTGAAAGCCGAATTCACAAGATTAGCTAAGAATGGACATCAGAATTCAACTACTGAGGAAAGGATTTCAGGTAAATGTACTGGTTTAGGTTTTCAAGTTCCAAAGTCTCAAGCTGCAGAAGTTCCAGCATCTGAATTATCAAACCTAAAGAAGCTTAAAATGAAGCAAATGAAGAAGGATGTGTTCAAAGCAGACAAAGTTCAACCTAAAAGATTTTATAAGCTTAAAGGTTCTGAACAGTTATTTTCTGACAAGGAATTTCCTCTTCACTGCGTGGATGCTCGGAAAATTTCTGAAGTATTTGTGAAAGCTGATATTTCTTCTGAAAGCTCTCAATCTCGTAGCCCAACCTCTAAATGGGTACCTGATCACAGACATCAGGTATATGCTTCTCATTCTGATCATGTTAGAGATATTCATGTGTGTTCTTCGCAGGTACATCAAAGATGGGATAAAACGACAAGAATTTGTTATATTTGCCGTCGCCCAGGGCATATGGCAAAAGATTGTCCCTCACCTGCTGATTCATCACAAAGATTTCATAAGAAATCAGTTTTTGGTAAATCTACCAACATAAAGTTCTTTGATGCAACAGGCAGAGTTTTTGATGAAGTTGAGCCTACATTCATTCAAAGACAAAAACGTTTTGTTCCAAAGTTTTCAAAGGATCAAAATGTAGGTTCATCATCACAGTCACCTGTGACTGTTTCATCGAAAACTGAATTACCAAAACAACAGGAATGGAAACCTAAGGTGGTTTCAAAGCAAAATCAGGACACTGGTCGACCAGAAGCGATTCGCTTCGGGTCATTTGTGAACTAATCAGGTTGTCCAGTGTGCAGGTACTTCTAGAAGACCTATCAACAATTGAAAAATTGTGGATGGAGGAGTATTCTGTTTAATTTAAATTTAATGACAAATTTTTCTCAAAATCTGACGCATATCCGTGTTGATTGATCAGTTTTCTTTGCTTACGTTTTTCTCAAAAAGCCAATAATAGAGTCTTATTTTTGTATAAAATGAAAATCAAAAAAAAAATAGAGTTTTCATTTTAAGGGGGAGAATTGTAAGTAAGGGGGAGTAATTGAGAAAATGCATGGTATGGGGAGAAAAATATGAAATTGTGAGAAATTGATCATTGGGAAATGATGGTACATTGGCATACGTATCTGACTCATGGATAAAGTAGATGAAAGGGCCATAAGATCATTGTTTGATATGCTTGGTAGGCTTGGCAAATCAGAAAGTATTCAGATGTGATATACACTAAATACTAATGCTTGACCATGTGGATAACATCTTGATGCATATTTCATGACACAAAAAGAAAAATAAGTGTGAAATTCAAAATGAGAAGTCACTATGTATACATGTGTTCATTTTGCAAAGATTTAATCTTGTTTGATTTTCTTTATTTTGTCAAACGATCGGACTTTCTCTGCGTATCGAAAGATCGACCTGATCGTTGTTCGTTTGACGTTCTGCTTTATTTTCTTTGGTGTTTCGTATAACTCATCGGACTTTCTCTGCGTGTACGGGAGTACCGACCTGATTGTTGTTGAGTTATACAATTTCAACTTGTTTTATTTTTCTTATTTTGTTAAATCCGAGGCCTTATCTGCGTATCGAAAGATCGACCTTAAGGTAGACGATTTAACGTTCTTATTTCTTTTTGCATGGAACACAGTTGACTGTATCATGAAAAATAGTATGCAATGTGAAAGTTCACAAATGCAATCACACAAAAGAAAAAGAAAGACAAACAGAAATTGTCTGAATATGTCTGATAGTGTGGGGTACACTGGTCAAAGCAAATCTAATTAATATCTTAACATATCCAGATGTTATGAGTATGATTCTGTCTGAGCTTAAGATGGACAAATTATACCAGCAATCGACATGACTTGTGTGCTTCAAATAATTGAAATTGAAGTGTAGTTCAGTGCGTTATGATCAATATGATCCCATATAGTGATCTTTCTCATACCAAAAATAGTGTCTGATTCTGTGTTGCAATTTCATTTCATATCAAGAAAAGTACAAAAAGATTTTTGGTGTGTTTTGATATAAAGTTTCAAAAAGCCAAAAAGATTTTGTTTCTGCTTTATTTTAGATCTGATCAACACGTGATATATAATCATTTTTCAAAATCATATCTTGGAGTCTCGAAGAGACATTTTGCGCCAAGATTATTTAAGTGTTAATGCAGGATGTTGTCGTGCAAGCTATCACAACTTCAAGTCTTCTGAAGCTGTTGATAAAGACCAGAGATATACTAGATATCGTCAAAGTATTCAAGATCAAGTTACGATTGAGTTGAGGAGGAGTTTGTTCGAAGATTCATTTCATTGGATAAACGGATTCTTTACTTGAGGGGGAGCTTGGTTGAAGATACATATTTGATGATGTTAAGAAGAAAAGATAAGAGATACTGCACACGACGAGGGGGAGTTTGTTGATACCTGAAATGTGCGTCGTGTGAAGTATCAAATGAAGACCAAGTTCAAGCCAATATAGGGTTGGCCGAACTAGGTCCGAACCTGAAGTTCGGACCGGCCGAACCTGGAGTTCGGTGGAAGTTCGGCCAGTCGTGTATATATAGTAGTTTGGTCTTTGTGTTTTAGTGGTTCTGAGTGTATGAGCAAATCTTAAGTGTGTGTTTCTGAGTGTGTTTCTCTGTGTTAGTTCTCTGTGATTTACTGGTTGTAATTGTTCTCATTTGATCAATAAAACAATCGGTTATTTACGTTTCGATGTCCGATTAGCTAGATCGAGTAGACGATCCGATGCTCACGCATTCTCACGAAGAAGTAATAGGTGCAAGCATATCAACGATAGGATTGGTAGCTTCATTTTCTTGATCAATAGCAGCAGAAGAAGTACGTACATCATCAGATTGAGACACGTTAAAAGTTGAAGAGAAATACTCAAGGTCATACATACTATCCGGCGCAGGATCTCTAGTGTTCAGAGTATGCTCATTACAAGTAACGTTGCACGACTCAATAACAACTTGAGTTCTTCTGTTGAACACTCGATAGGCCGCTGAGGTCATCGAGTATCCAACAAAATAACCATCATCTGCCCTAGGGGCAAATTTGGTTAACTGGTCCGTCTGAATTAATACAGTACAAGCGCATCCGAACGGTTTTAATTGTTTTAGACTTGGTTTCACTTTGGAAAACAGTTCGAATGGCGTTGTTGCATCCCAAAATCCCGGGGTAGGATTGTTGGAGGTTAGCTACACGTGGAAGGGTCTTGTGAAGGTTCCTACAAAACAGAAGCACCATTAGCCTTGACACGAAGGGCCCCGAAGGGGGTCTTCGTGACAATACTCCGGCGTGAGAGTAAGTCTTTGTATGAGGAGACGAATCAAGTGAATAAGGAAAATGTTGGAAAGAATTTCGATCCTTTACCCCGATCGTCCAAGTGTTGTTTATATAGTAGTCTTCGAGGGTAAAGTGGTCATTACTCCCTCTCACGTCTCCTTTCCTTGCATTAAATGCTTGATGGGGTGCAGGGGCTTCGAGCGCCGAGAAACAGGCTGGACTGGCGAAGATGTTGTTCACATCGCCTGTCCCATCGTACTACCTCGTACTCGCCTGTCCTTCTTGTCGGCTAGATTCCCTACACCCACTCGATTATTTCCTTTGCCGAGTCTGTTATTATCCCTTCCGCCAGGGCGATTACCGAGGTGGCATCCTTGGCCGTCATCGAGAGCAAGGGCTTCCATGTAGCCCGTCACCTCGGAAAGAGCTTCTTCGTAGCCCTTATATTTCTGAGGCCCTTATGAATGGCCTTTTGGGGGTATAGCCCAATAAGTCCCCCCAAGTCCAATTCTTTTGAGGTCCCAGGTGAAAAAAGGGTTGGGCTGAATTTGTTTTACCCTAATCCGGCCCAGTTTTTACTTAAAAGGCTTCAATAAGTGGTTGTCCCATCACTGCTTATGGGTTTTACAGTTTTACCCCTGAGCAGTTACAGTTGGATCCACGTTTTGTGGGTAGAATTTAACCGCGGGTCATGTCTGCCACGTGGCGGTTTCTGCCGTTGCTTTCGGCCCACGCCGTTTCCCTTAAATTCAAAGATCACCCTTAAGTGCAATCTTTTCTTCTTCATCTAAACTGCTGCCGATTGATTTTTCCCCATTTTTTGTTCTCTCAACTTGCAGGTTAGTTTCTTCTTTTCGCAATTTCTTCTCTCTTTTTTTTCACATGGCTCGAGTGGACCTTCTATCCGTCCCCTCTGTGATGACGGTCGACGAACTCAGAACTTTCATCACCGATTTCGGCATTCCTGATCATCTAAACCCAAGGCTTCCTTTGCCGGAGGAGCGGGCCACTGTTGTCGCTGATCGGGTAATTGTTTACGCTGCCACTTTTAGGCAGTGTAATGTTCGGTACCCATTATCCCCTTTTCTGGTGTCCGTCCTCCGGCACTATCAGTGCCATTTTTCGCAGGTCCACCCTCTTGCTTTTCTCAAAATTATTCACTTTGAGGTTGCCTGCAAGGCTGTTGCTGGAGATCCGTCGGTGCCCTTTTTCCGGCGGTTCTATAAATTCCAGCGTGACGGCAGTTGGCTGACATTTGAGAAGCGTCATGCCGCCAAGTTCCCGTCCTTACTGATTCTATTCTTAACTGTCTTCACAACTGGAAAGACAGTTACTTCTTTGTTTCCTCTGATTTTCTTCTTGAAGTGCTTCCCCTTCTTCCTGACGACAAGTCCATTGATGACCTGCCCCCTAAAACCGGCTATGATACCGAGCTGCTCAATCGCCTTTCTGACCATCCAACTTCTTGTAAAACCTTTGTTGAGGGTCTGCTTGTAATGGCCGGTTTGAGCAGGAAGGGGCTTCCTGATGGCCACCGTTTTGTTGTCTTGAAGAAGGGCAAAGGTCGCTTTTTATGACTTTTATTTGCACATGTTTTTGCATATATTTTTTTTATCGTTATCCTTGGCTTTTGCAGAAATGAATCTTCTCAAGATTTTGGGTAGCACTGGGAAGGGTTTGGAATACACTGTTGTACCCGCCGGGGACGGGGCTCCCCGGGTTAGCTTCTTAGAGCCCGTAGCAACTTCCCAAGCATCTGACACCAGCAGCACTTCGTCCCCTTCTTCCTCAGCCAAGGTTACTGAGGATGCTACTTCAAAGGAGACCAAGAAGCGTGCCATGCCACCCCTCAATCCCCTGATTTTGAGGCGTCCTGCTTTGAGGCTGAACCTTAGGAGTGGCTCTAAGCCTTCCTCTTCTGCCCCATCAATTACTGAGCCTTCTACTAAGGATGTAATTGACTTGGATACCGGTGTTTTGATGCCTTTGAATGTTTCTGCTGCCCCTTCAAGTGTGACAGTCCCCCCAAGTGAAGCTATTATTACTACTGAGGTTCCTGTGTTTACCGCTATTTCTGCTGGAGACCCTTCCTTAAAGGTGTCGTTTTCTGAAGCTCCTGGTGCTTCTTCCTCTGGTACGCCTCACTTTTCTCCTGAGATTACTGAATCAACCCCTCCCTTGTTTGCCAATTTGATTCGCCTGCTCGGCCCTTCAGTTATTGGTTTTGTCCCGAGCACTAAGCTTAACTTTTCTGATGCCCTATTGTCGGCTGCTAAGGGGATTTTTTCCGATGACCCTCCCCAATCTCCTGCACTGAACTATGATTCAGATGGATTTATCCCGGTTATTGATGAGTCCAGGACCCGACCTTACTGGCCTGACTGGAATGTTACTGAAGGGTCCATTATTGATGGGGTGAAGTCTTGCAAGGAGTTTATGAGGAGGTCGCTTCCTCCGGCCGAACGCATTACTGCCAGAAAGATTGAGACTCCAGCTTTGGGAGATCTCCTGGCCATTCAAACCGTTCAGATTTTCAAGATTGCTACTGAGGCGGAGAAGCGACTTAACTGGCTTGACTGTGAAGCAAGGAGGTGGAGGTCCAGGCATGAGAAGATGGTCGTTGAGCTTCAGCAAGCTCTTGTGGACAAGTACAAACTCCTTCAAGATTTAGAAGAGCTGGAAGGTGACAAGGGTGGGGTTGATGAGCTGAAGAAAGAAATTGTTGATGTTAGGAAAGATATGAGCTTGGCTCATGGCAAGCTGAAGGAGATGGGTGATTTAGAGGGCCAGCTGAAGGCCCAGAAAGAAACCACCGCTCAGAAGGAGCAAGAGTGTGTTCATTTGGAGGTATACTTCGTTTTTCTTTTTACCTTTCCTGACTTTCATACTTGTCTATTTTTTGTTTTGCATTCTTTGCCGACATCGCCCTTTTTCCTGTTTGTAGGCCCATGTCAAGGTCCTTCAGGAAGTGGTTCAATTGGGCCGTACTGGCGAAGCAGCTGCCAATGCTCACTTGGAAAAGATTAACAAAGAGATTGAAAGAACCGTATACGGATCGTTTCTATGGATGAGACGGAAGTTTTGTCATTGAATCATGTTGAATGATTACATAACGAAGGAGTATACAACGATTAAGCTCTGGGGGAGGTCGGACAGAACCTCCCCTCTCAACACACAGAAACAAGACAGAAACTTACAAAGAAATACAAAGACGAATCTATTTATACTTCTTCATAAGGTCCGAACTCGGCACCTCCGAACTCTGTCCGAACTCCCTCCGAACTTGAAGTTCGGCCATCTAGGTTCGGCCAACTCCGAACCTAGAGTTCGGCTGAGGTTCGGACCTCAGTTCATGTCTTCGACAAATCAGTCTGTTTGACAATTCGAACAGTAACGGCCACACAAGGTTCATGCATCAACAAATTCCCCCTTGGACGTTACTGTCGAATCCAGACATTGATCTTCTAGCAATCTTCAGTCAGCTTGCTGCAGACATCTCTATCTTTAGCAAACTCCCCTTGACTGAATCATCAGGTATGCAGGAAACGGTTCGAATCTTGTACAATCTCCTCAACCAATAAAATTCCCCCTAGCTTCAAGCACAACCATCCAATTGGAACCGGCATGTATGATAATGGTTCACTTCATAAGTTGTATCCGGAAATTGTAAAGACACACGAACATCACTGCATCTTAATAATAATCTTCAATCTTCACCGAATTGTAACACATTCTGATCTTTATGAAAACAGACACGATCAGCATCTTCAATCACAGAAATTCCCCCTCAGCATCAAATCCATCCCAATATATTACTCCGGTAAACGTATATCTCGTTGCAGACTGGAATCTGACCAAGTCTTTCGACAACTCAAGAAAGTATCGGGCATATGACAGAAAGTTCCAAACCATAATTGAAAACTTTGACATATCGGTTCGCACGAACATCAGAATATACCACATTTCCATGAAGATCAAAAACCACCATCATCCCTGAACTGATTGCTTTTGAATATTCACTTTTTCAATTATGAAACTTTGAAAGTTTTTAGGGTCCCCAATTTCCCCCTAAACAAGTGACATATTCAAATCTTCAATTTCTTATGATTCCAACCCCGCATTCTTGTAGTGGAATGATAAACTCAAGTGGCCCGCAACGGAATCTTTAATCTCATTTAATCTTTAGTTTGTGAAGAATGATAATCTCCGACAAACGTTCCCAAGTAATCATAACCATGTCTCCGAATCTCTGTCCATCATTAGAAACACGTATTCTTGAATCTCTGTCCATCATCAAGAACCATGACTACCCACAAACACATTTCTTGAAATTCGATCACTAACTCATAACAAATATCGTGATCTGGATTTTCTTCAAATATAACACCCCACAGCTACCGAATCAAGGGTAAACTCGATAACTGATCCGCTTCTGTAAAATTCCCACCTAACGGGGGTTCGGGGGCAGCGCCCCTGAGAAGCGGGGTCCAAGGGGCGGCAGCCCCTGGCGGGATCGAGCTGCCAGGTCAGCGCGAAATTTTTTTTCCTTGAACAAAATTGCTTCATCAAAAATGCATCCGAGCTCGTCCGAACCTTGTCCGATCTACCTCCGAACCCGATCCTCCGAACCCTCTCCGAAACTGACCTTCGGACCTAGTCCGAACCTGACCTTCGGAGCCATCTCCGAACCTGACCATCGGACCTCCGAACCTGGAGTTCGGAGCGGTTATTTTTCAGATCTGTTCTTCGGCCGAACGTTGTCCGAACTCGAACTGGAAATTTTTGAACTCGAACCAGATTCAGAATTTGATCGAATTTTGACATCTAGAGGCTTCTGTTAGGTAAAAACATGACTCAGGAAGACTCGATTGATTAAAAACCAAACAGAAACACTTCCAATCACCCCTAACCGAAGGTTTAACGTCTCAAAATGAAGAAAAACGATAGATTTCGACCATAGAAAGAGCCAACAGCTCTGATACCAACTGAAAGAACCGTATATGGATCGTTTCTATGGATGAGACGGAAGTTTTGTCATTGAATCATGTTGAATGATTACATAACGAAGGAGTATACAACGATTAAGCTCTGGGGGAGGTCGGACAGAACCTCCCCTCTCAACACACAGAAACAAGACAGAAACTTACAAAGAAATACAAAGACGAATCTATTTATACTTCTTCATAAGGTCCGAACTCGGCACCTCCGAACTCTGTCCGAACTCCCTCCGAACTTGAAGTTCGGCCATCTAGGTTCGGCCAACTCCGAACCTAGAGTTCGGCTGAGGTTCGGACCTCAGTTCATATCTTCGACAAATCAGTCTGTTTGACAATTCGAACAGTAACGGCCACACAAGGTTCATGCATCAACAGAGATGGTGGCCCTACAAGCTGCTGGTGAGAATCGAGTGGCCATGGAAGGTCGTGTGACTGAGCTGGAAGGTGACAGGCGTTGGCTCCTGACTGAGGGGCTTTCCAAGGCTGTTAGACGCGTCCACACATCTTTTCAATTTGGCCACTTGTTTCAGAGGGTTGTTGATGCCTGCTCTGCTGCTGGGTACCAACTTGGCCTTGCCGCTGGTTATGGGTTTGCTACTGAAGGAACTGCCCTTG
Source organism: Deinandra increscens subsp. villosa (assembly GCA_039602395.1). Taxonomy (NCBI): domain Eukaryota; kingdom Viridiplantae; phylum Streptophyta; class Magnoliopsida; order Asterales; family Asteraceae; genus Deinandra; species Deinandra increscens. Next base: position 107,667,120 of record JBCNJP010000027.1, read on the forward strand.
AGGATACTCCTCTTTATGAGCCTTCAGCCGAGCAAAAGGTGCAAGAAGCAGGAGCTGGGCTTGTTGGTGCTTCATTTAGTGTCTTGGAGACTGTTGCTGCCAACCCCCAGTGGTCCCTGGAAGCTGTTCGCAATTTCCTGGATCTTGAAGACCCTGCTACCCCAGGCCCTTAAGCATGCTTGCCTTGGAAAACAATTAACTCTTTATGTCTGTAATTTTTGAAAACATGTTCCACTCTGCCCTTTTCTATTAATGGTGCCCATTTAAGACCCTTTGGTGATAAAAGACTTGGCTCTTGTGGAGCCTGTTTCTCATTTTACTTAGTACTTTTTCAAATGGTAACGTGTCTGCCTACGGTTGGACATGTAATACACAAATTTTTCATGAAAATTTGGCTTGTTTCATCAAGCCATATATATTAGATACTTGCAACATTTACAAAATCTGCCACATATACTGGCCTGGTACAATTTTTCTAAGACAAGCTACTTCATAAGTAATACTTTCTAAGCTGTTGAATATTCCAAGTTCTTGGGATTTCTGGTCCGTCAATCATGGCCAGTCTGTGCGACCCTTTGCCACTGGCCCATATGACCCTGTAAGGGCCCTCCCATCTTGGGCCGAGCTTGCCCATCTCTTCTTATCTGCTGGCTTCATTGGCCCTGAGTACCAGGTCACCCACATTCAGAGTTACGCCTTTGACCTTTTGGTTATATTGGCTTTGCATTTCTTTTTTGTGAGCGGCTTCTCTGATAGCCGCTATTTCCCTTCTTTCTTCAATCAGGTTCAGGTTTAGGCGAAGATCCTCTTCATTGCTCTCGTCATCTAGAGCCATTCTTTCTGTCGGGCAAACCACTTCAGCGGGTATGACTGCTTCAGTCCCATAGGTTAGACTGAAGGGGCTTTCACCTGTGCTAGTTCTTGGATTGGTCCTGTGAGCCCATAGTACGTGAGGTAGCTCATCTAGCCAGTTCTTCTTTTTTCGACCCAACCTCGTTTTTATGCCCTCGACTAACCTCCTGTTTATCCGCTCTACCTGCCCATTGCTTTGGGGGTGAGCCACTGAAGTGAACACCGGGTTTATTTTCAGTTCAAGGCACCATTTCCTAAATTTTCTGTCTGTGAACTGAGTTCCGTTGTTGCTTATAAGGACTTGAGGAATTCCAAACCTACAGACGAAGTTTTCCCATACGAATCTCAGGATCTGCTTGCTTGTGATGGTGGTGAGAGGTTTGGCCTCCACCCATTTTGTGAAATAATCAACGACGACCACAACAAACCTTACTCTTCCTTAGGCCATGGGGAATGGGCCTACGATGTCAATTCCCCATTTTTGGAAGGGCCAGGAAGAACTTACTGGGACCAGGTCGTGCCTTGGGTGCCTTGGAATTGGAGCATGTATTTGATAATTCTCGGATTTTTTTTACTTCTTCAATGGCACTTTTGTACATTTCAGGCCAATAGAAGCCGGCTCGTTGTGCCTTGGCCACTACTGTTTTTGGCCC
>JBCNJP010000027.1:107669124-107912772 GCA_039602395.1 Deinandra increscens subsp. villosa
ACGTCTCCTTTCCTTGCATTAAATGCTTGATAGGGTGCAGGGGCTTCGAGCGCCGAGAAACAGGCTGGACTGGCAAAGATGTTGTTCACATCGCCTGTCCCATCGTACTACCTCGTACTCGCATGTCCTTCTTGTCGGCTAGATTCCCTACACCCACTCGATTATTTCCTTTGTCGAGTCTGTCATTATCCCTTCCGCCAGGGCGATTACCGAGGTGGAATCCTCGGCCGTCATCGAGAGCAAGGGCTTCCATGTAGCCCGTCACCTCGGAAAGAGCTTCTTTGTATCCCTTCTATTTCTGAGGCCCTTATGAATGGCCTTTTGGGGGTATAGCCCAATAGGCGTCTTGTTAGCATGTTTGACCAGAAGTGTTCTGTTCAGAACATAGCAGGCTGTGTTGACAGCTTCTGCCCAAAAAGATAATTTCAAGTTAGAATCAGCAAGCATTGTTCTGGCAGCTTCGATGATAGTTCTATTCTTCCGTTTAGCTACTCCATTTTGTTGCGGTGTATACGGTGAACTGAACTGTCGAGTTATGCCTTTTTCATTACAAAATGCGTCATATGTCTGATTCTTGAATTCAGACCCATTGTCTGATCTGATGATTCTAACCCGCTCTCTGCATTTGTTCTCGATGCGTGTGACAAAATCCTTCAAGATCTCGGCAGTTTCAGACTTCTCTTTCAGGAAAAACACCCATGAGAATCTGGAGTAGTCGTCAGTGATAACCAAGCAGTATGACTTTCCCCCTAAACTCTTGATGCTTACAGGCCCGAAGAGGTCTAGATGGAGTTGTTGAAGTATTGTCGTTCTACCCGGTGGCTTTAGCTTTTGAGACGTCTTGTGTTGTTTACCCTTCAGACATGCCACACAATTGTCGATGTGGATGAATTCCTTTTCCGGCACACTGTCAACGTGTTTCCCCCTAACAAGGCGGTTCAAGTTACGAAAGTTCACATGCCCCATTCGCCTATGCCATAATGTAGAGTCATCTTCTGATGCCTTAGCCAAGAAGCATGCTACGGAGCCAGTCGGCCTTGCAGCAGACATATCCAGAGCATACATGTTCCCTTTCCGTTTTGCTCGAAACAGAATCTGATCTTCGGGAATCTTGAAGCCAGGTTTTAGAATATAACATTCACGATCATCGAAGAACATTGGCATTTTGTTGTCACAGATTTGTGAGACACTGAGCAGGTTGAACTTCAAATTAGACACCAAATTCACTTTGTCAAATGAAATTTCACCATTAGTCAAGAGACTGTTTCCTATTATTCTTCCACCCCGAACATCACCTCCAAAGGCAACAGGACCACCATGCAATATTGTTTTGACATCATACAGCAGGTCCTTGTTCCTTGTCATGTGCCTGAATCAGCCACTATCTAAGTACCACGTGTTGGCAGCACTTTGGGCCAGTCCTTGCACATTAAAAAGAAAGTGATTAGTTTTGAGATGGACCCGGGCCAGATTGACCTGGGACATTCTTCTTGGGTGCCTTTTTCGCTGGCGAACCATTTGTTGTTTGAACTACAACAGGAGGAGTTGGTGAAGATGTAACACTTGGTCGAGGAGCCCTTGCAGGTTGTTGAACCATCATAGACCTAGGCATAAAAGCAGGCCTTGGTCGAGGTGTCCAAGATCTTATAGGAACAGGATTTGGTGTAGGCATTCTCACTGGTTGTTGAACTGGTGGCCTCAAAGCTTTTACCTTCCTTCCCAAACCATGAGGGACATATTGAGCTTGGTTAGGAATGTAGAGTTGATTTGGGTAAGATTGCGGAAACATGGTGTCAGGTTGTTGAACCATGTGGTCGTCTTCATAATTCCCATAATACATTGGGGCCACTTGATTTCCTTGCGGGTAGTAATGAACAGGAGTTATGGGGTGTTGTCAAAGGCAGGATAACCCGTGTTGTATACACACACCCTTGCATCATGGTGTGGATTCCCGCAAACTGTATAACCCAAGGTCTCAACCGTTCCACTAGGGTCAACCACAATAGGTAGTTCAGCAACTTGGGGAGCCGTTGGTTGTGGCTCATTGGATGTTGCACATTCATCCTTTTCTGTTTCAGTGACCACAGTCTTCTTCTTCCTCCTTCTGGTTTGTTTCCTTTTCTTGGGGGTGTTCTCAGTTTCAGTAGCATCAATGGTTATGGCATCTAGCTCGGCCACAGTGAGCTGATCTTCAACACTTGATTGACCAGTCAAAACAGGATCATTTTGAGGTCTCTTATTCTTAGGATCACTTGTCTTGAAAAGAACCATAGTGGATTTACCAGCCACATTGGGAGCAGTGCAAACAGATGTATCAGTTGGCTCAACAAACACGGATATAGAAGTTGCATGAGCACGCATCGTTGGAGCATTTGGTTGTGCATCAGGAACAGTGATCACCTTACCATCGGTGATTTTAAGACCAGCTTGTGTGTGCATAACAGTCTTACCATGTTTTAAGGCCATTTCGGCAAAAGCACGACTAAACTCATCATCATCGATGTCCTGCTGAATCACGAGTTTGTCATTTGCAACCTTCTTCTTGGGCTTGCGCCTTCGAGTGGTTTTAGTTCTTTTAGCAATTTCATTTGTGTTAAAAACATCATAGTTTTCATTAAATAAAAAAGATTGAGCCTCTGCTGTATTTTGTGTACACAAATTGAGAAACTCGATTTCAACAGCGTTTTGCACATATGCTTCAGACAAACACATAAATATAATTTGGTCTTAAGGTAGACCTCCCTTCAAGTAGATCAGTAAGGAAGTTAACGGAGGTCTCCTTTTTAGCAAAAATGCCAGCCCTCTTTTGAACATCGCAAAGAACATCCCTATCCAAATCATGACTGTACTTAAACCCTTGTAATTCCTTGCAATGGATCGCATGTTTATCTAAGGTATCTAAGCACACCTTGCGACAAACAAGGCAAGGCTCATCAATAAGGAATAAAGGGATCATAAGCTGGTACTTAAGGATAGCTCAGTACTCCACATCCGACATATGTTAGCCCAATTCTTCAATAGGGATAAATGTCCATAAATCTTAGGCCCGAGGATCCCGAAGACTTTAAACGCGGCTTTTTGGCGAGGAGATAAATCAAACGTCACTTCTAAACTCTGGACAATTATACTAAATAAAGCACTTTCCAAGATATCTTGGGTTTTAGAAGGGGTGGTGTCCTTATTAGATGAATCGTCAAGATTGAAATCCGGGAGGGACATGTGTAAGCCCTACGCACATCCATAATCAGCGTCAAACCCAATACCACAATCCCGGAGAATATGGTCCTGCAAACTCCAAAATTGTGCCCTTGAGACCACAAAAGCATATGTAGATACATCATCGGCCGAACATAAACCCAGGTCCCCAAAACGGGTCGGGAGAGATGCCAGCCTCCATTAAAAATATCCAAAAAAACACCTGATAGGCAACCGGTTCTGATGATAGCAAGCTCCACAAATTTTAGGGGTGTTCTGGTAAATTGGATTAAATCAAATTATTTCATGCATGAAGAGCATTTTGAAATCCAACGCTTAGTTTTGCTGAAGTTGATTTCTTTTTATCTTTTATTTAATTTCTTTTAACTTTTAGTTCTATGTTATTTATTTTTTCTTATTTATTTTAGTTTTAAAGTAGTTTTAAGTTTTTTAGGATCAATGCTACATGGTTAGTTAGTGGTTATCATGTACTTCTTTTCCTTGATTTTATTTCAATGGAAGGCAGAGAGTTTACGTGAGAATTTTTGAGCAAGTTTTATTTGTTAAACTTGTCATTTTCCATGCTAATTCAAATCATGGCAGATTTGAATGGTGTTCTTGGAGCCTAAATCGGAATCGAGTGGTGTGTATGTATCTTGATTCTTGTTTAGCTTGACCAACGTTTAATTTGAGTGGTGATTTCTGTATCTCGGATCATTCATTGCCTATCTTTTCATTTGAATTTTCCATCCTACCCATTTCAATTACTGAATATATATCATTTGGTATAAGCGCCGAAGCGATCTATTTCGACTCATCACTATCCTATAACTACGAAGCATTCAAGTAGCATTCAAGTCTATACAATTTATCGATCATGGACTCGGATGTTGCCCCTCGATATGATGACGATGGGATTGCTCCTGATGAAAAAGAGTGCTTATTGGTGAAAGAAGTTCTTTACGGGGTTTCCAAGCAAGAAAATGGATCTACATTGAAGACTTCAACTTTAACCAAGGGTCCACCCAAAGTAAGTGAATTCCACAACATTACTCTCGGTACAAAACAGCATGAATTTAATTCTTCAAATGACTTCCTTCTACTTGGGCTAGATACGAATGAGGAAGCAACCCAACTAGAAAGTAACTCACTTATCAAACCACTCTTCACCTGGTACCCACATGTGTTCCCAAGTGAATTTCACCTTGCCACTTACCCCCACGAGTAATTCAACTGAAGATGTGCATTCAAATTATGAACTATTCATTGAGAATTTCATTTAGGCTACGGTCTCCTTTTAAAGTTTACACCAATAGATACTCACCGAAAAGACCTCCTAAACCTCCCCCAATACGAGATGTGATATTGCTCAAAGTTTAAGGGCAAACTTTCTCAAAGCCGGAGAAGATGATAGGCAACCGGTTCTGACGATAACAAGCTCCACAAATTTTAGGGGTGTTTTGGTAAACTGGATTAAATCAAATTATTTCATACATGAAGACCATTTTGAAGTCTAACAATTAGCTTTGCCGGAGTTGATTTCTTTTATCTTTTATTTAATTTTCTTTAACTTTTAGTTCTATGTTATTTCTTTTTTCTTATTTATTTCAGTTTTTAAAGAAGTTTTAAGTTTCTTAGGATCAATGCCACATGGGTTAGTTAGTGGCCATCATGTACTTCTTTTCGTATATGTATCTTGATTTTATTTCAATGGAAGGAAGAGAGTTTACGTGAGAATTTGTGTGCAAGTTTTATTTGTTAAACTTGTCATTTTTCATGCTATTCAAAGCATGATAGATTTGAATGGTGTTATTGGAGCCTAAATCATAATCGAGTGGTGTGTTTGTATCTTGATTCTTGTTTAGTTTGCCCAACGTTTAATTCGAGTGGTGATTTATGTATCTTGGATCATTTGTTGCCTATCTTTTTGTTTGAATTTTCGATCCTACTCGTTTCAATTACCAGAGCACCCACCCACCCCCCCACCCCCCCCCCCCCCCCCAAACCCTAATATCCTTAATAACCCCCCGATTGCCCTTAACAAAAACAGAAACAACTTCCCCTACATACACAGGTTGACAGGTCCTAAGACTGAACAAAAGTTTTGCAACACCCTTACATGAGCGGAGCAAAAGAAGCTCATATTGAAGATCTCGCAACCAAGATAGATAGCTCATCAATTCCACCTCAGAAGACGTCTTTTTCACAGCCAAACTACTAATGAAACCCACATCACGACTAACAACGCCCCCAAGGAGTTTCACTCCCAACACCGGCCTTCCAATCTCGATAGAAAACAACCGTCCTATACCTTAACCTCTCTATTTCATTAGTCGTTATATTAAACCCTCCCAAATTATTGACACCCTTGGTTCTAATCATATCCACTAAATAATTAGTTGAAAAAAAACAAACAATAAAATGAAAAAGAGCAAATTACTATTTTGTATTCTGATACTCATGATTTAGACCGTTAAGCCTTTCAGCCCAATACAGATATTTTAACCCCTAGCGTTTTACTACTTGTAACTTTTTAAAACCCTAGGGCTAATACACTGAGGGGTCAAAACAGTTAAAAAAAGCCATCAAGAACCAAAAGCAATTAACAAAATAAAATGTTAGGAGTCAATATGTCAATAGACTCCTTTATAAAAGGGTTAAATGATAAGGGCCAGAATAATAATTTACTCCATAATAAATTAATATAGAGAAAAAAAATTCATTTCTCCTCCCTTGGCTTCTAAACGAAGAGGAGACATTGAGAAAGAACACAAGTCCAGAAATCTTCGTTAACTAACTTAAAACAATAGTTTTAAAAATCATTCGTTTACACTTTCCGCAGAGAATTAATTCGTTAAAAGAAAAACATATCATCAGTTATTATAAGAAGAAAACAACATTTTGTGTTGGCTTGAATGACGAGTAGAATCACTCACTCACTAGGCCTGTTGTTTCTTCTTCTTAGGGCGCCTCTTTCTTTTTGGTTTGCGCGCATCTGAGTTGGAACTCAGATTACTACCACTATTACCCGACTCCAATGGTCTTCGGTGGTTTCTATAAGAAGGCCGGTCGACACTTGTTGAGGTGTTACTCGATGATGACACGTCAGACCTATTATAAAATGACCTGTTGTGACCATATCTTGATTTAGAATGAACTGCAGTTGAGGCCCGGGGAGGAGGCATAAGAGCACGAGCCGAAATGTTTCTCTGTTGAATTTACAAACAAATTTAAAAATAGGAATAAGTTGCGTTAGTAATGCGTGTCTTGAAAGTTGAAAGGTTACCTGATTTCTTTCATCGCTTGACATACCAGAAGCCGCTTTCCCAGAGGCACTAGATGCTTGTTCCCTAGAAAACAAATCGCGATGTTTTGCACATTAAAAGAGGAAAAGAATGTTGGGTTCAAAATGCGGAACATAAGTGTCAGAGTGGTAAATATCAGCAGAGTTAGTGTTGGTTGGCAAACCTTGCACTTTTATCCGTCCATTCATCGTCCGCATCAGCCTCGTCACTTGAGCTTCCACTTACAAAGAAATCGTCATCGCTTAAATCTAGCCCATCATCATCACTTCCGGTTTCTGTGTGTCACGAAAGCGTAACTTAATACAAGTAGCAGTATATTGTAAATAAAGTGAAACAAGGGTAAAAAAAATTGCAATAAACCTTCCACAAAACCTTAAACCCTACCCAAGTCCCAAACATCACACACATATTTGTGCTAGGCAACTCGTACATAAATGGAACAGAAAGAACCCAACATTAAAAATAGTACAATACACCACCTCAGTAGATCTCTCGAGTTTTAGCTTAAGTATGAATCAAGCTACACAGCAGTCACCCTCGAGACAATCGATATGCATCAACATCACACGGACAAAGCACATGATGAAAAGAGCAGACATAACTTTACAACAGTTAATGATAACTATAACGGAGTATTCATTCATATCAGAATAACATAAAGTATGGACAAAGCACCGATGATGTCTTCAACATCTCCATTCTCCTCTGATGATGAGAAAGTTGATTCGGACTCCTTCTTGTCTATCTTTGATGACTATAATCTTGACGGTTTAGAAGAACAATCATCGATTTCACCAGAAAACGTAATAAATTTGAGAGATGATGACGGTCTGGTCGGAATCGAGGAAGAAGCGGAGGATTCCGGCAAAAGTTCAAATTCTCCAGCCAAGACAATTTCTGGGAATGATGTTCTGACACCATCGCGGCCTGCATATCAACAGCTACAGCCTCTGATGCCCCTACCACTTTCCCCACTCTCCTCACAAACTATCGTCGTTCCTGAATCCCCTTTTTCCCTAAAATTAATACCAGCCCCTAGTTACACATCACCCCCACATAATACCAACACAAATCCAAACAGCCCTTCGACAAACCCAGAATTTTACCCAACCGAATCATTTAAGTAAACACCTCTGCCTCGAAATCCAGAATCGAATTCCCTCTCAAAACATACTCCCGATCACGCACCCGCAAGTCCACAAACCATCGTCAAATTCTACCACAACCGTTACGTCTAAGTAACAACCAACCTACGAAATTTCTCAATCAGAGGATTTGCTAGAAAACCTCAAAAATCCAAATGTACAACCGTGAGTCAAAACACTACACTGCCAAAAATCCCAGCATCAAGTACAACCGGATGAATTAAACAACACTCTAGAAGTGGGATTTCAGATGGACGGGCACCAAAACGTGATCAAAATTCAAAAACCTTGTTCCTAAAAACGTGATAGTGATACACCCTTGTTCCCAATGAATTTTCTATCCATTAATCTAAGAGGAATCGGAAACACCGATAAACATGATTGGGTGAAGTCAATGAAATCATATCACAAAATTTCTTTTGTAGCAATCCAGAAAACACAATCTCAAAATTGTGCTTCAATCAATCCCAACAGTCTATGGGGCAGAAAAACGTGCGAGTCTGAATTCAGCGATGCATCAAGCAGATCGGGTGGGCTTCTCTCCATCTGGGATCCCAGTGTCTTCCAAAAAACTTCCTCACTTAAATCAAAATTCTCCGTGCTCATCAAAGGCTTTCTTGTTAGTTCCCACCTACAAATTCTAATTTTCAATATCTATGGCCCCCATCGAACCTCTTCCAAAGTAGCACTCTGGTTAGAACTTGGGCTTATACTGGCGGAACATCCATCCATCCCAACTATTCTTCTTGGTGACTTCAATGAGGTTGGATTCCCACATGAACGTTTAAATTCGGAACTTTGTCCTATTAATGCTAGTGATTTCAATAACTTTATCAATAATTCGGGCCTTAAGGAATATAATATGGGTAGGAGAAAATTCACCTACATCTCAGATGACAAGTATAACCATAGTAAAATAGATAGGCTACTCGTGTCATCCCCGTTTATGCGGTTGTGGCCAAATGCCTCCCTATCAGCACTACCTAGGGTGCATTCGGCCATAGCCCGCTCACTTTGATTATTGACATCGTCGATTTTGGCCCTTCAGTGTTTAGAATTTACAATTCCTAGATAGGTCGTCATGGATATAATAATACAGTTACGGCAGCCTTCACTACAACCACAGCTACTACAAACACAAAACCTGACAGGTTGCTACAACTAAAGCTGAAATCGGTGAAAATGGCACTCAAAGCATGGAATAACAACTTCCGTCGAGCTTAAGAAAATCAGAGATACCATTGACGGTTTAGAACTCAAAGGCGAAGTTATCCTCCCTTATCACCCGTTCTCACTTGCAGAAATCAAGAATGCGATATGGTCTTGTGAAAAAAACAAAGCACCATGTCCGGACGGATTCAATTTCAAATTTATCAAGTCACATTGGGACATGTTGGGGTCCCATTTCTTGAACATCTTACAAGAATTTCACTCCACAGGTGCTATCAGTCCAGGTTGTAACTCCTCCATCTCCCTTATCCCTAAGAAAAAAAGATCCACTCCTATCTCAATTCCGACCCATCTGCCTTATCGACTGCATTTACAAGGTCATCTCTAAGGTCCTTGCCATCCGTCTCAAAAGGGTAATCTCTTCCATTATCAGCAACACTCTATCCGCATATGTTGGTGAGAGATCAATTCTCAATGCCCCATTAATACTAAATCAAACAATTGTGTGGCTCAAACAAAAGAAAAAGAAATCGATGTTGTTTAAAGTTGACTTTTCAAAAAGCATTTGATAGTCTGAACTGGAATTTCCTGGACTCAATCCTATCCCAAATGGCCTCTCTGAAAAATGGAGGATATGGATAAAAGGATGCTTATCCTCATCCAGAACATCCATTCTAGTCAATGGCTCTCTAACTTATGAGTTCCAGCTGCATAGGGAGGTCAAATAAGGGGATCCACTATCACTATTCCTTTTCATTATAGCCATTGAAGCGCTACACGTAGTGTTGTAGAACGCGCTAGGCGGTAGCTAGGCGGTCGAGTACCGCCTAGCATTTAATCGGGATTAATCAGGGATTAATCGATTTGTAATTTTTATATGTAATATTTATAAATATATATGTATAATGTTATTTTTATACTTTTTCTGTATAAATTTATAAATATAAGGACCAAATTTAAACTAGTAAAGATAGATAGGGTTAAAATGTTAAAATACCCAAACTAGTTTTATAGTTTTATAGTAAAAGTTAATAAGTTAAAGGGATAAATTGTAAACTTATAAAAGATAGAGGGGCTAAATGTTAAAAGCCTAAACTTAATAAAACCCTAAAAGGCCAAAAAAAAAAGCATCCACGCCTCCAGGTTTCTTCTTCCTCCCTTCTTCCTCTGTTCTTCCTTCCTTCTTCCTGATTTCCGGCGGAAATGACATCACCGGCGCCGGAATACGTAAATCCGGCTGATATTTGCCACCGCCTAGCCACCGCCTTGACCGACTAGTACCGCGTTTTACCGATTTTTTCCAAAATCGATTAATGCTCCGACTCGCCGAAAATTCCACGGAAAAGTTCCGATTAGCGCCTAGGCGCCGATTAATTCCGCGTTTTACAACACTGGCTACACGTCGCAACAGAGACTGCCATTGCATCGGATCTCTTCACAGGAATAAAACTTCCTGGATATGGCCTAACTCTATCACATTAACTATATGCTGATGATGTCATCTTTTTGGGAGATTGGTGCGAATCTAACTACAAGTACCTCGCTCGTTTCTTAAGATGCTTCCATGCATCCTCCGGTCTTAAAATCAATTACGACAAATGTTGTCCTTTTGGGATCGGTGTTAGCACCGTACAGACAAGGGTCATGGCAACCATTCTCGAATGCAAGGTAGATAAACCACCATTCACTTACCTGGGCATCCCTATTGGTGCTAACATGAGGCTCAAAAGAAACTGGAAACCATTCGTGGAAAAGTTCAAATCAAGACTCATCAAATCTCGAGACTCAACTGGTGAAAATCTTCAATCTTATCTCAAGGTGGCAAGGAGACCGTAATCAAATTTTGTCCTAGGTTCTCTACCAACTTATTATCTCTCCCTCTTTCGTGCACCCAGTTGTATCATCAAAGAACTAAAATGCCTACGTAAAAATTTCTTTTGGGGAAACACAACATCTTTAAAAAAAGATCCCATGGGTCGCTTGGAGTGGAATCATGGCACCAAAAGAAAACGGGGGCCTCAGAATTGGAAGCTTGGGAGCTGCCAACCTTGCACTCATTTCCAAATGGGGTTGGCGCTTCAAAATGGATAACTCGGCCTTATGGGTGTCGGTTATCCAAGCCATTCATTCCTCCGACCGAATTCACAATAACCTACCCCTAAGAAAAAAAATTCCTGGATATTGGAAACCGATCACACAAGTGTCCTAAGACATCTCAAATGGCGGAATTTATTTCTGGAACGAATTGAAAGCCTCACCGGGAACGGGAATAAATATCAAATTCTGGCACGACACCCGGTTAGCACACTCGAGTCTAAAATCTCTGTTTCCATTTCGAGATCAATACCGCCTTGAAGCGGCAAAGTCTTGCTTGGTGTGTGATCGAACCATACAAGTGAACTCTTCAAACACAAACTGGAACTAAAAATCACCTACATCTTCCACAGCTTAATTATTAGCTTTTTCTCAAATGTCCTCAATGCTACAATCTTTCAACTTCTCTCCTGGTACTGATAGATGGGCCTGGTTGGGTTGCAACACCCTCCTCTTTTCTTCAAGAAACATTCACACTAGGCTCGAAAATTCATCAGTTCATTTACCTTACAATCATCATCGGTCAAATTGGGCTCCAAGGAAAGTCGACCTATTAGTTTGGAAAGCGGCGTTAAATAGAATTCCGATTAAAACTGAGCTCTTAAAGTGTGGGATTAGTTTACAATGCACCTCTTGCATCTAGTGCTCCACAGAAAATGAATCAACCGATCACCTCCTTTTTGGATGTCCCACTGCCACAAAAACATGGGATCTAATTGGCAATTGAACAAGGCATAGCTTCACAAATCTGGCAACGATAGAACAAGCGTACAACCAAGCATCAAGTCCGGGGCCTCTTTCTAAACGAACCATGATCCTATACACAATCATCGCGGCAACGGTTTGGGAACTGGGGAAGGCAAGAAATGGGAAAGAATTCGAAGGCTGGAACACATATCCGGGAGGAATTGTGGAAGAAATGAAGTCGAAAACATACATGTGGTTGACAAATCGAGCAAAATTCTTAGACTTAGATTGGAACCAATGGCACACTGACGCTTTGTTGTGGTTTTAATGTAATTTGTTGGCTTTTCCTCTTTGTATCTCTCTCCATCTAGCTTCTTGCCGGTTTGACGTTTTTTCTAATAAAATTGGCTGATGTTCAAAACAAAAGTTAAATTAGGATAAGGAAACCTTATCATGTCCAGCGACAGCTAGTCTCCCATCAAGACTTCGATCCCTCAAAGAGCTTTATTAAAATAATAAAAGGGAAAGGTTCATAAACATTACCATGGGATAGCAACCAAATAAAAAACATGTACAACTTAACTAGCAAGTTGTGACACTTCATAATACATAGAACAACTAAAAGATGGTGCAGAAATCTCTTAGTATGTGTGTTTGATGGTGCATGATTATCTACGAGCCAGTGTGGGTAATAAATGACTTCAAATAATAGGTCGACTGGAAAAGCAAATAGCTTAAAGAAATTTGGGTTCACAAGTGCCTGGAGATAGAAGTCATAACGATTAACAAACAGTCATAACCAAAGGTGAAAAAAGAGATGCAATTTAATGGTCATATAACATAGAAACAGATGATTGACCTACACACACAGAAGAATGCTAACAAATAACCTTTTAAAAACAGTGAGGGGAAAAAGAAAATCACCTTCCAAATCCTTCCCACTAGCAACAGCAGCTAATATATTTGCTTTGATTTGTGTGCGTAAGCTGTTTCTCTTATCAATAGTCTCTGTATTATCACCTTTCTTAAATAAAGATACATATTTTTCTGTCTTCGGGAAAAACTACATGTTTAAAAATATTATCGGTTTAGTGTCTACACGTTAAAAAGAGTTATACATAGACATATGTATGTATTTGTATTAAAAACAAACTACAAGCATAGAACCCTACTGAAGAAGGAATTAAATCACACATACCTTATATTATTGACAGCTTAAAAGGGAGAATGTGTATATAGGAATGTAATCATAAAACTTACCCTAATATACTCAAGATCTTCTTTCAGTTTAGAAAGTTGCTCAGCGATCTCAGCTTCTTGAGCCTGACCGGATAATGTGCGTTGTTGTTTCTCCAATCGTCTTATTCTTCGCTCAACCTTCCTTCTTTCTGATTAGGACAAGCATTAATTTTATGGATATGAATGTACAAATAGTTTTCATTTTCATTACAACCAAATTACTTATTACCAAAAAACTTGATCTTTCTGTCACGCAAGAATATTTTACGTTCCAAAGCTAGATTATCTAGAATCTGTTGTTGGCTCTTCAACCCTTCTAGTTTCTTTATCAAAGCTTCTTTGACTTCAGGCCTCGTGTCCTTTAATATATCATGAAAAGTAGAATGTATGATCATTTCAGCAAATAAAGAATATTCCAAATGTACATTGACCAAATAGAAAACTAATTTAAAGTTAATCAAGTAACATATCTACCTACTCTAATAAATGATTACAATTGTTGCCACACGTCACTCTCACATTCATTTTCATCTATTTTTCCCACCTCTCTTCATATTGATAACATCTTTCTTATCTAGTTATCTATTAATTAAATAATAATAATTTTAAATAGTTATCTACTACCAAGTAAAATACTAAAATCGTGGTCATATATCACTTTTAAAATCATTCTTTTTCTCAATTATCCCGCCTCTCTCTCCTATTAAATATCGTCTTCTCTCCTATTAAATTATAAAAAAAATTAAATAATTAAATATAAAAAAATATGAACTTTTTTTATTCAAATAATTTAGTAAACCTTAATAAATTATAATATAAATTGCTCTTTACAATAAGTTGTATTTATTTAGTTCATATAATACATGTTCTATCTTAAAATATAATTTTATAATTTTTAAATATGTATTATTATTTTTATAATTTATAAATATTCATTATTTTTTATTTAAAAAATGGCTGAAGACATCTAAAGACAAATATTCATAGAAATTTGTTTGTTTATAATAGGTTGCATTTATTTAACTCATGTAATACATGTGTACTAGTCTATAGTGTGTGTGTGTGTGTGTGTGTGTATAGAGAGAGGATAATTTGAGAACTAATTGGTTTTGAGGACTTTTAAGAACCATTCTAAGCCACTAGTTTATATATGGAACCCCCCCCCCCTTCTCTAATGAATTATAGTGGTCCCCACATGAAATTAACAGTTGAGATTTGGTTCTCAAAAGTTCTTAAAATAAAAAGTTCTCATTTGAACCTAACCCTATATATATATATATATATATATATATATATATACGTAATGAAATCTATGATGCACATGGCTTCATTTGGGAAAAAAAGAGTAAAACGAAAGCATGAGAATGAGTGTGCGTAATCTGCATCATTCATCAATTAAATTTTTCACAATTCTCATTGTTTATCTTAGATTTTATTTATTTATTTACATAAAATCTAAAAAAAAAAAGTTTCTTTTATTCAATTTCACATGCGAAATAAAGAAATTTCACATGTGAAATATGGTGTCTACCTGTCTACACCTATGGGGGTGTCTACAATGAACTTTTCAATATATATATATATATATAGGGAGAGGATCATTTGAGAACCAATTTGATTTGAGAACTATAAAGAACTAATTTGAGCCACAAGTTTATTTACATGTATCCCCCCTCCCATGAATTGTAGTGGTCCCCCCTGAAATGTGTGGTTGAGATTTAGTTCTCAAAAGTTCTCAAAACAAAAAGTCTGCATTTGAACCTAACCCTATATATATATTCCAAACTACTACTGTAAAATACATTCCAAACTACTACTGTAAAAGTAAGCTATGTGCTCCAATGCCTTTTCGTCCCAAAAACCGATGCACATCACATATGCGATGTGTTCATTAATAAAAATACCAAAAATTAATTATACATGACAAATTTATATTGTTAATAATTGATTAACAATAGTAAGTGCGTTTTTAAGTTTATATATGAAACATATCATCATTATACTCAGTAAATCTCACGAATAGCAAGGCTAAGGTAGGGTCTGAGAAAGGTAAGATGTAGACAATCTTACCTCTACCCCGTATGAATAAAAAGATTGCTTCCAGTGAGACCCCAGCTCCATAGTTTTGCATCAAGCCTTGGACGGACATAGGGACATAACACTCAGCAAATCGGGATAAAGACCGATTGGTGCATGTAACCCTTGTCTTCCGGCTATCAACTCCACCACATGATGCATTATTAACCGACCATCACTTTTAACGTTATTTTCAAGAACGTTAAAGTTAGCTCAATTTCACTTATGCCCTCCAAGGTCCCACACATATATATACGTTATATGTGCACACTATAAGGGGGTGTAATTTATGAAACATATATAAACATAAAAACACACTTATTATTGTTAATAATTAAACATAAATTTAACACACTTATTAGCAGACTAAAACATAAAATCACACTTATAAGTTGTAACACAATTAAAACTTAAACATAAAAACAAAGTTACATATAGTATTATGAAATCTAGTGATATAAACGACAGAAATATGAAACCGCAGCATGTGAACCTAAGAAGAAATATATGAACCAACAGAGGTTGATATGTCAAACACCAGGTAAGGTTGTCTGATACGTATCCTGAATGATAATAAGAGATGAACCAGGAAGAATGATGAAGATAGATGAGATTCTATATTATTTCAGATGATGTAATAGGAAACAAAAAGGAAATAGAATTCCAGGGAAGTGCCCTCTCTCAATACATGATGCATGAGCCCTCACATTTTCTAACAAACTCTCACACACCCCACTACTAATTATTCTCTAGTACTTATAGAATCTGTTGTAACCAACCTCCTCAGTCATGTGATGTTGAATTCCCTTTCTTACCCCTTCTGGAATAGACCATGATGCCCTTGCGTTTCCCATTCGTATCACTACTTCCCCCTTCGATTAAAGTCTTGTCCTCAAGACTTGTGGTAGGAAACTGCCCCTGGATCCAAACAGCGTCTTCCCACGTGGCATCTTCCTCCGTTTGATCTTGCCACTGAATGAGCCATTGCTCACAAGAATCTAACCCATTCGAAATTTGTCGTTTGGCCAGAATTTGGAAGTAGAGCGTCAGCATCTCCAATATCTAGTTCAGGAGGTAACAAAGCAGTAGTTGGCCCATTAACAGCTTTCTTTAGAAGATTAACATGGAATACCGGATGTATTTTGGAGGAAGAAGGAAGTTGCAAACTATATGCTACCGATCCCATGCGTTCCACAACTTGAAAAGGCCCAAAAAACTTAGCTGCAAGTTTCTGATGAATGCGATTGGTGACCGACAAATCTGTCTATAGGGTTTAAGTTTGACATAAACCCATTCTCCCACAGCAAATGACACATCCCTTCGTTTTTTATCAGCTCTCAATTTCATGTCATCTTGGGCATTGGATAGGTGTTGTTTAAGTTGTCGCAAAGCTTCATCACGATCTTATAGCTCACGGGCAACAGATTCCACTCGAACTTCTCCTGCCACATAATGAAGTACCGAAGGGGGGACGCGTCCGTAAACCGCTTCGAAAGGAGACTTGCCGATAGAAACGTCAAAGGTGGAGTTGTACCAAAATTATGCCCAAGGAATCCATGTGGCCCAGTTCTTGGGTTGATCAACAGCAAAGCAACGAAGATAGGCTTCCAGACAGCGGTTAATAACCTCAGAGTGGCCGTCCGTTTCAGGATGGTACGCGGAGCTCATTCGTAATTTGGTGCCCATTGAACGAAAAATTTCTTGCAAGAATTTGCTGATGAACAAAGGGTCTCGATCACTGATAATAGACTTAGGAACTCCATGTAATCGAACGACTTCTTTAATAAACAATTCTGCAACAGATTTAGCGGTGTAAGGGTGTTTTAAGAGCAGAAAATGAGCGTATTTCGACAATCTGTCCACCACAACTAAGATCACATTAAACCCTTTTGAAGTGGGTAAACCCACAATAAAATCCATCGAGACGTCCTCCCAAATAGCCTCGGGAACATCAAGTGGTTGTAATAAACCTCTAGGTACAGCTGAGCTTGCTTTACACCTTTGACAAACATCACACTCTCGAACAAACTCTTTGACAAAAGAAGTCATACCAGGCCAATAAAGGGTAGCTGCCAAGCGTCGATAAGTGCGATAAAACCCGGAGTGGCCACCTGTGGCAGTGGTATGAAACTCATGAAGGAGAGTAGGAATAAACTTGGAGTGTCGTGAGATAACCAACCTGTTCTTATAATGAAGAATGCCTTGCTTGAGAGAGTATCCTGGAAGTGAAACAGATTTGCTTTGAGATTTTTGTATTAGCTCCTGTATTTCGGAATCAGCACGTGCTTCCTCAATCAATTGTGCTCCCTGTAACCAGATAGGAGAAGAAATTACTTGATTAAACTCCCCATTGTCGACTCAACGAGATAATGCATCAGCTGCCCGGTTCTCACGTCCCGGTTTATATTGGATATCAAAGTTGTAACCCAATAATTTGGCGACCCAATTTTGTTGAGCCGGAGAGGTAACCCGCTGCTGCAAGAGAAACTTTAAACTCTTCTGGTCAGTGTAAACAATAAATCGAGGGCCCAACAAGTAAGTTCTCCAATGTTGAACCACAAGGACCAATGCCATCATTTCCCGCTCATAGGCTGATTTGGACAGATTGCGATCACTAAGAGCTTTGCTAAAATAAGCGATGGGCTTCCGATTTTGCATAAGAACGGCCCCAATACCCCGGCCCGAAGCATCGAATTCTACAATAAAGGGTGTAGTAAAATCAGGTAACTGTAGAATCGGAGCAGAAACCAGTGCTTTTTTGAGCAAATCAAAGGCTTGCTGTGTCTCTGATGACCATCCGAAAACGTCCTTCTTAGTCAGATCGGTCAAAGGACGAGCAATGCTACCGTAATTTTTGACAAATTTTTGATAATAACCGGCGAGTCCTAGGAATCCCCGGAGGCCTTTTATCGTTTTAGGGACCGGCCAATTTAGAACTGCTTCTACCTTCTTGGGATTGAGTGAGACCCCCTGTCCGGTAATGATGTGCCCAAGGTAATGTGCCCAAGGTACTCGACTGAGGTCTGGCCAAAAGAGCATTTTTGACGATTAACATGAAACTGATGTTGAGCAACAGTCCCAAAACCAAGCGGAGATCAGCTAGGTGAGTTTCCCATGAAGCGCTGTAAATGAGTATATCATCCAAAAAAATAACCACCTTTTGTCGAAGTAAGGGACGAAACACATCATTCATAACTGCTTGAAACGTTGTTGGGGCATTGGTAAGCCCGAACGGCATTACAAGATACTCATAATGTTCGTCGTGAGTTCGGAAAGCTGTTTTCTCGATACTGTCGGCGTGCATACGTATCTGATTATACCCGGCTTTGAGGTCAATTTTAGTAAAGAAACAGGCACCGTGTAACTCGTCTAATAGCTCTTCGACCATCGGAATTGGATACTTATCAGGAACTGTGACAGCGTTCAATGCTCGGTAATCGACACACATGCGCCATGAATTGTCTTTTTTCCGAACAAGGATCACCGGACTGTAGAAGGCACTTTTACTGGGTCGGATCATACCCAATCCGAGTAATTCTTGAACCTGTCGTTCGATTTCAGACTTCTGCAAGTGTGGATATCGATATGGGCGGATGCAAATCGGAGCCGAAGTGGCAAGGACGATGCTATGGTCATGTGAACGAGCGGGGGGCAGCCCTGAGAGTGGCAGAAAGATGGCCGGAAATTCATCAAGGAGGCTGTCCAAGGCTGCCTGAAATACCAGAGGTACGGACACCCCAGAGAGGGCAGTTTGAGAAGAACTACACAACAGTCCCGAAGGTGGAAATGGTTCTTCTAAAGCTAACCATTGTTGCAAGGTTGGTGGAGTGGGTTGACCCGATCGTAACCCCTGCAGACCGGGGATGGAATTATTATATTAGAATTGCATCCATGCATTATGCCAGTCATGAGTAACTTCCCCTAAGGATTGCAACCAAGACATGCCCAAAACTAAATCCAAATCCCCTGTATCGAACACTAGTGCATCAATAATGAAAATACATGAACCAATATGGATGGATAAGTGTTGGCAGCGTTCATATACAAAAACAGAATGACCATCCGCCAATTTGATGCGTAAACCAGGAAAAGGAGCCGAAGATAAACCCAACGCCAAGACCAAACGACGAGAAATGAAGTTATGGGTAGCTCCACTATCAACCAGTAAACTGATAATAATACCCAACAGAGCGCCTTCAAAACGCAGTGTCTTAGCTCCTCCCGATTCTGTGAGAAATCCATCCAATTCTAAAGCTAAACACGTACCTCCCGGAGAATCCCCTGAAGGAGACGATAAGGGCGAATCCTGAACTTCAAGTAACAGGTTATCCCCCTCCATGTTATCGTATTCATCCTCCCCCAGGATCAGAATGCGCAACTTACCCTCTGGACATTTATGAGCTGGGCCATAGAGTTGCCCGCAACGGTAACAAAGGCCTTTCTTCCGTCGGTCTTCCCATTCCGATCGAGACAAGGAACAAACTTCGTGATCTCGTTGAAAAACGGCGCCCGATGTCACTGATGGGGAATTAGGGTTCCGGGTAGACGACGTAGATTTTGGGGAGTCAAAGCGAGGGAACAGGTTCCTATCGTGGGTCCGATTTGTCAAAAGGGCCAAGGGCTCGGGGCGGCCCATCGGATGGTAAAGAAGAATGAGGCCCATAAGGGTGTAAATATCGAAAACGAGAGGGATTACCGGAGGGAGGCCGGAGCATCTCGTCGACATCCTTGGACAGATGCATCGCTTCCAGACGAGTCTGAGGTCGATGGAGACGAACCCATTTCCGAACATCTTCCTTTAATCCCGCCACAAAATAGCCCAACGCTTGGGATTCCGGCAAGCGAGGGACCAACGATAGCAAATACTCGAAATCATCGATATAATCGTAAATTGAATCCCCCTGATGTAGATTCGCCAATTGTTCATATGGGTTGTTGATCTCCAACCCACTAAAACGTTGAAGTAACTCAGATTTGAAGTCCTTCCAAGTTAAATCAT
Source organism: Deinandra increscens subsp. villosa (assembly GCA_039602395.1). Lineage (NCBI taxonomy): Eukaryota > Viridiplantae > Streptophyta > Magnoliopsida > Asterales > Asteraceae > Deinandra > Deinandra increscens. The sequence continues at coordinate 107,689,035 of JBCNJP010000027.1, forward strand.
CACGCACCTGTGTAATGACGGTGAACCAGTGCTGGGCAACCCCCACCATGCTCAGTTGAGCCAAACGCAGACGCGGATCATCTGGGGTATCATTGATGTCGAAATACAGTGAAGCTTTCTGAATCCATCCCTGAGGGTCGAAACCGCAAAACTCAGTAAGCTTGACCTTCTTAACAACGTAAGGAAGGGCCTGGGGTTCCGTCGATTTGGGGGTGTAGGTTCTTGCGGCTGATCGACGACCACCGGTGACACGAGAATCATCGTCATCGTCATCAGATTGTGAACGAGCCTTCAAGCGTTCCAAAACGATTTTCTGAAACTCTGCATTTGCAGATCGATCGGCGTCAAATTTGTCCAGTTTGACGTTGATGGCGGCCACATCGTGTTGCAACTGTTTGATCTGAGCTTCTTGAGCGTCTAAGCGTGATTGCATACGGGTTTCCATGGAAACGGCATGTCAGGAGCAGGCCGGACCAATGGTACGTATCCTGAATGATAATAAGAGATGAACCAGGAAGAATGATGAAGATAGATGAGATTCTATATTATTTCAGATGATGTAATAGGAAACAAAAAGGAAATAGAATTCCAGGGCAGTGCCCTCTCTCAATACATGATGTATGAGCCCTCACCTTTTCTAACAAACTCTCACACACCCCACTACTAATTATTCTCTAGTACTTATAGAATCTGTTGTAACCAACCTCCTTAGTCATGTGATGTTGAATTCCCTTTCTTACCCCTTCTGAAATAGACCAGGATGCCCTTGGGTTTCCCATTCGTATCATTGTCAATCAGTGCACAGTAGGATAAGAGGAAATATGTGAACAAAGTCCCCTTTGGCATTATGGTATCAGAAGCTCCTTACTGTATCGTGACTTCAAATCTCTTTGGAGACATCAGTCTCACATTATAAGTTTAAGTTTGAATGTTTCAAAGTATAGTGCTATTGTGCTAACGCATATAACAAGTGTAGTCTAGATCTTTAATTAAGTTAATTTTGTAGGAAACTTGTGCTTTAAAGCAATGTTGTAGAAAGCGCTAGACGGTAGCTAGGCGGTCCTTAATCGGGAGTAATCGCTTTGTAAATTTCTTAATTTACATATATATATATATATATATATATATATATATATATATAGGGAGAGGATCATTTGAGAACCAATTTGATTTGAGAACTAAAAAGAACTAATTTGAGCCACAAGTTTATTACATGTATCCCCCCTCCCATGAATTGTAGTGGTCCCCCCTGAAATTTGTGGTTGAGATTTAGTTCTCAAAAGTTCTTAAAATAAAAAGTTCTCATTTGAACCTAACCCTATATATATATATATATATATATATATATATATATATATGGGTTAGGTTTCAAATGAGAACTTTTTATTTTGAGAACTTTTGAGAACTAAATCTCAACCACTAATTTCAGGTGGGGACCACTATAATTCATGGGGGGGTTTTCCGTATATATAAACTAGTGGCTGAGATTAGTTCTTTTTAGTTCTCAAAACCAATTGGTTCTCAAATGATCCTTTCCATATATATATATATATATATATATATATATAGGGTTAGGTTCAAATGAGAACTTTGGAGAACTAAATCTCAACCACAAATTTCAGGGGGGGGGGGGGGGACCACTACAATTCATGGGAGGGGGATACATTTAAATAAACTTGTGGCTTAAATTAGTTCTTTTTAGTTCTCAAAATCAATTGGTTCTCAAATGATCCTCCCTCTATATATATATATATTATATATATATATATGGAGAAGATCATTTGAGAACCAATTTGATTTGAGAACTAAAAAGAACTAATTTGAGCCACAAATTTATTTACATGTATACCCCCCTCTCATGAATTGTAGTAGTCCCCCCTGAAATTTGTGGTTGAGATTTAGTTCTTAAAAGTTCTTACAACAAAAAGTTTTCATTTGAACCTAACCCTATATATATATATATATATATATATATATATATAGAGAGAAAGTTTTCATTTGAACCTAACCCTATATATATATATATATATATATATATATATATATATATATATAGAGAGAGAGAGAGAGGGAGGATCATTTGAGAACCAATTGATTTTGAGAACTTTTGAGAACCATTATGAGCCATAAGTTATATATAAGGAAATCCCCCCCCCCCCCCCCCATGAATTTGAATGCTTCCCCCCTGAAAATTAGTGGCTCAGAATGGTTCTCAAAAGTTCTCAAAAGAAAAAGTTCTCATTTGAACCTAACCCTATATATATACACATTTATATAAAAAATAATACTTCCAAATCCATATTAATAATTCATAATTCATAGAATTTAAATATATATACATATAATGTTATTTTTATACTTTTTATGTATAAATTTATGAGTTCAAGACCAAATGTAAACTAGTAAAGATAGAGGGGGTTGAATGTTAAAATACTTAAACTAAAAGATAACAGGTTTAAGGATGAAATATAAACTACTAAAAGATGTAAGGGGTTTAATGTAAAATATTTAAAGTTATTTAAACCTAAAAAAGACCTAAACTCATACACAGCCGCCTCTTCTACATCAGCCATAAGAGCCCGTGACTTCATCTTCTCCGGCGACTTCGTCTTCATTTCCGGCAATTGCCTCTCTCGTTTCTTCTTCCTCACGTCCGCCCCTCTCGTTCTTGCTCATGACGGCTTCAACATGATTAGTGCGATTTGGTCCGACGGTGTTCTAATGTCGATGAAAGCCCATAAAAGATCTAGTCCTAGGGTTAAAAAGAAGAAACGAAGGCTTTAACCAGTTCCGATTAGTCCGATTTGATCCGCCTAGGTCCGACTTTGACCATCGTTGACCGATTAACACCTAATGATCTGATTTGAAGAAATTTCCAAGGTAACCGGCCGACTAGCGATTAATCGCCGATTAATCGGCGCCTATAACCGATTTTTGCAACACTGCTTTAAAGTGAATACTAAAGTAGAACTCACTTGCGTTTCTTCCAAATAGTCAATTAATGACATATATAAAAAGGTAGATTGAGAGTTCCCATTCCACAATCATAAAAGAGACTCTAAGATAACAAAAATGCAACCCATGTCAACCGACCAACTGATTGATTACAAGCCAACTCATAAACACCGATCTTGGCTTCTATGTCACTCTATTTCCATTTCTCATAAGAAACCAATGAGGAAGCCATACAAAAAATTAGGCCCGGGCGACTCAAAAAATGAAGCTATGACTTTAAGCGCATACTTCAACGGGCCCTCTAATTTCATAAGACAAAAAATTGTACATGTTTATTTTATTTGAGCCTTCTATAACCATGAGAATGATATGTGTTTCAGTGGTACCCCTGGATTTTTAGTTCGCTATAGGTCGCCAAAACGATCCCGGGGTTAGGCTACTTTAGTTTGTCTTTCAGTTGCATTTTGCATGCTTATAAACCATAACATGTTATACCAATCAACATATCAGGTCCAAACTTGATGAAGAGAAGCTTAAGTGCTAATCTACATAAACACACACCAATCTAAAACTAGCTTCATTTGTAACACCCATGCATATTGATTTTGACTACTAAAATATCATGGGGGTTTCGTTCTATGTATGTACTTACAGCAGTAATGGTTTAATTTAATGTCAAAAAGTGCGGTCTTATCAACACTTGCAGTAATGAATCCTCCTATTTGTTACAGAGGGAGTTCATGACAAAGGGGGTTCATGAAAAAGTATACGCATAAACTCAACCATCCACAAAAATCCAAACGATGAATTCTAGAAAACGTATTCCAATTTCTAGAAAAAATTTATCGTACCTTACGGAGCAAACGCTCGGTGGAGCGAATCTGGCGTTTGAGAGAAACGAGTTTAGCTTTAGGTTTCTTCTCGACGGCTAACGCTTTCGGACGGTGGTTGGTGGCTTTCCGTCCGGCGACCCGCCGCTTGTCGTAACCACCGTGCGCCATTTCTGCTTCGCTTCTTCTTCTAGGTTTTCATTCGTTCGTTTGTAACTTTGTATAGACGTACAACTTCTCCTATAATATACAGTTTCGGTCCCTGTAGATCGCCGATTTTTTTTTAATAAGAGAAAATACCTTATATATCTATAGTGCTTTATAAAGCGATCAAGGTTATTAAGTTATGTAAACCTTTATTAATTTTAAGACATTTTAAAGCATGATGTACAATACTTTAATGTAGAAACTCTTAAAACTTTAGGTATAAAAAACGTTTTTCTCTCATTTGCCATCTAACGTTCCAGACCATCAAACCTTAGATCTCGCCCCCTCGTCGTCCAACTCGTCCTATCGCCAAATTTGAAATTTGAATCTGTTAGAATCTCACTGCCTCATCTCTTTCTCTTCCCTCTGAGTTCATTGTCGCTTTTTTTTAGCTAACTAGTCTTTAAATCTTTAATACCTGTGCATTGCACGACTGTAGTTTTAAAACATAACAAATATGATAATCTATTAGAGTAAATTTTATTGAAGTATGAAAATTAAAGAAAAGAAAAAACTGTTAAAGTATAAAAAAATCTAGAATTTACAAATTAGAAATACCACTACAACATATTGTGAAATAAGTATATTCATTTTATTTAGCCACTACATATGAGCTCATACACGCGTACAATAGGATATAAATTACGATGTATATTTTTTGCATCAATGTTAACATAGAAAACAAACATCATGACAATAAGATGACTTAGTCCGGAACTTGTTAGCAACTACTCCATAGAATCATCCAAATTGTGCTCCATACAAAAATAATCAATAATTCTAAAGGTCACTGAGATAAAATGATAAATAACCAATTTTCACCTTTTTGTTTTAACTATTTTCATATATAAAATATAACTAATAACTACAAAAGAATCAATGAAATGGCCCTCAACATTAAACAAAAGAATTAGAAACAACACATCTTAACTTGATTAGAGGGTAACCGAGTGTCATACCACAATCGACGACGAAAGATGTCGGGGCGCGATGATTGTCTAGATGCACACAACATTAATTAATGTTACGATATTCTTAATCATCTCATGTCATAAATCATAATTAATCAGTACAATACATGATATAATTCACAACAAATAAACAGATTAATTTAATTAATTTGGTCACACTAAGTCCGCATACGAGCCTATGGTGTCACCAATCATGGCAAAGCATCACCAGACTGTATAACCTGCAACATGTATAAAATAAATGTCAACTATGAATAGTTGGTGAGTAAACATAAATTTAGTGTACTACATAGATTAAAACATGCGAGCCAATGTGTTAGTGTGGTCGAGTATGATAACCACAATGATATAGAGCAAATAGGGGTGCATGAGCCAACCCTGACCTCAAGGTTTCCAATCACAAGGCGCCATACGCGAGGCAGGCCAAGTGGGCTTCTCAAGCCAATTAGGGGTGATCAAAATCTCAAGAAACCGAGAAATCCTGATTTACCGTACTGAATTTTCCCGAGAACCGGCCCGAGCCGAGATTAGTGGGGTTTCGATCGGTTCCTATTTTTAACAAGACTCAGTCTCGGTCTCGAGATCGGGATTTCCCGAAAATCAAATACAAATCCCAATTTCCCCTTTTCTCCCAGCGGCCCACTAGCCCAGCCCAATAGTATTAAGTTAATTCTTAGACTAATGGATTCAAAAAACCCACATACGCAAACTGAAAGGTGTGCTACGGGATGGACAGCAGAATTCCAATGTGGAAACTGAAAGGTCGGACTACATTCTCCTCATCATCTACGATTTCTGTGGATCAAGCACCAACTCAATCGATATTTTTTTCTTGATTTTGAAGGTTAATCGAGGTTTCTGTGGATCAAGCACCAAGTGGTTTGATTTTTTTTTTCTTGATTTTGAAGGTAAGTCTCCTCAATCCTCATGAAAAGTTAGTATTTTAAGTGATTGGGTTTGTATCACAGACTGCATCACAAAGAGAATGCATCACAGTTGTTTGGGTTTGTATATTTGAAGTGATTGTGGTGAACATGAAAATAGGTTACTTAAATAATCAATTGTCAAATAGGTTACTTAACAATGAATTTGTGATTCAACCAATATCTATAATGATTTAAGTGTTTATTCAGGTGTGTATAGAACCGTTTTAGATGATGCATATCAATTATAAATACACTGTAATTTAGTGAGCCATTAGAGTTCGGTCTCGGGATATCCCAAATCCCGTCCGAACCCAAGGATCGAAAAAACCGAGTTACCGAATGTTGGGTCGGGTCGGGATACGGATACTTTTATGAAATTTCGGGAATCGGGTCGAGTCGAGAATCGAGACAGGAATCTCGGTTTCCCGACTTTGCCCACCCCTAAAGCCAATAGATCTATCACCATAACCCCGGCTTTTTACCGGCTAATGTCACGCGATTATGATATAGAGCTTGATCACAACCAGCCATAAATAAACACACAAGTTCACATACAAGAGTACACATAATCACATAAAATTCGCATGTAATTTTAAAGTAAAGAATATCGAGTAAGGGTTTTGAATATGATACATGTTGCACCCCAAATCGTTTAAATAAAGATAAGCTATGAATACTCACCTGATGCGGAGACACAATTTGAAAGTACGACACCATGAAATGAGGGAAAAGTAGACCCGATGATAACCTTGACGACTGATCGTGATTGAGCCAAAAATAAATAAATAATTAAAGTGATAATCGCGACTTAAAATGACACGACACGACATAACCGACTCACGACTCGGTAGTGATTTGGTGAGGTGATACGTACGATATGGGTCCAATCCTAAACTAATGGTAAAGTCAAAGATCCTAATTAGATTATATATATGAAAAGTCAAACATGGTCAATCCTAAGTTAACATGGTCAATCATGAACATATTCATAGCAACTATAACATGGTGATGCTAGCTTAACATGCAAATCCTAATTTTAATCAATATTCATCATGGAGTTTTTCATACATAATTGACCTAGCATGGATCTAGTACCTTTTAATCACAATCATCACATTTTTGGGTGATAGCAAGAATAGATCTAGCCCTAATGACATGCAATATAGTAGATCTAATTATCTTTTAACATAAAATTCCAATTTTGATGAATTTAACACATGCCTAATCCTAAATGACATGAATATTATAGATCTAAGCATTACATGGCATAAAAATGGAAATTTGATGGTCATATCACATAGATATAGCCCTAAATGACATGCATGTGGAAGATCTAACCATTTCTAAGTATAAAAATACCATCATGATGTCAAATCCCATAGATCATATCATTTCCAAACATAAAGATCAAGTCTTGACAATCAAAACCCTAGATCTAGGTGATATTTAACATGTAAGACATAGATCTAGCCTAGATCCATCATAAAAATACAATCTAATGCCAAAATTCATAGATCTACTCCTAAGAAGCATGCTTGGCCAAGATCATAACAATTTCATACATAAAAATCAAGTCTTGATAGCTACAACCTAGATCTACATCATATGAACATGCCAAAACATAGATCTAAGCAAAAATCATGATTAAGTTTCAATTTTGATCAATTTTATACATGGATCTAACATGATTTAACACTTATGACATGAATCTAACCTAAAAAGTTGATAAAGTTCAGATCTTGATGGAGAAGGGAGAATAATTTAAGGTGTTAGATGCATGGTCTTTAGGCTACATACCGAAAGAGGTAAAATAGACTTTATCCTAAGCAAGAAAGCAACAATCTTGAGCTTCAACTCTCCAAGGAGGATGGTCTTTAGGGTTTATAGCCATTTGGGGACGTTTGAGAGTAATTTGGGGTGAAATGAAAAGAGAATGGAGGCTTAAGTTACTTAAATAGTGAAAAATTAGGGTTCTGCCCGATTATGTCCTGGGTGTACCAACCTAAACTTAAATAGACTTAGGTGTACCGCCCCAATGTGACTGTTCGGTTCTTAATGATCGATTCCTCGATTCGCGTGCTTAGTTCTTCCTTTTTCGAGGTTTTCGAGTCCTGTTTTCTCCCAAAACACCCATTTATTACTCCCATCATGTTCATAACATTAAATACACTCAAAATGATAGCAAATACATCACGTAACTCAAATGTATGCACAAACTAGGTCAAATTAGGCAATTTTGGTCGGTTTTGGCGTACGTATCGATTTTGGGCAAATCACCAATGATTCGCGACTCAATCAAGTTCGTGATGACTCATGACATGATAACTAATTATTAGACTCATCAAAATGTTGAATTTGATATACGATGACCAATTCGGAGATTCCCGGTAAACAACGAATCGTGTACCAAAATCGCGTAAAAAATCTGGAATTGCTTTATTTTCAATTCGAGACACCCAATTTGATTCCAATTGACTGTAATTAAGTATTCGGTTTTGAAAAACGATTATAAATAATTTAGATTCATTAATTGGCATGTAAACACCCAAAAATTATCCTGGTTCGCAATAACTTGCAAATCGGTAAGTTGCGAAGGTTCAAAATGGGTCGGATTTCACAATCGTGTAATTTGCAAATGTTACACCGAGAGGAGGGATTTCGTTCGGGGAGGCTTGATTCGGTTGAAAACCATCACAGGGGTCGAAAATCGTTTAACGGACCGAACAAGAGAACTGGGCTGGGATAGTGGATTAGGCCGGCTAGGGCAAATTAGAAAAGTAAAGGAAAATGATTGGGGTTGTTGGGCCGGGCCGAATAGGAAAGAAAATGGATTAGGTCGAATGACTATTGGGCCAAAGGTCTTGGACTGGGTTATCGAGTTGGGTCGGGTCACCGAACTGGACCGGGTTGATTACTATATGATGAACGGGTTATTATCCAAGTCTTGAATTTATGTTATTGACTAACTTCTAAATGTTTTTTTATTGATAGTGGTTTAGGAGTTTATAAATGTTCTAAAAATAATTTGATAAAAATCATTGTAACTCTAAATGGACATTTTGATAATAAGTTTTAAAACTTTATTGATTGTTTGAATATTGAACATTAAATGTTGCGTGAACGCATTATGAATACAATTTGAATACAATTCGGAATGTTAATGTTTGTGACTGTTGGGCTTACCGGGCCCAACGGGGTTTTTGGTTCATTAACGTGGTTAACGGTTGGAGGTTTTCCGGGCCAAATGGTTTGGAAAGTTTCAAATCTTGATGAGAACTTAAGTTAACAAAGTTTTTCAAAAATTTTGTCGTGACGAAAGCCGTGTCGAAAAGTCGGATAAAAATTATATAAAAGTTACATTTTATATAATTTTCTTATTATTAAAATTCCACTAAATACTTAGTGGTTTTACTTGGTTTTTAAAGTCGGACAACGGTTAACACAAACTCGGGAATTATTTCGGGATTGAAATTTGTATATTATGTACTAATATATATATATATATATATATACACACACTAATTAACACATAATTAACAATTAAACACGTATTGATAGTACTAATTAAAAAAAGTCAAAGTTACGGGTTTGACCTGGATTTGTGCGAGGTGTTACACATTCATAGGTAGACTGACATACAAGGAGGTAGACTAGCACATAGAGATTTCCATAAACAATTCCGCATAGAATTCATTTAATCAACATATAATCGCGTAACGTTTAGAGAAATGATTTTGAATAGAGATACATGTTACACCCCTAAAAGGTTAAAGATATGGAGCTATGATTTCTCACAAGTCAGATTATCATTCGAATGAATCACCATTAGAAATGATATACGCATTGAATATTGAGTCATATCCCATTTTAAAAGAGAGTGGAATTTAGTGAATACTCACAACGCGGATTATCATTCCAATGAATCACCATTTGAGTGATAATACGGGTTGGTCATTTAGGCATAATCCCTAATATTTAAAGAGGGGGTTTAGTGAATACTCACATGATAAGTAGATCAAATACGAGGGATAAACCAATTTACGAGAGATAACAACCTGGAGATTATCCTAATGATGAGAAACTGCAGAATTGGAGCTCTAAGCACTTCATCATTTGATCGAATTCTAAGGGAGAAGATTCTGGTCCGTTTTAGGGTTTTTGAGGTAAAGAATTGAGAAATTGGTGATGATTATGGATGATATGATGCTCCTTTTATAGTGTTTAGGAGCGCAGGGGGTTGCTACACGCTCATATGGTGATTAGTTGGCCGAAATCAACATGTAGAAGCTCAAATCGTGGAGAGAAAGGATACGTGGTCTTTTGACAACCTGATCTTGAATCTTCTATATGCAAAACGTTGCTGTAACATCCGCCTCCGACCCGTTAGCAAAACCCGACTCATTTCAAGTTCACCGTCCGGGTTGGAAGTCCATCACAACATTTCAAACATGGGATTAAACTTTTGGCACCGTTTTTCATAATCCAAAAATCATATTTACGTTATTAAGATGGTTAAATAATTAGGATTGTTTTCATTCAAATGAATAAATTTATTTCGCAACTAAACACGCGTTCGGGATTCATTTTATCGATAAACAAAGGATGTTCATACATTTATTAGCTTACAAGTTCAAATGATGATTTTAAATGCTCGTGATCATTTTCCAAGTTAAATGGATTAATCGTTTGATTTTTAGACAAACAATACGCGTAAACCACAAGTAAAACGATTTTTCGGTTTTCGCGCAACTTCGTTATTAACCGGATGACCCGTGAGTCTCAAAAACCATACTTTTATATTACATGATGTTTTTATATGACTACTATAGCTCCTCGTAAAATTTGGGGTCACTTCGAGTTAAAATGAGAAAATTATCGATTCGCGTTTTTTTATACATTTTTGGTTCGCGAATCGAGAGACTCGTAAAAGGATCAAAATCATTTTTTTTATAATTTCAACATGTTCTTATGGATCTAGTATAGTTGTGTTTCAAATTTGGACTAAATCCGATAAGTAACGAATGCGTAGTGAGTAAAAGAAAAAACAAAGAAAGAAAGAATAAGGTAGGAAAACAAAATAAAACATTGTTTTGCGGCTTGCTGGATTCGAACCAACGACCTATGCTGATAAGTTCAGCGCCCTAACCACTAGCCCAGCGCTACGTTGGTGATTTTACCCTAGCCGCTTCCCTTATAACGTGTACGTGTGACCTGGATACCTGGTCGCGACTAAGCCTACGGGCTGAACTTGTTTTGGCCATAACTTTCTCGTTTCAAACCCGTTTTAGGCCCCGTTTTCTCCTATGGATCCGTCTTAATGTCCTCTAACTTATTTCACAAGCCAAATCCATAATTAACACGAATTTATTTGTCAAATGATTCGTTTCCATCTTTAAAAATCTTGACTTTCTCTCCAAGACTTGTCATTATGCTCATAAAACCCTAATTAAACCCTCCACTCTATAATATCAGTTGTTTTGTTCATAACAAACGTTCATCTACCTTCTGCAACCATCAATCTCGTGTCAAGCCTTCCCAATTGTGTTTTCAAAAGTCAAAAGTCCAAGAGTTTGACCTTCCGAATTGACCAGCCTCCTTTGACTTTCACACGTAAGTTTCTTCATAGTATTTTCTTGTTTTTATATGTATTTTAATACCCCATTGCTGGATTTGACCAAAACTCGTCTATATTAAAAGTCAACCTTTACCTACGCGTTTTAATTGGGTAAAACTACTAAAAATCAACAATACATGTAATCAATGGATCTAATCTATTTTGAGAAGCTGTATAAGTATATTATGATGTTTACAAACTATCAAAATTAGATTTTTATGAAAAACTTAAAAGACACGCGTTTTGACCCGTTAAAGTAAAGTGTTTTCACACATAACTTGCTCATCTAGTACTTTTTAAATAAACGTAACATACCAACATGTTTTTGGGATACTAATGAACATATAATAAGGGTTGAATAAGTTTAAGTTTGACCGATGTACACTTTTGCAACTTTTGGGCCATTTATGTAATTTTTGAAAGTTAAGGGTAAAATGTGTAAATATAACAAAGATGTGAAATTTCTATGTTGAATTAACTTTTTAATAATTATAAATTGAATCTTAAATTCTGGAAATTTATATTCTCATGACTTTGTTAAATTGACATAATGGGCCCCTAAGTTTATAAAATTGCAATTTTAACCATAAACATTGCATAGTTGTCAAAAGTGGTATTCTGTCCACGAACGGGTCTTTTGGTAATATTAATCATTAAATAAAGTATTTTTAATAATAAATATTTAATAAATTCCCCAATTAATCAATTAATCATTTAAATCAACTTTCGATAGATTTAGTCAACTATTCAGTCTTTCGAATCGTTAGGTTTTCATCAGGGTTAGCTTCGTTCCTCGCGTTCGTGATCTTCTCGCTTTTTGCTTTGCTATCAGGTGAGTATTCATAGCCTCATTTTTGTTTTATATTTTGGGGTGTAACATGTACACTTATCGAACTTTCATACTATATGTTTTTCATTCAACTCAAATGCGATTCTTGTTCGTTATTGTGTGTTTTGCTTGTATGTGAACTGTATGTCATATTGTATGTTGTTCGTTCGTTATGTTTCATGATCATTCGCGTAACATTAACTGTAAAAAGCCTGGGTTCCAATAATAGATCTATTGGAGTGACGTCCCACTTGACTTGACCGGTTTTGGCGTCGAGTGATTGGTAACCTAAACGTCAGGATTGGTTTATGCACCACTCTAGTACTTGCTTTATTTCATTACATGTTCTTTCATACTTGTGCATTCCCACATAACGTTAGATCGCATGTTTTACTTACATTTTATATTAAACCTATGTTTACTCACCAACTCTAGTAGTTGACTTTATATGTTGTACATGTTGCAGGAAATGACTGAAGTTGCAGTGATGACACTTAGGGCTTACTTATGGACCTAGAATGACCTTAAAATTTATAATTAGTATCATGATTTGTTTGTATTTATTCTGATTGTATTGTATGACATTATTTGTATATCAATAATGAATGGCATGTTTAAACTTGGTAACTATCTAGTTGTCACGAGCATCTGGACAATCATCGTGCCCCAACGTTTCCGCCGTTGGTTGGGGTGTGACAGTCGCGGACCGTGACAAACGTGTAGGATACCCCTCGCGGTCCACCGGGGGGGGGGGGGGGGAGACGATATTTATATTATTAATATTTTATTCTTCCTAATCGTTCGTCCTCATTTTAACCCGTTAGCCTCTAATATTTTACGAGCAACTTATAATAACCTTAAACACTAAGGAATATTAAAATATGATTTTGAAATTTACGTGATTTCCAGTTATTAACGGAATTGCGTAAAAAATCATAAATTCATTTATTTGTGTTTTATTTAACAAAATTGCTCTATAATTTAATTAATTGGTTTTTAATGTTATAAAATGATTGTAGGATATTCCAAAGTTTATATTTTGAGATAAAAACCCCGAGATTCCCGGTAAATGATAAATTGAATACCGAATACCGAAATCGCGTAAAAACCAAAAATCGCTTTATTTTTGTTTTAGCAAATTTTTTAACCTAAAACTTTGCAAATTTATTATTTTGCTTTCAAAAATGATCATGGAATATCCCGAACATGATTTAAATGTATAATTTAGAAAATTTATTCCAATAATCGTTAAATCAAAACTCAATTTGCGCGACAAGTTCAAATTTGGGTCGGGTTTTGTGAATGGGTCGGACACGGATGTTACAAGGATATGTATGGCCCTAATGGTCCTAGAGTTATGAGGCGGTTATGATTGGGTTGATAGGTTGACCTAGTAGGCCCTAGACACGACTAAGTAGGAACAGACGCGACCTATCGGTGAATGCTTGACTACTTGACAATGGCAAGGGTATCTACTAGCCAAGGATGAGGTGATTTCTCACTCAAACCCTAAGGTGGACTCCAAATTGAGTTCTAGGGTTTTCCTCATGATCGTGACTATTTATATTTCACGCGTACGCTGCAGATTTTGTTATTCGGCTATACAACAATCTCCTAAACATAGATTGCTTCGCACGCTAGGGTTAGGGTTCCACGAGATCAGAGATAAACTAGAAAACAATAAGGGAATTCAATTCATCAACCAAATCAATCAATCATAACTTTTACTTCATAAATGCAAAATGTAAGTAAAACCGATACAATGTAAAGTCAAACCATGGTTGGATTCGCCTCGCCTAAGCGATGCGTTAAGTTTAACCAACCATATTTATGTTTAAACATAAATAAATTTGATTCAAACAAGAATTCATGACTAAATGTAAACATAATACCTATAGAAGCTTGAAATGATGAAAACGCTAACTCTTGACTCGTCGAATGCTTCAAATCTTCAAAGGGCTTCAACGAGGGCTTTCTCTGGCTTCTTCTCTGCTCTCCAAGATGTTTTGAATGGTGGAAATGAGCCCTCTATTTATAGGGGTCGAAATCTCAAAATTTCCAAAAATGAGTCATGGCCTCAATCAGAAACTCACGGCCCGTGAAGTGGGCTTCACGGCTTGGTCTAGGCTGTGAGTTTCTAATGTTCTCAGTGATAACTTAACTTCTAATCTTCATGGCTTGGGCTAGAAACTCGCGGCTAGGAGAACGGAACTCACGGCCGTGAGTCTGTATATCTTCGGTAACATGAGCCCTGACCATCTCGATCTCGGTGACAGCCTGACCACCCCGTCCTCACGGTTCTGAGCCAGGCCGTGAAGTGGAACTCACAGCTTGGCCGATTTTCACCAATTTCTGATTTTGACTTTCGTGCTCGACCGGTTGACCCGAACTTTGACTTTTCTTTGTTTTTCGCCTCGTTTTCCATGTCAATCCCGTTTTCACCTGCAAACTCATGATTTTCATTAGTAGCGCATAAAATTCAACATTTTTTACATATATTTTCCAAATCCGACCCAACAATCATCACTTTTTAGTATCCAAAACCACACACATCAATAATCCTAACTTCATACTAATCATTGAGGATGATCGAATGATCAACTCCAACTTTTAGAAGCATGGGTTAAGAAGTAGGTTGGCTTCCATTTAAGGGAAACTACTTTTGAATCGACTGCCCCTTTTGGTAAACTTCTCGGCTAACACCGAAGTGACCCCCCCCCCGATCCTTTTCTGTACAACACATAATTTATCTTCTTGATTTGTGATAAACCTGCACCAAACGAAAGCGAAACTTCATATGTACAATCATTGAAAGCCAAAACCACTTTTGAATATCCTGATGCTATGTGTTTCGAAGACACATGTGTATTCCATGCTCACGTCGTACATTATTTTCAAACACTAGTTAAACCAATATTCTGGCAAGAACGATTCATATCGCATTAAGTGTGACAACACCAAGAAGATTGGGCACACTTGTAAACTTATGGAATAAAAACCCCTATTGACCAGATGTTTACTCTATGGAACTGCATAATCGTTATTACGTTCATCTAGATATCTATTTATGTGAATTTCTTGCCGAATCATGTCAAGCATATTAGATAATTCTATTTGAACTCTACACTATCCATTATGTCATTTACACCCTCCCAGTTTGTATCCCAATTGGTGCCATTCTAAACTCACATGTCATACTTTGGAATGTGTAGTTGCGACTATCATCTCAACACTCACTTGAATTCATGAACTGAGCCATTGGCGCCCTTCATCTTAAAATAAGGGTATTATGTATGATGATATGTCGTATGATATTGAACTCTAGTTTGAATTTGAACATACTTGTTTACATCATTTCTTGAATAATTCTTAGTAGAATTGAGTAATTTTTTTTAACAAACTTCTACGTGTTACCTTTCAAAGGCAATGGTAGTACTTGATTCGATTACACTTTGGACCTCGGTTCTCCCGTCACAAAATCAGTACGCTGTCAGCTATGTTTCAGTATGTGAGCAATTGTTAAACCATTTTGACCATGATAAATATTTCGTTTGCTTTGGACCTTCTCATTAGAAATATTTACAAAATACAAAATATATATTTTTATGCATGTTAAATTTGAGAATCTAATTTCGTGTTTAAGGTATAGAAACTAATTGATTATTGAAGTGCTGGTTTAGGCATAAGTTGCGTACAACTGCATGATTAGATATGTGTATGAAGCGTGTTAGGAACCAGAAAGTGACATGTTGTTGATGTATTAACTTGATTGAGTATGAAAACCATACACCATACAAAGTCCTAAGTCTCCAACCCACGTGGGAAGGACTAGACTGTGTGAAGTTGCCCCGCCAACTTTGCACCATATAGGTTGTGTTGGTTAGTTTATAAACTTATATGCTAGTGATATGCCATGCTGGGGTTGTATGCTAGTATATAAGGTGTTGGGACAATTGTATGCGTTGTATGGTAAAAACCTTCATGATAGATTGCATGTTAGTATGTGTTGACCATATCAACCATTAAAGAGAGACTTCATAGAGACTCGAATGTTATCTGAACCGTTATTGCATGAAATGTAAATTTCAATGTTATTATTGTTATCATGAATCATGTGAAATTAATTGTTCATAACTCCATATAGGTACCAAATCAACCAATGGGTCCTCCTGTTAACTTGATAGTCTTGTGTAATTCTATACTATTTGCTAGTTGGCAGGCAAATTCAGACTTTAGATTTTCGTTAGACAACGGGCTTGTTAAACAAACACTGATTGACCTAATGCAAACATAATTTTCTCATACCCAAATTCCCTTCTCTCTTATTCACCTGGGTTATTGGTGAATGCGAATGCCTTGAGCGTAAATGTGACACGAAATTGGAATCTAACTCCTAGCGTTGGGCACAATAGTTGGAGGTTACGTGGACATATTATGGTCCCTTATTCACATTGAAAATTTTGATTGCAGATACTTATGTTATCATGTCACTCTGTTTGGCCTTGCCACTTGAAACGATCCCGTGATACAGTTGTTCGACTTTTCTCGTAGAAACGCTTGATCAAAGAACCAGCTTCTACACTTTTGATTTGAATTCCTTTTGAAATTATTTAAACATTTGACATCTACTCAACATTTTGTACACATACCTGGACATAACGTCCATCAGTCCTTTTGGAGTTAAGGAACTGGATTCTTTCGACACGTACTGTTAATTCGATTCTTGTGACAAGTTGTCATTGATCAAAAGTTTGGGATGAAATTTCTACAACAAGGGGATGATGTGGCGAATGAAAATTTATTTTTTCTTTCCTTTTAGCCTGCTTGCTAGCCACGTTGTGCAAATTTCGGGATGAAAATTCTTCAACAAGAGGATACTGTGACAATCCGTCTTTTCAGGCCCTTTCCTAATTTAACCTAAACCACTATAAATGTTGTGTGAACATTTATGAGACTGACTCGTGTTGACTTCATTATCTAGGGTTTGTGTAATCATCACTATACGAGCATGCACTTGAGTCTAGACGTTTTATATTTTATGATTTTATGTAAATCATAATCTATGGTTTCATGTAAACATTTTGTCATTTTATGTGACAATTATATTCTATGATTTTACGTGGTATTTATTTATATATATATATATACACATACATACATACATATATCTTCTATGATTTTACGTGACAATGTGTCATGTAATGATACATAACGTTTCTATAAAATTATGTGAGCTTTACATGTGCCGTTATGATTTTATGTTTGTCATTTTATGTGAACTTAAAGTATATATTTATGAATTATTATTCATGATTTTATGTGGAGAATCAAGGGTTATGTATTTATAAATGTTACACGTTATAATATGTTTTGACATACACACGTTTAGTCATCGTCAAGTTAGTCCCGTTAACCCCGTTAGAGTTTGTTAACATCTTCTAAACTTCGAGGGGTTTGTTTGGTCATTTCCCGAACTTCTTTTAAAGCAACCAAACCTGTGAGGACTGATCCTATAATTACTAAAATTCGAACTCCTACCATGTAAAATTGTGAGGGACTGATTTTGTTATTTCCACAAACTCAATATTTAAAGTCAGGGGGTAAGAACAAAATGACTGTCGATCGTTTTTCTTTGTCTGCTCGTTGCTTCCGTCGGTTACAAAACGATTCAAGCAACCAATCATCAAGATTATCTTAACTCATTGCAACTTTTACAATCATTCACACACCTTTCCCATTCTCTCGTGAACCATTATAGAATCACCGGAGGAAAATCCGGACATCACTAACCATTTTGTTTCTAACTGCCATTCTGGTCAGAGGACATGTTTCACCGTGGTTTCGCACCATCAACAATTCTTAGACAACAGTAGCAGCGGAGGCACTGGAGACCATCTCCAACGTGTCACACCCCAACCGACAGTGGAATATGTCGGGGCTTGATGACTGTCCAGATGCTCATGACAACTAAATTAAAGTTGAGATATACTTAAACATGCCTTCTTATTCATTTATTGAAATATATTACAAACAGGAAACAGACGAAACATAAACAACATAAGTACTGTAATTTAAACATCATTTAACTAGGTCCAACATCCTATAGTGATCACATACTGGCTCAAACACGATTACCTGCAACATGTATAAGATAAAGTGTCAACTACTAAAGTAGTTGGTGAGTAAACACATGTTTAATATATAATATTAGTATAAAACATGCGAATGATGTGTTAAGTGAACATTCAAAGAATATGATAAACAAGTAATGAAATAGAGCAAATAAGAGCGTATCAAACACTTGATAATTAGGTTTCCAATCACCCATTGAAAATACGTTTCAATTTACCGGGTGGGTTGTCATACCAATAGATCTATTATTGTTACCCCGGCTCGGTGTGTTAATGAGTACGCTTAGAGTTCGAGTTTGAGCATAACAATAGCAATAATCCAAACAAGTTCAACACATATAGAACACACATAACGAGTATAGGATTCACATTTTGTTTTAGAGAAATAAATATAGTGTTGGAGTTTGAGATAGAGATACATGTTGCACCTCAAAGTAATAAAAGAGAAAGGGGCTATGAATACTCACTTGATAAGGATATATGATATAAGAGATACGCCGAATTGAGAAAGATAAGTAACTTGGAGGTTATCCTAATAAATCAAATAAGGTATATGAATACGGGAAATTAAAACGAACCAAGTTCCAAGTATTCGAGGAATGTTATATTTGATTTAGTCAAAATTACCATTTTACCCTTTTATAGGTAAATTAGGGTTTAGTGATAATATGAAGACGCGCATTCCTAGAAGTAAATGCTCACCCTGGGATCGCCCAGTGAGGTATGCCAGTTCCCAGTTGGGATTTATGCGAAACCCCCGCTTTGCCAGAAAACCCAGAGTACAGGCGCTTACCCTTCCGGTCCGTACGAACTTCTAAGTACCCGATTGACTCGGTGTTTATAATACTTTATTGTTTATCACTTTTGAACTCATAAATACTTATTAGTTATATAATTAGGATTAAATGTCAAAATTCAAGTCTCAATACTTTTTGGTTTATTTATTATAAATAAATATATTCAAATCCTAATTTTGGTAAAATAATTAAATAATTACCAAAACTTATTAAATTTTAGTACAAACTTAGGGTTTTATTCATAATATTATATTTTGGTATTCTTGAAAATATGAAACCTTATTTCAATGTCGTTTATCCGGTTTTGACAAAATAATGACTTGAAAACCCTAATGTCACACCCCCAATTAACCACTAACGGAGTTTATACCGTTAAGGGGTGCGAGCAAACCAGGACCACAACCATTAGTTACAAATACTAAACGAATCAGAGTTAAGTCCAAGCATTCATCATAAAACAGTTTAAAGTTCCAGCGGAAAATAAACATAGTATCTTAGCACTAACCACGTGCTTTACAAAACATGATTGTTTTAAATTCCCAATTTAAGTTTAAAATAAAAATCTTCATGTGCCATGCCAACCTCCTCCGGATACTCTTCAGCGATCTGCAAAAGTTTAAACCACGCAAGTGTCAACCTAACGGTTGGTGAGTTCACAGTGGGCTTGTCATGCATTGGCCCGGTCTCATAATCATAATCGTGTCAACATATACTTATGTAATATTTATTTGTGAAAAGCAATGCTTAGTGATATCCATAATCATAGTTCTGTGGTTTAGTAAGAGTATTGTCCGTAACCTACGTTATCGGGTATGTACTAGTTTTGTATAGTTAAAGTGCTCAACCGATATCGCGGGTAGCTAATCCGTTGTTCCATGCACTAAGGAAGTTTGTACCAAAGCTGACTATTATTGTAGTGGCCGTGCCATCAGTATTTGCGGACCTACGTCATCGCGGTTTTGCCTCCCCCGTGTCCTCTCGGGATCACGGTCAGATAGGCTGATATTGTACCTCCGTGCACTCCCCGTGCCACGGGGCGGAGTTTGTCAAACTCCAGTAGATCTACCCAACATCCCCTCGCTTTACAATTAATGGTACAATTTAGTTGAGGACTTTTAAGTTTCAAGGCATCCTTAGAAATCATGTGATATCATGTGGTTTAGACTTTAACCTACACTAGCCATATTAAAACGGTTTACCGGATTCTCATGAATCTCAAAAGTGTTTTCAGTTTCGTTTCAGAAATAGTTGTTTAAGTAATTCACAAGTGCTTCCCATAAAACACTTCAAGTTCATCAAGTGGGTGCCGAGCACTCCAAGTTTTCAAGTTCATCAGGGAGGTGCATAGCACTCTCGAGGTTGTCAGCATTGTTTTTCATTTAGTTATTCGGTGTGACCCAAACGGGTTCACGGTAATCGGGTTAGTGACACTCACCTTTGGTTGCACTGCTACACTTGCTAATAATCCAAGTTTGCTTAACGAAGACCTATGAACACGTTTAGGTCTTAAGTATTAGTTTTGTGTCTAATCTTTACTTAACGTCACTATGGCCCATAACATAGCACGTTGGAACTATGACTCGACATACCGACACACGACACCGATGGTTGATCATAAACAAGGGTTCATATACATCAGAAATCAAAGCATGTTTCATCATAGCATAATCATGTAAGTCATGGCATAACATTCAAGCAAATTGCACAAGTTTGGTTTGGTATTTCTGCAGTTCTCAGTTTCGCTAGCAGTTTCGCTAGGCAGTTTCGCTGTGTGCACGGGCAGCACTTTCGCTAGGCAATACCCGATGACACAGTTTCGCTAGGCTAGTTTCGCTCGAAACTGTTGGCACAGTTTCGCTAGCCTAGTTTCGCCCGAAACTGGTTTGAACTTTCGTTCAGGGAATTTCGCTCGGTAGTTTCGAGAGGTCTGGTTGGTTTACCCGGCGACACTACAGTTTCGCTGCATAGTGTCGCTGAAGGAAGATATACATAGTTTCGCTGGATAGTTTCGCCCAGAGAACACACAGTTTCGCTGGTCGCGAAAAACATACGGATCAGCCTAAAAATCAATCTAACAGCTTCCATACTTCATGTAATTCATTATCTAGCATGCATAGGCATTTACCAACATAAATCAAGCAGTTTTAACACCTTAAACATGCATTTTCATCATCAAATCACCAAAATACATTTAAAACCCTAAAATGACCTAATCTAGCATAAATCTTCATTATGGATGGATTTCACACGTAAAGTTACAAACTTTATGATAGATCTAGCATTCCTAAGCAACATACAGAAGATCAAGTGATTCCATGAAGGTTTAGGCATGCTTTTTAAGAAAACACATAGAAAAGCATAAAAATGGTTTTTGGGACTCACGATTCGATCTAGGATCCGAATGGATGTTGTCTCGAGGCTGAGTTGGTGTTTGGTGGTTTTCTCGGCTGACCAGATTCCAGGAGAGTGAGTGTGTGTGTTTGTGTGAAATGGTGCAACAAATGAGAGAACTAGGGTTTTATGTTATTTTATATCAGAGGCTAGTTTCGCTGGCAGTTTCGCTGGCCAGGCGAAACTGGCTCTGATCTCATGAGATCCAATAGTTTAGCTGGCTACCGGGCGACACTATAGTTTCGCCCGGTAGTTTCGCTGGCAACCAAGAAAGACAAATTTTCATGCTATTCATAATACTAAATCATGCGTTTAAATCACATTGCACATAATGACAATAATAAATGAACACATAACACATATGGACGGGTTCGGTGATCAACCAAAGGTCGTGGACGTATTCGGCCTAGTTAAGCATTAGTTACTAAGTTAACACTTATAACGTAACTAACGGAATTGTCTAACGGAAGTTAACCTTGAAATTCTCGGATGTCACATCATCCCCTTGTAATTGGAATTTTCGTCCCGAAAATTATTCTTGCGTCGTAGCGTTCGCAGCCTCGGCTGTCGTTGTTGCTGGGGAAAGAAAGCAAAAGTTTTAGGGTCGTCACATCCTCCTCCTGTTAAAGGAATTTTGGTCCCCAAAATTAAATCATACCTTGAGTTTCCGTGGACGTTTGCTCGAACAAGTGAGGATACTTTTTCTTCATTTGATCCTCTCGTTCCCAAGTATATTCAGGTCCACGCTTTGAGTTCCATCGAACCTTGACGATCGGAATCTTGCTACGTTTGAGGGCTTTCTCCTCGCGTCCCATGATTTCTACCGGTTGCTCGATAAATCTCAAATGTTCATCAATTTCCAATTCCTCCAAAGGAATTATTTCAGTGTCTTCAGCCAGACATTTCTTTAGGTTAGAAACGTGAAACACGTTGTGAACTCCATCGAGTTCAGCAGGGAGTTGTAATCGGTAGGCCACCGGGCCTACTTCCCCAATGATTTCAAATGGACCGATATAGCGAGGATTCAACTTTCCACGCTTTCCGAAGCGTATCACTCCTTTCCAGGGAGATACCTTCAATAGTACCTTGTCGCCTACCTCGAACTTCAAAGGTTTACGGCGTTTGTCGGCATAGCTCTTTTGTCTGTCACGTGCTGCGGCTATCCGTTTTCTGATTTGAATAATCCGTTCAGTTGTATCATGAATGATTTCCGGTCCAGTGAGTCCTTTCTCACCCGTTTCGGCCCAACACACGGGCGATCTACATTTTCTGCCATAAAGAGCTTCAAAAGGTGCTGCACCGATGCTTGAATGATAACTGTTGTTGTAGGAGAACTCCACCAACGGAAGGTGAGCCTCCCAGTCTTTACCGAAGTCGAGAACGCAAGCTCGGAGCATGTCTTCTAAAGTCTGAATAGTTCGTTCCGTCTGACCATCGGTCTGCGGGTGATAAGCTGTACTCATATCCAGTCTGGTTCCCAGTGCTTCTTGCATAGATTGCCATAGTCGGGAAGTAAATCGAGGATCTCGATCGGAGATAATAGTCTTAGGCACTCCATGACGTGCCACAATTCGGTCAATGTACAGCTTTGTTAACTTATCCATATTGTCACTTTCTTCATTGGAATAAAGTGTGCAGATTTGGTTAATCGATCAATGATAACCCAAATCGCATCCGGTCGATTCGATCGATGAGGTAATCCCGTTACAAAATCCATGGAGATATCCTCCCATTTCCATTCTGGGATCTTTGGTTGCTGTAATAACCAGAAGGCTTTTGGTACTCAATCTTAACTCTTGAGCATGTTAAACACTTAGCCACATATCGCGCAATGTCGGCTTTCATATTCGGCCACCAATACAAGTTCTTCAAATCTTGGTACATTTTATCCGATCCAGGGTGCACCGAATACCTTGACTTGTGAGCCTCGTCCATCACGAGCTCACGGAGATTTCCAAGTAAAGGAACCCAAATTCTGTCATTGTAATACCTGAGTCCGTCGGACTTAACTTCAGAGTTACCATCTACCCCTCGCAGTGCTTCAGCTGCGAAGTTTTCTTCTTTTAAAGCTTCTTGTTGGGCATCGCGGATCCGATCCGGCAATCCCGTGTGAATGGTAAGTTGCAGCGCTCGTACTCGTCGAGGCTTTTCGTACTCTTTTCGACTTAAGGCATCAGCCACAACATTGGCTTTTCCCGGGTGATACTTAATTGCTAAGTCATAATCATTCAGTAGCTCGACCCACCGTCGTTGTCGCATGTTGAGATCCTTCTGATCAAAGATGTGCTGTAAGCTTTTGTGGTCGGTAAATATTGTGCACTTTGTTCCGTAGAGGTAATGTCTCCAAATCTTGAGTGCATGAACAACGGCTCCCAATTCCAAATCATGCGTTGTATAATTCTTTTCAGTATCCTTCAGTTGCCTGGACCCATAGGCAATCACTTTGTCTCGTTGCATCAACACGCAACCGAGTCCTTGGATGGATGCATCGCAGTAAACCACAAAGTCGTCAACCCCATCGGGTAACGCGAGAATTGGAGCTGAACATAACATATCCTTAAGAGTTTGAAACGCGCGTTCTTCTTTTTCACCCCATCTATATTGCACTCCTTTGTGCGTTAAAGCTGTTAAGGGTTGAGCCAATTGCGAGAAACCCTTAATGAATCTTCGGTAATATCCGGCAAGTCCCAAAAATTGTCGGATTTCGGTCGGCGCTCTTGGGGTAGACCAATTCTTGATAGCTTCCACTTTAGCTGGGTCGACATGAATTCCTTCCTGATTAACAATGTGTCCAAGAAACTGGACTTCGCGAATCCAAAAATCGCACTTCGAAAACTTAGCATAAAGCTGTTCCTTGCGGAGTAATTCCAAGATAAGTCGCAGATGCTCCTCGTGTTCTTCCTTTGTCTTGGAGTAGATCAAAATATCGTCAATGAAAACTATCACAAACTTATCGAGGTACGGCTTGCACACTCGATTCATCAGATCCATAAATACAGCAGGTGCATTGGTTAGCCCAAACGGCATAACCAGGAACTCGTAGTGACCATACCGAGTTCTGAAAGCAGTCTTGGGGACATCCTCATCACGAACACGAAGTTGGTGATATCCAGACCGTAGATCAATCTTTGAGAAGTAGCTCGAACCTTGCAGTTGGTCGAAGAGATCGTCGATTCGAGGAAGTGGATACCGATTCTTGATCGTAACCTTGTTAAGCTCTCGGTAGTCAATACACATTCGGAACGTTCCATCCTTCTTCTTAACAAACAATACCGGTGCTCCCCATGGAGACGAACTTGGACGAATAAACCCTTTGTCGAGTAGCTCTTGAAGTTGTGCGGAGAGTTCGTTGAGTTCACTTACCGCCAAACGGTAAGGTGCGCGTGCAATCGGAGCGGCTCCAGGAGCTAAGTCGATTCCAAACTCGACTTGTCGAAATGGAGGCAAACCAGGCAGATCTTCAGGAAATACATCTTGGAAGTCGCGGACTATCGGGTAGTCGTCGATTCTGCGCTCGGGAAGTGTCGTGTCGGTGACGTTTGCAAGAATCGCGAAGTGACCTTTACGAAGGCACTTTTGAGCTTTGAGAAACGAAATAATACCGGTGACTGTTCCACCTTTTTCACCTTGAACTGTTAACACTTTACCTCCTTCGAGTGGGATACGAACCACTTTTTCTTTACATAAGATTTCAGCTCGATTTTCAGATAACCAATCCATTCCTACTATAACATCAAAACTACCAATCGGGAAAGGCATAAGATCGATTCCTAATGTATGGCCAGCTAGTTCTAACTTACAGTCCTTAACTATCTGAGTCGTATCATGAAGTTTACCATTTGCTAGTTCTACCACATATTTAGCATCTAAGGCAATCGGTTTAGCATTAATTAGCTTAGCAAATTTAGTGGAAATAAAACTTCTTTCAGCACCAGAATCAAACAATACAGTAGCAAAGAAACCATTAAGGATGAATTTACCGTTAATCACGTTGGCATCGTTGCGAGCTTCACCTTGACCCATGACAAAAGCTCTCTACCATTTCCACCATTCCCGTTGTTATTCCCGTTGCCATTTCCTCCGCCATTACCATTCCCACCATTGTTTCCTTGATTACCATTACCCTGTCTTCTCAACTGCGGGCAGTCCCTTAATGTGGCCTTGAGCACCACATTCAAAACAGCCACGGGCTCCACCATTGTTGTTCTGATTGTTTCCTTGCCCGTTACGGTTGTTCCCATAGTTGTTGCCATGATTGTTGTTGTTGTTGTTTTGCCTTTGGCGGTTTTGTTGCTCAGGTAGAGTTGCCCAACAGTCTTTTGCTTCGTGGCCTTTCTTGCCACACCTTTCACAGCTCAGATTCTTCTACAAACACCAGCATGATGTTTCCCACACTTGTTACACAAAGGCAGGTTACCCTTGTAGTTGCTTTGACCATTTCCGCCCTGGCGGTTGTTCCACTGTTGTTCCCAGACCTCTTGCTTTGACCTTGGGAGTTATAAGACCTCCCAGTGCTGTTTCCAACACTCTGATTGTTCATTGAGTTTTCAGGAGCTTCATCATCAGCTTTTCTCTTGCCACTTAAGGCAGTCTTCTCAGTGGCTTTTGCAGGAAGTGTACCCTTCTCAACCTCCTGATCAGTAAGTTTGTGAGCCAAACGGATGGCTTGCTGCACGGTTGCGGGGTTGCTGGCAGTCACCAATCCTTTGATTTGAGGCGCGAGGCCTTCCAGATAACGCTCAATGCGTTTGAACTCAGCATCAACCATTGTGGGGCACAAGACCGCGTACTCATGGTATCGCGCAGTATACTGTTCGACTTCAGACCCAGACATTTTCAGATTCAAGAATTCACCCTCTAACTTCTTCACTTGGTCACGGGGACAGTACTCCTCCATAATCAGTTCCTTAAACGCTTCCCATTGCATGTTATTAGCCGCATCTAACCCAATCATCTGAATTTCGGCGTTCCACCAGGAGAGAGCAGCTCCCTCAAAGGTACCAGTAGCAAACTTCACCTTGCTCTTCAGCAGGGCAGTTACACATAGAGAAGACCTTTTCAGACTTCTCGATCCACCTGAGGAGTCCTACCGCTCCTTCTTCGCCGGAAAACGTCATCGGCTTGCAGTCCATGAAGGACTTAAACGTGCAGTGATGGTGGTTTCCTGATGCATAAATAGTTCGGGTTTTAAATTTAAACAGGTCAAAATATAATTCGCTTTGTGCCTTAACCGGCATAATAATTACCCTGTGCGGCATATGCAGCTTGGACGGCTGCCACCGCGGCTTGCACGTGTTCGTTAATCATTGCTTGCAGCTGTGCAGGCGTCATGTTAATGTTGCTCTTCCGTGTCCTCTTCCAGACATCTTGCTGAACAGTTAAAGTAGCCAGTGTTCAGTCACAGTTATACTTTATACATATCCCATAATATGTATATTAACAATTTCCCGTTATCCCACTATTAGTCCAGAAAAATTTTCGTGCAAAATCGAGGCGTCGTCGGAGAACGTCGTAAGTCGTAAGTACTATCGTCGAAAGTCGGCTTTCCCATAAAAGTCACCGTCGGCGTAGTCATCGTAGTAGAAATCAGGACGTAGCGTGTAGCATCGTTTCGTTGTCGCTTTCCCCCGGATAGTGTGCGTATTAGCGTTCGCATTTCGTATTCGTGTGTGAAAATTTTCCTAAGGTTTTCCGTTAGACTACCTAGACACGGTCTATATATATATTTATATATATATATATACATACGTACTAAGCTTTTACTTACACAGCAGAGCGAGTATCCCAGGTTGGCACGTAAAAATTTTGTTTTGGGAATTTGTTTGTTCGTTTGTAACTAAGGTTTTCAAGTTGCAGTTTCCAAATCGTTTTCAAAAATGATTCCAGTTCTCTGCAACTTATGGCTCTGATACCAATCTGTCACACCCCCAATTAACCACTAACGGAGTTTATACCGTTAAGGGGTGCCAAACCAGGACCACAACCATTAGTTACAAATACTAAACGAATCAGAGTTAAGTCAAACATTCATCATAAAACAGTTTAAAGTACGCAGCGGAAAATAAACATAAGTATCTTAGCACTAACCACGTGCTTTACAAAACATGAATTGTTATAAATTCCCAAGTTTGTGTTTAAAATAAGAAATCTTCAAGTGTGCCATGCCAACCTCCAGCGGATACTCTTCAGCGATCTGCAAAAGTGAAAACCACGCAAGTGTCAACCTAACGGTTGGTGAGTTCACAGTGGGCTTGTCATGCAGTGGCCCGGTCTCATAATCATAATCGTGTCAACATATACTTATGTAATATTTGTTTGTGAAAAGCAATGCTTAGTGATATCCATAATCATAGTTCTGTGGTTTAGTAAATCGGGTTAGTGACACTCACCTTGGGTTGCACTGCTACACTTGCTATATAATCCAAGTTTGCTTAACGAAGACCTATGAACACGTTTAGGTCTTAAGTATTAGTTTGGTGTCTAATCTTTACTTAACGTCACTATGGCCCATAACATAGCACGTTGGAACTACGACTCGACAAACCGACACACGACACCGATGGTTGATCATAAACAAAGGTTCATATACATCAGAAATCAAAGCTTGTATCGTCATAGCATAATCAATGTAAGTCATGGCATAATGTTCAAGTAAATTGCACAAGTTTAGGTTCTGGTCACAATTTCGCTAGCAGTTTCTCCAGCAGTTTCGCCAGCAGTTTCGCTACACAGTTTCGCTGTGTGTACGGGCAGCACTTTCGCTAGGCAATACCCGATGACACAGTTTCGCTAGCTAGTTTCGCCCGAAACTGATGGCACAGTTTCGCTAGACTAGTTTCGCCCGAAACTGGTTGAACTTTCGTTCAGGGACAAGGTCTATGGTTGTTTCGCTAGGCAAGTTTGTTCACGGGCGACATTACAGTTTCGCTGCATAGTGTCGCCTGAAGGAGATATACATACTTTCGCTGGTTAGTTTCGCCCAGAGAACATGTTAGTTTCGCTAGTCGCGAAAAACTTACGGATCAGCCTAAAAATCAATCTAACAGTCCCCATACTTCATGTAATTCAGTATATAGCATGCATAGTCAATTACCAACATCATGGAAGCAGTTTTGACACCTTATTCATGTATTTTTATCATCAAATCACCAAAATACATTTAAAACCCTAAATGACCTAATCTAGCATGGATTTTCATTATGGATGGATTTCACACGTAAAGTTACAAACTTTATAACAGATCTAGCATCCCTAAGCAACATACTAGCAGATCAAGTGATTCCATAGAGGTTTAGGCATGCTTTTTAAGAAAAACACATAGAAAAGCATAAATAAAGGTTTTTGAGACTCACGATTCGATCTAGGATCCAAATAGATGTTGTCTCGAGGCTGAGTTGGTGTTTCTTTGGTGGTTTTCTCGGCTGACCAGATTCCAGGAGAGTGAGTGTGTGTGTTTGAGAGAAATGGTGCAACAAATGAGACAACTAGGGTTTTATGCCATTTTATATCAGAGGCTAGTTTCGCTGGCTAGTTTCGCTGGCCAGGCGAAACTGTCTCTGATTTCATGAGATCCAATAGTTTAACCGTCTATCGGGCGACACTATAGTTTCGCCCGTTAGTTTCCCTGGCAACCAAGAAAGACAAATTTTCATTTTATTCCTAATACTAAATCATGCGTTTTCATCACGTTGCACATAATGACAATACATAAATAATCACATAACACATATGGACGGGTTCGGTGATCAACCAAAGGACGTGGACGTATTCGGCCTAGTTAAGCATTAGTTACTAAGTTAACACTTATAACGTAACTAACGGAATTGTCTAACGGAAGTAAACCTTGAAATTTTCGGATGTCACATCATCCCCTTGTAATTGGAATTTTCGTCCCGAAAATTATTCTTGCGTCGTAGCGTTCGCAGCCTCGGCTTTCGTTGTTGCTGGGGAAAGAAAGCAAAAGTTTTAGGGTCGTCACACCTAATTTAAGCATAAATATTAAATAAGTATCAAAACTCATTAGATTTTGAAATAAACTTGGGGTTTTATTCACAATAATATATTATAATATTCTTGAAAATAACAAACCTTAATTTAACATCGTTTACCCAATTTTGGCAGAACAACGACATGAAAACCCTAATTTTAACCAATTTTTTAGATAAAATACCAAAACTTTTAAAAACTTGAAATTAACTTAGGGCTTTCTTAATATACATTATTTTAAGATTACCTACAAAAATTCAGGCCCTAATTCCAACCCGAAAGATCACCCAATTTTTGCAAAACAAGCTCAAGAACCCTAGTTTTTATGCATTTTTAGAAATCATACTTAGAGATCGAATTTGCAAAAGCTGAGATAGGTTATTTTAGATCGTACCAAGGGTAGCTTAACTACAGAAATTCAGCTTCAAATTTCAAACGAGCAGATCGAATTGAGCAGAAGAAGATTGCGGCTAAAAAAGGGTTTTCATGGTGAAGATTTGCGAAATTGGTGAGGAATTTGATCGAGTTTAGGTCGCTATTCATACTAGTTGAGGTCGCAGGAGGTTCCTACACGTCGTATGATGACTATTTCGGCCGAAAACGACACCTAGCCTTGTCAATTTTGTCAAATCGTGGGGAACAAATCGCCAAAACAAAAATCTGCGACCTGTAGGCGTCGCGTATCACCAAGAAAAGAGGAGGTCCGGCGTGATACGCGGCCCACTTTGGCCAAATGACAGTTTTGGTCCCTGAGGTTTATTAATTGCATTTTGACCCCCAAACTTCTATGGAATTGTTATTTCATGCACCAAAACTTTATAAAACATGTTTATAAAAGTTTCTAAGGCTTGGGACATGCTCGATGATATACGGATACATACGTTTTATAACTTTCAATAAATTGCACTTTTAGTCCCTTAACTTTTGTTTTATGCGTTTTACCTTTGTATCCTTCGATGTAACAATGTTTTAAGTTTAACATGATATTAGAATACTTTCTTAAGATTTATAAGGCTCGGGATACGTTTATAAAATATATAATTTATATATATTTATTTATATATTATTTGTTAAACATTATGAAAAATCATCAAAATTCACTAAAATTCGTCATAATTCATTGTATTGATTTGTGATATAGAATTCATATAATATAATGTTATGGAATAATATAATGAGAATTTTTGGAATGTACGAACTCCCGGTAAATACCGAAATCGCACGAAAAGTCGTATTTTTGTTATTTTTGTTTTAAACCACGAGCTTTTATGAAACCTTACATATAGTTACTTGCGTGTACGACTAGTATTACCCACAAGTATTATATATATTTGGAATGCTAAAGTTTTCTTGTTTTGCATGAATAAAAAAAACGATCGAGTTATGGATCCGATTCGTGATAAATTGAAACATCGAATGTCACGAATATTGTGATTGAAGGATTAAATCATGAAATACATGAAATAACAATATAAATTGCAAAATGATCCTTTATTGATAATCAACCATGATAGGAAACGGGTTAGGTATTTACAAATGGATTAACCGAAGTGTTACACAACATCGACGTTCGTGTTCAGGCTCAGTCAAGTTCATCACCGTCATCGCATTCGGTGTTCGTTCCACATCCGAGGTAATCCTAAACCTATTTTGAACTCGATGTGTGGTGATGTTGTCGAATTAATCATCCCTATAACGCCTCTATGAATTGGTTATGGCGGATCATGGTGGGGGGTTCATTAGGGTTTTTTAGTGAAGATGATGGTGGCGGGTGGGGAAGTGTTAAACATTTGTTTTTTGGGTAAAAAAATCGTTCTCAAGGGGCAACTGTACTCTTTTGATCCGCTAACCGTAAGGTCGCGGGTTCGAGGGTGTCACACCCCAACCAACGGCGGAATACGTTGGGGCATGAGGATTGTTCAGATGCTCGTGACAACTAACTAAAGTTACCAATATATAATAAACATGCCACTCGATTAAATATCAAAAATATAGTCTTACAATACAATCCAAATAAATGCAAACAAATCATGATACTAATTATTAATTTTAAGGTCATTCTAGGTCCATCTGCAATCCTAAGTGACATCATCAACTTCAAGCATTTCCTGCAACATGTATAATATAAAAAGTCAACTACGAGAGTTGGTGAGTAAACATAGGTTTTAAATAGCATAAGTAAAAAAATAGCGATTCATGTGACAAGTGAAATTCATAGATTATGTGTAACATGTTATAAAGGTGTTGTGTAACCAAACCTAGACATTTAGGAAATCAATCACCCATTGAAAATAAGAATACATTTTCAATATAGTGGGTGGGTTGTCGACCAATAGCTATTATTCCATAGGCTTCCAAACAATCATTAATGGTACACAAGCGATTAATGACTAGCGACAAGCGACAAACGAATACAACATATAGATTCAACACGTATTACATATCAAGAATACACATGCACAACATGGAATCGCATAGTAATGTAGATAGAATAACGATTAAAGATTTTGGAATAAGATACAATGTTGCACCCCAAATAATGAAAACGAAAACGGGGCTATGCTTACTCACCTGATAAGCAAAGCAAGTCAAGTAGCGAGAGAAAAACAACGAACGCGAGGAAAAGCTAACCCTGCTGAAAACCATTCGAAGAATCGACAGTTGTAACGACCGATACGATTACCAAAGATTGATTGGAGATTTATTTATTATATATGTTAAGAATATTTCATTTAATAGTTATTGTTACTAAAAGACTCTTTTATGACCAAAAATATCACTTTTGACATTTATTCAAGGATAATTGGCCTATATTAATCCCAATTATCACCTATTGGCCGATAATAATCTCAGTTAGTGTTTTTCCCCACAATAATCCCAGTTATTAACATGTTGGTATGTATTGATCCGCCGTTAAGTTTTGACTAACGAAGTTAAATTTTTGTTGACTGAGCATCCTAGTAGGATCCTGCGTGGCATTTTATTTAAAAAATGCTTTTATAAAATGAAAAAACAAAGCTCTAAGTGATTACAAAAAGCTTTTAATAAGCTCTTATGAAAGTCGCAAATGGGAAAATCGATGGGGCTAACTCGATTTTTTTTAAGGTCACGAATGATGAATGATGATAGCAAATTTGAACGGCAAATTCTATGGGATCAATATTGATTTTTTTAACTGCAAATTTTCTTTTTGGAACAACTTTATTCACTGATATACATACACCATCAAGGCAATAGGGATACAACACCAACTACATACACCAAATTTTGAATGGCAAATTTGTTTTCTATTATTAGGGCTTTTTTTATTTTATTAGATTAAAAGTTTTTTTTAAAAATAAAATGCAATGTAGGATCCTACTAGGACGTCTACTCAGCAAAAATTTAACACCGTCAGTTAAAACTTAACGGCAGATCAATACAGGCCAACATGTTAATAACTGGGATTATTGTGGGGAAAAACAATAACTGGGATTATTATCGGCCAATAGGTGATAACTGGGATTAATATAGGCCAATTTTCCTTTATTCAAAGTTTGGGGTTAAGACTATAATTTCTTAAACTTAGGGGTTAATTATGTCAATTCGACAAAGTCTTAAAAATATAATTTTTTCCAGAATTTAGGTTTCATTATATAATTACTAAAACCTTGTGTAAAAGCAGAAAAATACACATCTTTAATATAATTACACTTTCTACCCAAAACTTTGAATAATTACATATATGGTCTAAAAGTTACCATATTTTTCCATAGTCATATTTTAACTTACCAAATCCTTATCATATGTTTATTAACACCCCATACGTGTGTTGATATGTTTAATTCATTACAAAAATATTTGGTTAATGATTTATGCGATAAAACTACCCTTAATGGGTCAAAACGCATAATTCTCATGTTTATGATAAAAATCTAGTTTTGATGGTTTGAAATCATCATAATATACTTATATAACCTTTTAGAACAGATTAGGACCATTGGTTATTAGTAATGGTGATTTTTTGATAGTTTACCCCAAATAAACTGTGCGTTTAAGGTTTGACTTTTAACTCGGAGGAGTTTTGGTCAAATCCAGCAATGAGGTATTGTAAATCACACAAAAACAAGAAACATTGATGAAGAAACTTACTCATAAAAGTCGAAGGAAGCTGGTCAAATCGGAGGGTCAAACTGATGGACTTCTCAAAACGCAAACGGTTGGACGAGGCACGAAATTGAGGCTTCAAGGAGCTTGAGGGATGTTCGTAGGAGCAATATCAACTGGTATTTATAGGGTAAAGGGTCGTTTAGGGTTTAAGTTTGATAAAAAGAAGGTCTTGGAGAGAAAGTCTAGGAAATTAAGAAAGGAAATGATTAAAATTGATTAAGGAAATCAGTTTAATCATGAAATTTTCTTGTAAAACAAGCTAGGCATGTTTAGGACGAAACCACAGGCGAAAACGGGGCCTAAAACGGGCTTGAAACGACGAAGATATGACCAAAACAGTGCAGCCCGTAGGCTAGTCGCGACTAGGCACAAATCAGACATGTTATTAAGGCAGTGTTCGGATATAGAACAATAAATGAGGCTTGCCAGTGTGGTCAGCGCGCTGCCAGTTAACCCAAAGGTCTGGGGTTCGAATCTGGGCAGCCTCAACCCTTCTTTTTTTTTTTTTTTTTAATATTTTTTTAATATTTTCTTTCTTTTTTACTATCTTTTATTTTTCTTTTTGCTCCAACTTTTTCGTTACATAACAGATGGACTTCAAATTTGAAACACAACTATAAAATACTTAAATGAACATTGTAAAACCATAAAATGTGATTTTCGAGATTCGCGTATCGTCCGGTTAAATTCCCGAACGCGCACGAAAACCAAGATTTCGTTATTCGTGTTTCGACCTCCGATTTCCACGAAACTTCACACGGACCTACTTGTGTGTGTGACTAGTATTACCCACAAGTTTAATACGTGTTCGGATTCGTGAAATCACTCGGTTTGACTTAAATAACGAAAACGATCGAATTGGCGATTTAAAATGCAATAAATGCAAGACATTCAAATGATTCACAATCAATACATTTAATGACATGATTAAGCATAACCAAATGATAAGAGAGATAATAAAATGAAATAGAACATGATTCTTCATTGATTATCAATCAGGATTACAAGTTCGGGTCGGGTACAATCAAATGGAAAAACCAAAATGTTACACGAGGCCCGACAACCTTAAACTTTTTATTCTTCTGTAAACCGATTTCCTAAGCCACTGTGTAGTACTTATAATGTCAGCAATCTTCATCAAATACGTCTGATTCAGAAACTACCAGTGGTTCTCAAGCTTTATCAAGTACAACAGCATTGACTGCTCAGAATGAGGATGGTAGTACTTATAATTGGGCAAAAATATTTCTTGATAAGTCAGCTTTGATTGTCACACATGAACAAGATGAGTATTATTCTGATTCAAGTTCTTATGAATCTGCTGAGAATGAAAATTCTGAATTAAAGCTTGAAAGTTTGTTAAATAAAAATGCGGGATTATAGAAAGAAAATGATTCTTTTATGAAGGAAGTTAAGATGCTTACTAAAGTTCTTTAATTGGTAAAGGAAGATTTGGAAATATCTAAAAAGGATGGAAAGGTTCGTGAAACAAAGAATGCAAAATTAATTGAAGAAAAGGATGAGTTAGTTAAAAAAATTGAACGCTGAAGCAAAAGAAGTTGAAAAAAATTTCAATGATTGTTTGAAAAATCAAAAATTAAGCTTGATTTGCTTAACAAGACTTCTGATGAGTATGCTGTCAAAATTGAAGCATATCAAATTGATATGGAGAAGCTACTTGATGAAAAGAGAGAGTTAGCAAGAGTGAATAAATTGCAAAATGCAAATCTTAACATTCAGAAAAGAAATGAAGATAAGTGGAAGAAAGAGTTGTTTGCTGAGCTTGACAATCTAATATTGTAAAAGTTTGAAACTCACAAAGTTGCTAAAATATTGATAGCTACAAAGAAGGAATTGGCTGAAGCACAACAAAAGATTTCCGATTTAATTATCCAAGTGATTGATGCAAATCATATCTTGAACAATGTCACCAATTCACAATCTTTCACAAGCTTCTTAGCAAACGAAGAAAATTTTGAAAGAATGTTTGACAAGACAGCGTCACCCCCACCGAGCATCAAAGAAGCTGTTAATGAGGTGAAAGAAAAAGTTGACGAATGTGATTATTCAAGTTTTCATCATCAAATTCAGAAGAAGAGAAAGGTGTGATGGAAAAGAAACACAAAAAGAATGACAAGAAGGAGGCAAAGACTGCTGAAAGTTCTAAGGTTCCAAAATTTGTGTCTGGTTCGATGTCAACCAAAAATGAGAAGTCAGCTACTTCTAGTGAGAAGATTCATTCTCAACTTGATTTTGATGAGACGATTTTCTATGAAAAAAAGAATGTCAATGATGTTAAAGCTGAATTTTCTTGTTTGGCAAAGAATGGGCATAAATCATATGGGGAGAAAATTTCTGGTAAATGTATTGATTTGGGTTTCAAGTCTAAGATAGTTGAAGATTGTGGGGTTTAAGCTTCAAAACCACAAAATCTGAAGATAATGAAACTAAAGCAAGTCAAGAAGGAAGTGTTCAAGGCTGAGAAAGTTCAACCCGAAAGGTTTTACAAACTCAAGGGTTCGGAACAATTTTTTTTTGATAAAGAATTCCCACTTCATTGCGTTGATGCTCAAAATATTTCTAAAGTTTTTGTGAAAGATGCAGCTTCAAAGAACAAGAAGAATCCAAATGCATAATTTTCTTCTGGAAGTTCAACTCCAAAAAGCCCAACATCCAAATGGGTTCATGATCATCACCATCAGGTATATGATTCCTTTTATGATCATTTTGGAGATATTCATTTTTGTGAAGCTTTGCAGGTACGAAAACGGAAAAACATAAACAACCGTTTGTGTTATATTTGTCGCCATAAGGGACATATGGCAAAAGATAGTCCGATTCCTGCTGCTTCTAGTTCCACAAAACAAAAAGGTCCAGTTTTTGGTAAACCTGCCAAACCAAAGTTCATTGATGAACATGGCAGAGTTTTTAATGAATTTCAACCTACATTCTTTCAAAAGCAAAAATGTTTTATTCCAATATTTCAAAAATTTCAAAATGTAGGTTGTTCGTCAAAGTCACCTGTGATTGATTCATCAAAATCTGATTTACCAAAACAACAACAACAATGGAAACCTAAGGTGGTTTCGAAGCAAAATCAGGACATTGGTCGACCCGAAGCGAATCGTTTCGGGTCATTTTTAAACTGATGATTTTGATCAGTGTGCAGGTACTTCTAGAAGACCTATCGGTGATTGAAAAGTTACTGATTTAGGAGTATTCTGCTTACCTTAAATTTCATGTTTCATCATTTTAACCTGAAAGTTTTTATGAAAAGTTTAAACAAAAAGGTATTCGTGTTGATTGATCAATTTTCTTTCTTTACATTTCGTTTGTAGTTTAGAGGAAGACAATTGAAAAAGTCAAAAATAGTGTCTTGTTTTTATAAAATGAAAAATTAAAACATAGAGTTGCAAGTAAGGGGGAGTAAAGGTATGTTATGGGAAGAAAAGAAAAATATGGAGAAGGTGAATACATGCAACATATATAAAATTTTGAGAAATTGAACATTGGGAAATGATGGTACATTGGCTTACGTATGTAACTCATGGATATAGTAGATGAAAGAGCCATTAGAAAGTATACTCATGTGATATACATTAAATACTCATGCTTGACCAAGTGGACAACATCTTGAAGCATATTTCATGACAAAAATAAGAATAATTGTGGAAAAGAAAATGAGAAGTCACTGTGCATACATGTGTTCATTTTGCAAAGATTTAAACTTGTTTAATTTTCTTTATTTTCTCAAAAGATCGGACTTTCTTTGCGTGCTCACAAGGCCGGCCTGATTGTTGTTCGTTTGAGGTTCTGCTTTATTTTATTTGGTGTTTCGTATAATTCATCGGACTTTCTCTGCGTGTCCACAAGACCGACCTGATCTTTGTTGAATTATACAATTTCAACTTGTTTTATCTTTCTTATTTTGTTAAATCCGAGGCCTTATCTGCGTATCGAAAGATTGACCTTAAGGTAGACGATTTAACGTTCATATTTCCTTTTGCATGGAACACAATTGACGATATCATGAAAACAAAATGATATGTGATAATCACAAGTGTAATCACACATGAAAAATAAAAACGTCTACATATGTCTGATAGTGTGGATACACTGGTCAAAGCAAATATAATCAATACCTTAACATATCCAGATGTTATGAGTATGAATCTTCTAAGTTTAAGATGGACAAATTATACCAGCAATCAATATGACTTATGTGTTTCAGTTAGTTGAAATTGAAGTGTAGTTTAGTGCGTTATGTTCAATATGATCCCAGATAGTGATCTTTCTCATATCAAGAATATAGTCTGATTCTGTAGTGCAATTTCATTTCATTTTAGAAAATTTCAAAAAGATTTTCGGTGTGTATTAGCATAAGTTTGGAAATTTAAAAAGATTTTAGGTTTGTTTTGATATAAACTTTCTAAAAGCCAAAAAGATTTTGTTTTGCTTTGTTTTTGATCTGATCCTCACATGATAAAAATCGAATTTTCAAAATCATATCTTGGAGTCTCGAAGAGACGTTTTGCGCCGAGATTATTTATGATTGAACATATTGCTAAGTGAAAAAGGATGTCACAACTTCAAGTCTTCTAAAGCTTCTGATTAAGAAAAAAGAAACACATTGTGCATCGTCAAGTATTCAAGATCAAGCTACTATCAAGTTGAGGGAGAGTTTGTTCAAATAATATGTTCTAATTGGTGAACAGATACTGCACACATCGAGGGGGAGTTTGTTGGTACATAATCCGTGTGTCGTGTGATGTATCTGAACATGACGATGTGAAGAACATGACAAAGCCAAGATGCCACTACACGAACTGGATCCTAACTGGCAGTTCGGATCAGATGAACTGCGAGTTTTTGATTAATTTCAACCTACATTCTTTCAAAAGCAAAAACGTTTTATTCCAATTTTTTGAAAAAGTTCAAAATGTAGGTTGTTCGTCACAATCACCTATGATTGATTCATCAAAATCTGATTTACCAAAACAACAACAACAATGGAAACCTAAGGTGGTTTCGAAGCAAAATCTGACACTTGTCGACCAGAAGCAATTCGTTTCGGGTCATTTTTAAACTGATGATTTTGACCAATGTGCAGGTACTTCTAGAAGACCTATCGGTGATTGAAAAGTTACTGATTGAGGAGTATTCTGCTTACCTTAAAAGTCATGTTTCATCATTTTAACCTGAAAGTTTTTCTGAAAAGTTTAAACAAAAAGGTATCCGTGTTGATTGATTAATTTTTTTTCTTTACATTTCGTTTGAGGTTTAGAGGGAGACAATTGAAAAAGTCAAAAACAGGGTCTTGTTTTTATAAAATGAAAAATTCAAACATAGAGTTTTTTATTTTAAGGGGGAGAATTGCAAGTAAGGGGGAGTAAAGGTATGTTATGGGAAAAAATGAAAAATATGGAGAAGGTGAATACATGCAAAATATATAAAATTATGAGAAATTGAACATTGGGAAATGATGGTACATTGGCTTACGTATGTAACTCATGGATATAGTAGATGAAAGAACCATTAGATCATTGTTTGATGTGCTTGGTAGGCTTGGCAAATCAGAAAGTATACTCATGTGATATACATTAAATACTCATGCTTGACCAAGTGGACAACATCTTGAAGCATATTTCATGACAAAAATAAGAATAATTGTGGAAAAGAAAATGAGATGTCACTGTGTATACATGTGTTCATTTTGCAAAGATTTAAACTTGTTTGATTTTCTTTATTTTCTCAAACGATCGGACTTTCTTTGCGTGCTCACAAGGCCGGCCTGATTGTTGTTCGTTTGAGGTTCTGCTTTATTTTATTTGGTGTTTCGTATAATTCATCGGACTTTCTCTGCGTGTCCACAAGACCGACCTGATCGTTGTTGAATTATACAATTTCAACTTGTTTTATCTTTCTTATTTTGTTAAATCCGAGGCCTTATCTGCGTATCGAAAGATCGACCTAAAGGTAGACGATTTAACGTTCATATTTCTTTTTGCATGGAACACAATTGACGATATCATGAAAACAATATGCTATGTGATAATCACAAGTGTAATCACACATTAAAAAGAAAAACGTCTGCATATGTCTGATAGTGTGGGATACACTGGTCAAAGAAAATATAATCAATACCTTAACATGTCCAGATGTTATGAGTATGAATTTGTCTAAGTTTAAGATGGACAAATTATTCCAGCAATCAACATGACTTATGTGTTTCAATTAGTTGAAATTGAAGTGTAGATCAGTGCGTTATGTTCAATATGATCCCAGATAGTGATCTTTCTCA
The DNA here is from genome assembly GCA_039602395.1 of Deinandra increscens subsp. villosa. Taxonomy (NCBI): domain Eukaryota; kingdom Viridiplantae; phylum Streptophyta; class Magnoliopsida; order Asterales; family Asteraceae; genus Deinandra; species Deinandra increscens. Next base: position 107,729,122 of record JBCNJP010000027.1, read on the forward strand.
TATCAAGAATATAGTCTGATTATGTAGTGCAATTTCATTTCATTTTAGAAAATTTCATAAAGATTTTCGGTGTGTATTAGCATAAGTTTGAAAATTTAAAAAGATTTTAGGTTTGTTTTGATATAAACTTTCTAAAAGCCAAAAAGATTTTGTTTTGCTTTGTTTTCGATCTGATCCTCACGTGATAAAAATCGAATTTTCAAAATCATATCTTGGAGTCTCGAAGAGACGTTTTGCGCCGAGATTATTTATGATTGAACATATTGCTAAGTGAAAAAGGATGTCACAACTTCAAGTCTTCTGAAGCTTCTGATTAAGAAAAAAGAAACACACTGTGCATCGTCAAGTATTCAAGATCAAGCTACTATCAAGTTGAGGGAGAGTTTGTTCAAAGAATATGTTCTAATTGGTGAACAGATACTGCACACATCGAGGGGGAGTTTGTTGGTACATAATCCGTGTGTCGTGTGATGTATCTGAAAATGACGATGTGAAGAACATGACAAAGCCAAGATGCCACTACACGAACTGGATCCGAACTGGCAGTTCGGATCAGATATAGAAGCTTTGTCTTTGTATTTCGTAACGAGAGAGAGATCTGGTCTAGGTTAAGTGTGTGTTTCCAAGGTGTTCTCAGAGTGAACGGTCTAAGTGTTTTTCTGAGTTGTAATTGTTCGTTTGATCAATAAAACAACTTTTAATTACTTCTCGTATCCGAAATAGCTAGATTGTGTAGACGATCCGATGCTCAAAAACTTTCAGTTATATATATATATATATTAGAAATTTTATTTATCTATTTCATGGATAAATATATTATTAGTTTATAATATATTTTCACCGACTTTCGTAATCATTATGATATTGCCTTTGTGCCATCCTCGGCTCGTTTTGGACAAAATTATTTCATCACATGTCGCCTGAATACTTGAGCACACTGAACTTGAAAGTCCTTACTTTAGTACCATTAGTATTTGGACAGAGCGAGGAGATATTGAGTAGTGCTATTGGGTCTGACAAGCCCCACCTGGGTCGTCGCGCTGACGCGATTGGATATCGAACGGTTGTTATATTCGTCCTAAATTGAACAAGGAAAACTTAACTTTAACTGCCAGCTTCGGTAACTATGAACGTGCCTAGATTCTTGTATCTAGTCTAGCTAGCTATCGGTGGTATAATGACACTCTCATTTAACTCATCGAGTATAATGGACTTATTATCTGATTTGAACTTATGATCTGCTTTGAACACATGAACTATTTTAAACTTATCAACCGTTTTGAACGTATTAACCATTCGGAACATATTACCTACATTGAACTTCTCATCTTGAAAAAGCGTTGAGCGTGAATCGTTTACTGATCGAGATGAATTCGAGATGTGTAAGACATGGAGCGATGGATTGTTTGCTAATCTAGTGATTATGAGATGAATTCGATGACACGAAGAGTAAATACAATGAGATTGTATTGATTCAAGCTTGAGAGCACACACACACAATTACACACACAGAATGTAGATGAATGACCAAGAGTTCTAGCAGTATAACCAACACAAGTTATTTATAGGTGACATTACATTGACTTGCGTACCATCTACCCAGCGTACCATTGGTACGTTGGTCAGCGTACCATCATGGTATGGACCATGGTACGCTGCCCTAGACTCTCACATATGGTCTCATATAGATACAATACACGAGACACACCGTAGCATAGGAATATGCTCTAACAAACTCTCCCTTAACGCGTAGTGTATCTATTCTAACTAAATCTCTAGTCTTCAATCTTCAACAAGCATTCGATCTTCAACTTGAAATCTATTCAGAAATAGAGCTTGCATGGCTGGATCAAGACTTGAACAATCTTTAAACTTTAAGATCCACTTGTGAAAGATACATCAAACTCCCCCTTTCACCATGCTTGAGTCAGACACACAGAGTTTTTCCAATTTTGATTTTCCATAAATAAATTTAATCTTGGCGCAAAACTTCTCTTTGATAATCCAAAATATTGATTTTGACATTTTGTTTTTGTATCAAGTGTAGATCGATCGAAAAAAAATAAGAAATAAAATCTTTTTGACTTTTAGAAACTTTAGATCAAAACATATCTAAAATCTTTTTGATTTTTTAAACTTATGTTAAAACACACCGAAAATCTTTTTGATTTTCTGAAATGAAAATATAAATGCAATACTGAATCACACACTATTTTTGATTTGAGAAAAATCACTATCTGGGATCATATTGGTCACAACGCGCTGAACTAAACTTCAATTTCAATTATTTTAGCACATAAGCCATGTCGATTACTTGTATAATTCATCAATCTTAAACTCTGGCAGAATCATACTCATAACATCTGGATATGTTAAGGTATTGATTAATTTGCTTTAACCAGTGTACCCCACACTATCATACATATTCATATATGTTTCACATACTTCTCATGGGATTATACTTGTGAATTTCACAATGTATTTTGTATTCATGATACCGTCAACTGTGTTCCATACAAAAAGAAATAAGAACGTTAAATCGTCTACCTTAAGGTCAATCTTTCGATACGCAGACAAGGCATCGGATTTAACAAAATAAGAAAATAAAAACAAGTTAAAATTCTATAACCCAACAACAATCAGGTCGGTACTCCCGTACACAGGCAGAGAAAGTCCGATGAGTTATATGAAATACCAAATAAAATAAAGCAGAACCTCAAACGAACAACAATCAGGCCGATCTTTCGATACGCAAAGAAAGTCCGATCGTTTGAGAAAATAAATAAAATCAAGCAAGTTTAAATCTTTGCAAGATGAACACATATATACACAGTGACTTCTCATTTTATTTTCACATATCCTATTCTTAATATCTTGAAATATGCATCAAGATGTTGTCCACTAGGTCAAGCATTAGATTTAATGTATATCACATTTGAATAGTATCTGATTTTCCAAGCCTACCTAGCACATCGAACAATGATTTATGGCTTTTTCACTTACTCTATCTGTGAGTCAGAAACGTTAGCCAATGTACCATCATTTCCCAATGATCAATTTCTCAATTTTGATCTTTCTCATTTTTTTATCTTTTGCATTGCCTTTTTCTCCCCCTAAAATGAAAAACTCCATTTTTGGATTTTTCATTTTAACAAAAACAAGACACTAGTTTTGGCTTTTGTCAATTTTCTCCCCCTAAACATATGTACAACTACCACTTGTAAAAATACAAGCAAGAAAGAAAATTGATCGACCAAACACTAACACTTTGCAGTTTCAGTTTTTGAAAACACAGTTTTATAAAAAAATTCTTTTGAAAGACTTTTTGAGAATGATAATGCGTTGAAATAATAAATAATGCACATTCTTCACTATCAGCAACACACGCATGATAGGTCTTCTTGAAGAAACCTGCAGACACCAGATAAACATTAGCAGTTTTGGGATTGGCCCGAGTCAACAACCTTGGGTCGCCCGGTGTCTTCAACATGGTCTTTGATAATCTTGGAAACAACCCGGGTTTTCCAGATCATGGGCGATTGAAAACTTTTCAATGAATCCACAAAGTTATCAACTTGCGTCTTTGCCCAAGATGGCTTACTTGTTGATTTGAACATGGACGGTTGTGGTTCATAAAAAATATGACCATTTAAATCCACATATTTAGCAGTTTTGTTCACATAGGAGTAAGTGCTCGCATTCGTCGGACACTGAGCAACAAGATGTCCTGGTTTACGACATGAGTAACACTTTCTGTGAAAAACATTAAGAGAACTGCTACCCAAATTTGTTTCAAAAATTTGTTTGTTATCAGAAAATTTCGTTGGTTTTCTACATTCTTGCTTAAGAAACACATCATGATAACCAAAAGAATTTTCAGAACCAAAAGAATCAAAGAAACCATCATATGAATCATACCTTGGAGGTGAAATTCGTGAAGAATAACATGAACCATTTGAAGAACCTCCAGAATAATAATGATCATTATTTGATTTGAACACATTATGTTTCTTCTGTTTTGGATGAGTCTTTTGATCTGAAACATGTTCCTTCATCTTCTTCTGTTGTGTTTGCAGAACTGATTCCTCTGTAACTTCATAACCCAAGCCTTTGTGTTTGTAACCTGGAATCTTAGATGACTAAGATTGAGAACCAAAAACACTCTTTTCATTAGCTGTTTTAGTAAATTTAGCTTTGATGTCCTTCAGCTTGTTTTCAACAATTAATGATTTATCAGCTTCTGCTTCGGATGAAGTACTAGCAGACTTGTCAACCTTAACAAAGATCTTCTCATCTTCCAGAAATGATGATTCAGAAGCAAACTTTGTAGCTTGTCTAGCTTCAACTTTCTTCTTACCAGACTTTGTTTTTTCTTCTTTTCTTGAACAGGAGTAGCAAACTTTGAGTAATCATACATTTCATCATTTGAATTGACCGGAGCAGAAGAAAAATTTGATAAATCAACCGGTGCAGGAACTTTATGTAAATCTGTTTCTTTCACACTATCCTCACTCTTCTCTTAGTCGGTATATGTAATTCAGAAATGTAGGAGATGAGTTGCAATTTTTCACTTGTTTTTGCAATAAAAAATCTCAACTTTCAACTTCGAAATCTTACCCTAAGCGGCCAACAACTCTTTTTGAATGGCAATGAATTGATCTGATAGATCATTGTATTCAGATTTTTGTTGTCTTTTTATATCACACACTTCCAATAATTCTGCAGTAACCTTCTCCCATTTCTTCTTAAAATACTCAACATCTTTTGTTAAAATTTCGTTCTTATCTCGACAAAGAACATTGTTATCTCGAAGTTTTGAAAGATCTTCCTGAAGACCTATCACTTTCTCAGCAACTTCAACAACAATTTGATTAGCTTTCTCAAATTTCTGTTGAACATGATAACTTTTCTCAAACAAAGCTTCAAAGTCTGCAACAGCTTCTTTAGCTTCAGATTTAGCTTTCTCACATTCTTCCAACAATTCTTCCTTCTCTTTCATTAAAACCTCATTAAGTTTTTCTAAATCAGCATATCTTTGTTGTGTACACTCCAAATCAGCTTTCACAACCTTGAGTTCTTTAGTTATTAAACTATTACCCCTCAACAAGGATTCAATTTTCCTGTTTGTAACAGCACAATCTTGACATTGAAACACTCTGCCTTTTGCTCTTATGTACTTACTTCAGTAACATCTTCCTCAACTGTTTCACAGTAACTCGTGTCAGAATTAGAATCAGTTACTTCTTCATCACTGTGTACAATTTTGACAACAAACGCAGATTCATCTGGAAAAGCTGCAGACCAATCATAACCTTCATCGGATGCTTGTGCATTTTTCTCAGAAGTAATAGCAGTTAAAACAATTTGATTAGAATTAGAAGTTCGTCCCCAATCATAATCTTTATCTACTTGAGAAACCAAAGCTATTGGAGTAGAAGTATTAGCTTCCTTTTGGTTGTTACATTCCCTAGAAAAATGTCCAAATTTTGAACACTTGAAACACTTAGCCTTTAATTTATCCAAACCCAGCTTGACTTTTAGATTAATTTCCTTTTTTCCAGTTTTGTGAAAAATCTTCTTGCTCTTTCAGTTAACATAGCCATCTGCCATCCCATATCTAATTCATTCAGATGATCCTTATCTAACTATTTCAAATCATCTTTGAACAACTTAACATCACCAATGTTACCGATTATGAAACCATAAGATGGTGCTATTAAAGCATATATTAATGCAGCATGTTCATCAATTGTCTTAGTAGAAAATGTAGTATGAGGTGATTGGTTTGGAATTGTAAAGTTGCACCCTGGAGAATAACCATAACTCTCAGATTTTCCAGCAAACAATGCAGTATTAGGACCTTCACTGAAAATGTTTGACTTTTTAGCATTGATGGTTGAATCATTTTCATCATGATATGCGGCTGGATTCTGTACTTGTGCAGGCATGGATTTATTCACATTCAACTCCGTATCTCTTGCTTGTATCTGCTCAATCAAACTGTTGAATTACAATCCTGAATATTCTTTATCATGAGTAATCATCATTATATAATTTTCCCATTTTTCAGGTAATGCCTCTAGTAACTTCTCTTTCAAATCAACTTCTTCCTTTTTAATACTTACTTCAGCAAATGTGAAAACCTAGTAATGAGCTTTAAAATATCTTTATTTGGATAATGCTTGAAATTGTCGAACTCTTTCTTCGAACCTTTTGCTTACTTTTCCTAAACTGATCATTACCCTCACATCGTTTCTGGATTGCGTCCCACAAAAATTGATCTAATAGATCTTTGGGTAATGCCATGGTTAAAGTTTTGTAAGCTTTTTGTTCAGCTTAATAAGCTTTCTTTTGTTCAGCAGTCAGACTTCTTTGCACAATTGGCCTTCTAATAGATATTCATATTGATCAGTATAAGCCAACCAAAGATCGACATCATTCGTACCAACGTATACTTCGAATCGTTTGACCCAACTATGGTAATCTTCCAATTTGAGCAACTTTGGAACTTTCTGACTTGTTCCTATTTCATTATCATAGTTAAAAAGGGCTTGCATCGTGGTTTGAATTGCGGAAAACGCATGAAAATCATTCATTTTGAAATTGCGGTATCGGTAGGAAAAACTTCAAACTCATAAACGGACGTCTTAAAAGCGGAATTTGGGTACCAAAACGGAGGGTACTGGCATTAGGTTCCGTAACTCCAAACAGAACTCAAGTTACGCCAGTTTTAGTGAACGTCACTATTCTGTCGGCGTACTAATAAACCTTCCAGTGGACCAAATTGTTGACCAGCGTACAAATAGATTTGACTGTACCAACCACTCAACGTACCAAACCAGCGGCGTACCAGTGAACTCAGCTCACTAGTGAACTTAGCGTACCCGTAAACTCAACGTACTAGTGAACAGTAGCGGACCAACTTGGTACGGCGTAACTGTTGCGTACCAACGTTGAAGATTGCCTAGCGTACCAACAAGCGTACCAACAAACTCATCGAGCGTACCACGACATTCAACAGGCGTAACAACACTAAAATTTCCGGATTTTCACGATTTGAAGGTTTTGGACTGTAACTTGCAGCAGTAAGCAACGAAAACACTCTAGGAATGTTTAGAAATCAAATTTAACATCAGAAATACACAGATTTGAGAAAATTTGATGAAAAATGGTAAAAAAACCCACTTTCTCTCTCTAGAAATCTCAAAAATCATAGAATTCGATCAGCAAATGGAACCGGATAGCTCTGATACCACTTGTAAAGACATGGAGCGATGGATCGTTTGCTAATCTAGTGATTATGAATTCGATGACACGAAGAGTAAATACAATAAGATTGTATTGATTCAAGCTTAAGAGCACACACGCAGTTACACACATAGAATGTAGATAAATAACTAAGAGTTCTAGCAGTTTAACCAACTCAACCTATTTATAGGTGACATTAAACTGACATGCGTACCATCTACCCAGCGTACCATCATGGTATGGACCATGGTACGCTGCCCTAGACTCACACATATGGTCTCACATAGATACAATACACGAGACACACTGTAGCATAGGAATATGCTCTAACAAGATGACACAAAAAGGTAAATATAAGAGTTTTGCTTTATTGATCACTTGAAGAACAATTACAAGACTCAGAAGTTTCCCTTTCTAGAACACACACTTAAGAATAGACTTAGTTCTCTCAGTTATCTCAAATGAACTAAGACGTCACCTTATATACTAGTCACTGTTCAACGAACCAGGATATGCCACGAACCCAAGGTTCACTCACGAACCATTGGTTCGTTAGTCAGTTTGTTGAGACCATAACTATGACTCACTATAACATCCCGTTGTAAAATAAATAAATAAAGTAGTTGATACTTGTATTTTCAATGAGTAGTTAACGGGTAAAACGACTCATAAAAAAGAGACATTTAAAAAGACATCCATTGTCGAGTGTCGTTTAAAGGATATAATTAGATAGGAGGTATATAATATAGACGAGTCATAGCTAGCATATGAGATATATTATTTAGTGTTATAGGAGACCCCGTAGTAATAATAATTATATATATTATTTGAACCCTATTCCATTTTTAATGAAACTTAGGTTGGCGCGTAGATAAAAATTAGCCCGTCCTAGCAGTATATTCGGAATTTACTAAAACGTTATAGGTTAAAAGTTATAAGAGAAAAAGGAGTTAAGCAACTTAAATAAATAATAATAATAATAATAATAATAATAATAATAATAATAATAATAATAATAATAATAATAATAATAATAATAATAATAATAATAAAAGAAATAAAGACAAACGTAAGATAAGAATTGCGCACGTGTAAGGATAACTAACAAATCCAGATACAGATAAATGCGAACAAACTTGGAGGCTGCGAAACTTTTCCTATATAAACTCTTCAAAATTCATTTTAAACTCCCACACACTTAAGAGCCAATTAGAGCTATCTACCGGTCTGTTAGCCTACCTACATTACGTTTATACGACGATATCCGATCGAGTGAATGTCGATACTACAGTCTTGCACTGAATAAGAGCAAGACGGCCCTGAAACTGAATAAGAGTCGGACCTGAGTATCGATAATCTATCTCGTGATGTTCGTATTAAATACAACATGATATGTTAACATACTAGGTTCTTTCTTTCTTTTTTTTAGATAAAAATTAGGAGTTGCTTGCTTGAAGGCTACACTTACACCAAGAACCTCTTTTAAGGTGAGTTCATTCACGTCTTCCCCGTGTGTGGGCTAAGTATTTTGACATTGCTACAATGTGATAGTATAAATTGTTTAAAAATGTTTTGGCAAAGGTTTTAGATACATTACAGGTATTAAGTTGCTTGCTAAATTGCTAATTAATTACCACCAGTACGTGGGGTTCTGTGCACATTACTTTATACTCTGATATATCATGATACGTCATTTTGGTTTGACAAAATTCCTAAATGGTATGACCACAACCATAGATCTGGTCGAGTGGCAAGTACAGTGGAGGTAATAGTAATTAAAGCCAAGTGTGAAAACGCTCAATTCTGTGATGTAAATGTGTCATTTTGAAAGGAATGTTCTCACCAGCTTTTTTGCTGATCAAATCTTTTAAAACATGTTTCAGGTGACTTGCTAAATAAATAATACAAGATGGTGTCATTGCAAACAAAGGGTATGATGAAGCACTCCTTCAAATAAGTGGCTCGTATGAAATATGTTATTAGGAATTTCGCTTGTAATAAAAATATAGGGTAGTATACCTATGTAAATATTTTGTACATTAAAGGGTTGGACCCTCCGTTTTATCAATAAACAAATGGTGTTAACGACTTTTCTTAACTTCGATCCTGATGAAAAATTTTCTGCTGCAAAATAATTATATAAACAAAAATACCATCGCTCACGCTCGTAGTGTCCCCGCCCGGGATGTGGGTCGGGGGCTGCGACAGAAGTGGTATCAGAGCCACTAGTTTAAGCAATTAAGTATGTGTCTGTACTTATGTTAAACTAGAAAGTTACGAAACAATTGATTTGTTTTAGACTAATTGCATGTTCTTGTTGCGTATTGTTACCCTGCTGAAAGCATGGATGACAACACTGATATGATAAATGCATATCTGAATATGGATGGGTATGACGAAGGCGATCATCAACCTAGAGATATAGGACCCTCAAACCCTAAATCCAAACCAAGACGTAGACGTAGGAATATTAAAGATATTACTAGATACTTAAAAGGAAGAAGAGAAGCCCGAAAGGCTAAACGTGCAATAGCCTCATCATCATCATTATCACCCCGTATATTGTTAGCTCTGCCTGCATTCCAACAACCAGAACCACCCTAACCACCTATCGCACCACCCGTAGTTACCCCTACACCAGAACCATGGGAAGGATTTCAACAATCTCTTGAAGCATGTGAACTTTTTCAAACTCTAGATTCACCTTTTTACACAAATCGGATACTGTATGAACCAATAGTAGATAACTTAGATAACATGTTCCCACCCATAGACATATCAAACCCCATAAACCCCATTGCACCGCCAAACCCGGCTTCAATCGAGGAGTGGTAGGGGAATGATTGGGCCTTTAAACAGTTAATGTACAATCCAAATATGCCCAATCAGGAATTACTACTATGACCCCTATCGATAGAAGTGAACTTCAACAACACGTGGATAAATTATTAATCTATATAGGTAATCGGATGAGAGACATAGGGGAAAACCTGATGTGGAAGTACTCCGGGTTTTATATATTTCAAAGAACACATATGAAGCCTATAGCCTGTATATTATGTGTGAAAAAAAGTGTGTATAATGGAATGTGGAAATTGTTGACGTAGAATACTCATTGTATATAGGCTTGTATGGCATATGTTAATATAACAATAGAAAAAAGAGTAAATATCGCAAAGTCGATGATTTTGACAAAATATGTGCTATTCGCATAACTTTACGTGCTTTATGTGTAGTTGTTTATAAACCTTCGTACTTCAAATAAAATATCAACGATATTATTTAAACTGCATATGTCAAACCAAGCTAATAGCATTAACCAAGAAAACCAAAATCACTTTATGGATAGAGATGATCTAGCTAATTTAATTAGTCAACAAATTGCTGATGCAATCCGTCGAATAGAAGAAGCCGTTCATGGACATGCCATTCCACAAAAATCACATAGGGTTGGAAACAACGAGCAAAATAATCAAACCAGAACAAATCTTGTTACACATCACCAATCAAACCCTAGACCACCTATCCGTAAGAGAACTCACACTGTTGCAAGCCACAGTGTTGTCGGGAATAATACTGATATCATAGAAGTTCCTGTTCCCAAGAGAATGAGGACAACCCCTGGTTGTACTTACAAGAATTTCCTAGATTGTAAACCCACTGAATTCTCCAGAAAAGGGGGAGCGATAACCACCCTGCGCTGGCTAGAGAAAACCGAAGCAGTCATTAGAATTAGCAAATGTGCTGAAGGAGATAAAGTATTGTTTGCCTTTAACCTTTTTAAAATGAAGCTCTCGAATGGTGGAATACTATTCTTCAGTCTCGAGGAAATGACGCAACCTATGCGATGTCTTGGACCGAATTCAAAGAAAGAGTGGAACGTAAATTTTGCCCTCCTAACGAAAAGGAGAAAATTTCCACTCTGTTCCTAAACCACAAAATGGTTGGAACTGACTGTCGGGAGTATACGACAAAATTCTTTGAGTATGCTCGTATGGTACCGGCTTTGGCTTCGCCAGAGTCTGTGCTTATCTCTCGATACATCCGGGGACTGGTGTCGGAAATCTGTGATTTGGTAAAGGCAGCAAGACCCCAAACCATTGAAGAAACAATTGAGATTGCCAATACCATGACTGATGGACTAGTCCGAACCCAAATTGAAAATAAAAAGAGGGAATTGGCCCAAAAGATTACCCAAGGATTCCGCGTGGGTAATGAGTATAAAAAGAAAAATGTAGGGCAAACCTCTACTCCACCCTTCTGTAAAGTTTGTAAGAAGAAACATTCCGGGAAATGTATCTATTACAAACCTCAAATATGCAATTTTTGCAAATTTTCGGGACACACTACGAGGAATGTACGAAGAAAAAGAGTGCCAACCGACCCTGCTTCAATTGTGGTGAACTCGGTCATTTCCGTACCTAATGTCCGAAACTGAAGGCTCCAGACAACAAAGACAAGAGCACGAATGGAAACAAGAAGAATGCAAGATCATTTGCTCTTACTACACAAGAGGCTACAATGATAGCGGACGTCATTGAAAGTACGTTCCTCGTTCATGACATCTACGCTAAAGTGTTGTTCGATTCAGGAGCAAATCAAAGTTTTATTAACAGGACTTTTTGTCAAACCTTTGATCTACCACTAACCCGACTTAGTCAAGTCTGTACGGTAGAAACCGCAGACGGAAAACCCACCCACATTCAAGATGTACTAATCGAAAATACTATAGATATATTAGGAGATAAATTTAAAGCAAACCTTTTACCAATATGTCTTGCTGGATTCGATATAGTATTAGGAAGCCGGTTAGCCGCCAACCATGCACGAATCCTATGCGATAACAACTCTGTGGAGATATGTACACCAACAGGGAAAATTATCACTGGCCAAGGTGACAAAACTCCTAAACCAACTAAGTTCATTTCCGCAATGAAGGCTGCCAGCTACTTAAGGAAGCAAGGCATGGTTTATATGAACCCAGTGGTCAGTAGCACCAAGGGAAAATAACTAAATGAATTTCTGGTCATATCAGAATACCGGGATGTTTTTCCAGAAGACTTAACTAGACAACCACCCGATCGTGAAGTAGAATTCCGAATCCACCTAATACCAGGAACTGTTCTAATTGCTAAGGCACCTTATCGACTAGCACCGAAAGAGATGTTAGAACTCAAAAAGCAACTAGATGAATTGCTGGAAAAATGATTTATACGCCCCAGTGCGTCGCCATGGGGAGCGCCAATGCTATTTGTCAAAAAGAAAGATGGTTCGATGTGTATGTGCATCAATTACCGCGAATTGAATAAAGTCACAATTAAGAATCAATACCCATTACCAAGAATTGATGATTTGTTCGATCAACTGCAAGGAGCTAGTTATTTCTCTAAAATTGATCTATGCTCTGGTTATCATCAACTGAAAGTACAGGAAGAAGATATTCCTAGGACTGCTTTCAGAACTAGGTATGGTCACTATGAGTTTACAGTAATGCCATTTGGTCCAGCGAATGCCCCAGCCGTATTTATGGACATGATGAATAGAATCTGTAAACCATGTCTGGATAAATTCGTGATCGTCGTCATCGACGATATACTTATTTATTCCAAAACCAAGGAAGACCATGCTCAGCATCTATATCTGCTTCTAACACTTTTGAGAAATGAACAGCTTTACGCTAATTTCTTAAAATATGAGTTTTGGTTACAAGAAGTGCAATTATTAGGTCACTTGATTAACCATAAAGGTATTCATGTAGACCCAGCCAAAATAGAAGCCATTACGACATGGGAAGTTCCAAAGAATCCTACTGAAATTCGAAGTTTCTTAGGATTAACCGGATACTATAGAAGATTTATCAAGGATTTTTTCCGAATAGCGATGTCGTTAACCAAATTAACGTGTAAGTCTGCTAAGTATGAATGAGGACCCAAGCAAGAAAAAGCATTTCAAACCTTGAAGCAAAAGTTATAAAATGCACCCATACTGGCCCTGCCAGAAGGGACAAAAGACTTCATCATTTATTGTGATGCTTCTAAATTAGGAATGAGATGTGTGTTAATGCAACGCGAAAAAGTAATTGCTTACGCATCCAGATAACTCAAAAAGCATGAGGAGAATTATACGACTCATGAATTAGAACTTGGGGCCATCATCCTTGCTTTAAAGATTTGGAGACATTATTTGTATGGCAGTAAGTTCACTATGTTTACAGATCATAAGAGCCTTAAACATATCTTTAATCAGAAGGAACTGAATATGAGGCAAAGACGTTGGATGGAAACCCTCAGTGACTACAACTGTAATATTCAATAGCATCAAGGTAAAGCTAACGTTGTAGCTGATGCCTTAAGTCGTAAATATCATGAGAAACCAAAACGGGTGCGCACTCTTAGATTAAATCTGCAAGCCGACTCAATGGATTAATTGAAAAGTACTTGTAGGTCCGAGATCAACAACTAATCACGATATTCTATCACAAACGAGTGCGGAATCCTCGTAGGTGATTGATTCAAGAAGAAAGATGAAGACAACACGAGAATACGATGATATAAACGATAAAAGCTTGATCTTGCACACAAGTAAACTTGTCGGGTACAAAACACAAATCGTAAACACCTTGGCTCCTCCCCTCTCAATCGTAATCAGCACCCCTACAATGGTGAACCACATGGGGTTTATATAGGATCTCTAATGGGTTTACTATTGGGCCCCTTGTGGATTATAAACCCAATAGTAAACCCAAACCCAATCATAAACTAGCCTAAATACAATAGCAAACTAGCCTATGATTCTAATAAAACCCTCTAAGCCCAGCCCAACTTATTTAATATTACAAGCCTCATAAACTAGCCTCTACAATCTTCCCCTAGGCTTGTGGTATTAAATGTCTTCAATCTTTGAAATTCTTTTTCTTGAGTGGCTGGCATAGATGTTGATGAAGATTCTTTCCGCAGAAATCTTCAATGGGTTTCATGATGGGCACTTGGGACTTCCTCTTGATCAGCATCAGCTTGAACTTCTTGAAATGAACAAGTTAATGAGATGGAGGATTCTCATTGACTTGCTTCTTTTGAAAGAACTGGTTCTTGCTGAAACTTCGGTAACTGTCTTGAATCTCCAAAAATTAGAGGGTAAATTTTGAAAACCTCCTAACTTTAAAGAACTTTATTGTTGATCTTCAAACTTCATGATCTCCGACTGCTCTCTGTATCGTTTTCTTCAACGAGACTTGAAGTCTTCAGCTTCCCCTAAACACGTGAACATCTTCTTTGAAGCTCTTTTGAAAACTTGTAAAGACACCAACAACTTCCCCTGTACAGTTGCTTTTCCAGATGGAAGTCTTGTCCGGCTGGTTCTTTAACTTGAGCAGGAGCAACATCTTTCTATCATCAACCTGTCTGACACACATTTGAAAAAATATACTCCACCAGACATTTGATGACTGGTCTTTGGGTTAGAAGGTAATTATCATCTGTTCAGTTGATTCAAATTAACATAATTTTAACCAAAAACCCTAATATAGATTACGGGTTTTCTATAAAACTTCCCCTGAACCCAAGACCTCTAAAGACTTCTCCTTAGCTGATAACTTCCCCTCAGCTAAGGACTTCCCCTGAGATAATACATATTATCTTCGAGTTCCCTTCAGATACTATGTATTATGGAAGTCTTTTCGGATAATACTTATTATCCTCCCTCCTTCCCCTAAAAATTTGTCAAGATCTGACGGAGGAAGTCTTTTTCATTAGATAATAAGTATCATCCTCGAGTTCCCTTCGGATAATACTTATTATCCCATACTCCTTCCCCTAAAAATTTGGCAAGATCTGTCGGGGGCATATTGTCATGCATTAAAACCCATGAAAAACACATTTTGACTTCTCAAATCAACCTGGCCAAGACGAAAACATACCAAAAAGAACTTAACGACTCACACACGAAAGAGAAAAACAAACAAATACTTACCAATATCAACCACGAGAAAGTTTACAAGGGATCAAACCGTATGAATCTGACTGAGGAACCCTTTTCAGCTTCAGTTACTCAACTAGTCCAGGTGATTGCTGGTATGTTTGTCCGCTTTAAACTCAAACCCGTTTAATCCCAACCGAATGCTTCATGCTTAATATAGTACATTATTACCGTCATGTTTAATTGTCCCCACACCCAAGCGTACACAGCAAAACCTACCCAACCTCTGAGTTTATTGAGGATTCACAAACCCCCAGCTTGAGGAACCATGCAACACCGTTATGACTACCACTTATTTCATTAACCATCAGTTGGTGATCAGGTCGGCCGCTAAGCACGCAAGGAAGACCAACTGAGTGATTATTTTTCATCTTCTTTTCTTTTTCTTTTCTTTTTAATTTATTTTTCATTTTTTTCAATTTCTTTTTATTATGTGGTGTAGTCATGACAGCAGAGACATGGCGTGTGAGAGAGTGAATACTAGGTAATTACCACTCTCAACCCATTTTTGTCGGGACTCAGTCTTTTAAACCATGCAACCTAGGATGGGAAGCTAAACATATATATCTTTTAAGTTCACTGCACTTTCATTGGAGGTCATAAGTTTAGGTCGAGCCTACCGAGCATATCACCGTGGAGCTTGCCTTTCACTTCCGCCTTACGTGTGTCAGCCATCTCCAACCCAGACATTCATTTTACTTCCCCTAAACTTCTCAGAAACAAGGCACAAACAATTAAAAATTGAAAAGCACACTATTTTTGATGGGTCAACTTTTTCTTCATCTTTACATTTCTTCCCCTTGCTTTTTGATTTTTTAATGTCGCAATCTTGTGAACATCAATTTTTTTTTAATAAAAAATAAAACACACAAACACACTTAAAGGAACAAAACACAAAATTTTGAAGATATCTGGCCAAGCTAACTTTCAAAGTAATGATTTGAAAATTTTTGAAAATTGGGTTTCATGACATGCACGCGTTATTTCATTTGAGGTCAAACACATAATCAATCACCAAGTGAAAATTTTAGGAAATTTGGTTTGACTCAAAACACCCTTTGTTGCCTCATCATTCAAACAACCAAGTTAAGAACAGTACCTTTCATGCTGATTTTGACATTTTACCTCTCAAAGAGACATACCTTCCATTGTATAGATTACTTGACATGACATGAAGATACGTCTCCTAAACTGTGCCTGGAACAATCACTTATCAACAAACAAATTAGTAATAAAAACGTTAGTGATAATCCTCCTTGAATGTTCCTGCACAGAGTGAGAGATTAGTTAGCCATTGGTACCCAGGCCATTGTTTTTCTGGGTACACCTGAGGAATCAATAAAGGATACTTCTTGTAAGAACATCCCCTTTGAAAAATCAGGAAGTTGGGATGGAGCTGCCTTGATTTTTGGTTTCCAAATTCCAGGTGATTTAACATTTGTTTTAGTCACTTTTGGAGTTGTGACTTTAGGTATTTCAACCTTCTTCATTTTAGAATCATTTTTCAAAGCAGTTTTAGTTACCTTGGGAGGGGTAACCTTGGGTTTTTTAGACTTTGTTTGTTTTGAAAATGGTTTCTTCACCTGTTTTTGAAAATTTTGGTAACTTGGAAAGCTGTTGTTTTGATTTGAAGATTTTCTTTCAGCTTTGGCAGCACCCCAATGTTGATCAGAGGGTTTAACCTTAGGAGTAACAGTCTTCATTGCCTTAGGTTTTTGCACCATCATTGGCTTAGACTTCACAGACTCCTGAGATGAAACCCTTTGAGTTTTCGGATAATAGGGTTCATAGGGGCGATACAGACAGTTTCTAGCAATATGACCAGCAATGCCACAATTAAAGCAAGTCTGCTTCTTTAGATAGAAGTCAGACGTGTACCCATTCGTCTTTGATGGCTGATATGGAGCTGGTTTACCTTGTGATTGCATCCTTGCCTTGTCTGCAGCTCCATATTTGACTTTCTGCGGGTTCCTTGAAGCTTGAGTAGAACCTGTCCTCATCGTCTTTGTGCTCTCTGGATTTCCTGATGAAGAAGCACCATTCTTGCTACTACACTTACAACTGCATGAACCAACTGAAGAAATGGGAGACACAGCCACACTTTTCATCTTATCATTCTTCACCACAGTTGTTTGCTTCACACTCGGATGCTTGATGGTGATCTTTGGCCTCTCAACTTTAGCTTCACCGATCACTCCATCAGTTATTCCCTTGAACTTGGAGGTGAAGGATGGTAAGTCATACCCAACATCTGGTTCTTGGTCAAACATGGATCCAGATGTCATAACGATCTTCCCCTCAGGCCGTGTCGTCAAGATCACTTTTTCCCTTTTGACTTCGTCGATTACTTTGAAGCATGGGGTTTCAATTTTAGGGTATGGTTTCAACTCTATCCCAACATCATCAGACTTGGAGCCATGACATCTGTTATACTCCTGGCACTCAGCATCATCTCTTGATACATCCTCTATTCTCCCTTCACCATATGTCATATTTGCCTCGTTGTCTATTTCCTCTTGGGTCAATGGTGTAGTTCCAACCAAGACACTATCAATAGGAGGAGCAGCTTCTTTATAATCAGATTTGGTTCGTTCGACTTGATCCTCACTAAGAAGTATTCCTATAATGTCTCTGGGAACTGGTGGAGGAATGATGTTGTTTGCAGACAGAGACTTATCAGACTTTTCTGACCCAAACCCCGTTTTATCTTTCCCAACTTGGCCAGTTACAACAGCAAGTGACAATTCCTTTCCAGCATCGAGCATTCTTTTGCTTCTCATTTGATTCATATCTAGTTTCACTTGCAACTCATTGTTTTTATGCTTAAGGTCATCTATCTGCTTACTAAGGTCAGCTATTTCTAACTTAGCGTTGTCATACAGATAAGCGTTCTCAGTTGCTAGCTTCCGATATTTCACAATGTCTAGTTTCTGAGCTTTTACCTTCTCTTCATTCTTTTGCCATCTACCCTTGAATGAACTCCTCTCGCATTTTGTCTCAAACAATTCTGACTGATAATTTTTACACATTTGTCTAAGTCCAGGAATTAAACGAGCACATGTAGGATTCGGGCATGTCTTAGTTTCATCAACTTCATCTGCGAGAGCATCCATGTCATCAACCATATTCTTTTCTTCAACCATTGAACTCATTTTCTTAATTAGATATGCAGCTTCTGAAAATTTTGAAAAATCGGCAAAAATAGCAAAATCGGCAAAAGTACTATTCAAAGAATAGTGTCAAAAACTTAAAACTGAAAAACGGAGGCCTTCGGAGTGGAATTTGGGGGTCCAAACGAGCTCCCCTGGACGTTAGTCGGGGGTAATTCTGGGGCTCAGTGTCACGAACGTCGTGTTCAAATTTGAGCTTCTAACTCCAAACGAGTCAAAAGTTACGTCCGTTTCCGTGAAGGTGTGAAATAGTGACTATTTGCCGCAAAACCTGATTCCGATCGTAAACACTGTTCCCGATCGTAAACACTGATTACGATCCAAGCAAAATCGTAAACACCAATCCGGACTGAGAAAATCGTAAACTCTGATTACGATTACCGATTACGACACCAAAAGTCGTAAACACCTGATTCCGATCAAAAGGAATCGTAAACACCAATTACGATCAGAAAAACTCGTAAACTCCGATTACGATCACAGTTTCCGGTAACGAAATGTCGTAAACACCAATTACGATCAAGTACAATCGTAAACTCAAATCTCCGGATCGTAAACACAATAAAAATGGGATCTTGAACTCGTAAACCTGAATCTGATGAAGATCTTCAAATCAGGCAGTCGTAAACACCAAAGAAACCCAGAAAATCACTCGTAAACTCGATGAACAGCAGCAGCAGCGATCGTAAACCCCAAAACACCCTCAAATCTTCAAAAACCAATACTTATAACCCAGAAAACAGCTTGAATCAATATCGTGAGAACCTCGAAACACTTGTTTCTTGGCTCTGATACCAATTGTAGGTCCGGAAATCTCCCAAACACACGATATCTAATCAAACACGAGTGCGGAATCCTCGTATAAGATTGATTCAAGAAGAATAGTAGTAGAAGAGACTAGATCTATGAGAAAGATGAAGTCTTGAATGAATAAACACTACTATGAAGCTGATCGTAAACTTAGAGCACCAAGAAATCGTAAACAGTGATTTGTATTGAAAAGCTTGCTTCAATCATAAACATAATGGGTTTATATAGTACCCAATACAAGAAACCTAGCCCAATCATAAACATAAAAGCCCTAATCATAAACAATACAAAACCGGCCCACATGGCCCAATACATTAACTAACCAAAGCCCATATACTAATGTTCATGCCTTAAATAAATCTAGCCCAACAATCTTCCCTGAGGCATGAACCATTAGTCCACTTACGGCAGCAGCAGATCGAATCTGAATGTGCTTTAAACGTTGTTCGACCACCATCTGTTCGCTACAATCCGGTTTGCCGTTCCATGGAAGATTCCCACCCTCACAGCGTTTTCCAAGTCATTTTCATCTCCAAGAATAGGCTGTGAGGCGAGCAGCTTGATATCCTTTTCTCCAAACCTTAGCAAATCCACCGGATCGTAAAAGCGAAACTGCCTCAGGGCCTTGCAGAGAACCACCACCTCGTGTGTCGTTAGATCATAACACCAGCAGTCATAGTTTTTGACCAAGGTACCATCTTTAATTTCGTCCAACATATTGATAACTCTTGTACGTTTGGTGGGTGGTCTCCTTGCTTCACCAATAGGTTCTCCAGTCACTGGGTCACTTTCAGTCTGGACCCACCTTACTTGCTTCAGATCAAAATTTGCAAAGTTATTTTCTAGATGGTTCAGCAAATTGTTTCTGATAAGGTCTCCGTCAGGGCTGTTCCATCTGTTTATGTAGGGGGCTCGAAGTAGATTTCTGATCTCAGGTTCAGTCCAAGAATGGAATTGTGTACGAGTTCTATAATACTCAACTGGACTATAGCCATCACGGATCACAACAAATAATTTCTTCTCAGCGTCGTAATGCCAGCACAAGATGGGTTCACAACTCCCCTTTTTGTCTAAAGAGCTACTTCCAAGATTAAGAGCATACTGAGTAGGGGCTGGTCCTTGAAAGAATTCTCGGAACCAGTTGTCGTGACCTTCAGGAGCTTTGGAGATCACTCTACCTCCTCTGGCATATTCAGACATCTCAATATTTTCATCTCCATCGTCTTCATTCATTGCATCACCACCATGCACACCCTGTGATGAACTTTGACCTGGGGCACCTGAGGAATTGGATCCCACAACATCCTTCAATTCATTATACTTCTTCCTTAGGTCCACCAGCATGCTGTACAGATATTTCATTCTGTCTTTGTCCGCCACCTCCTTCTCTCTCATATATTTGTTTTCAGCTTGAAGAGCCTTGATCTCATTTTCTCTAATTCTGTTTTGAGAGATCAGGAAATTGATCTGAGGATCAACACTTATCCTCATATTTACTGGAAGCTCCGCTGCTTGAAATGGCCTGAAGCTAGGAGCAGCTGTTGGCTGAGTTACCGCAGGAGCTGCACTTACTCTCACTGGGCTTGGAGCAACAAAAGTATGATCAACCTCCAGAAATTGAGTTCCTTTCCGAACTGGGCTACGCTCGGTTAGAACTGGAGTTTCAGATTGCACAGAAGTAGGTTGATCTTGCACAACTTCAGCAGCTGCTTCTTCTTGAGTACTGGGATTCTCAGAACTGGGCCCAGCTGGATGTACTAATAAGATGCTTGAGCTGGTCTTTGATAGCTTGAATCTGATGCTTCTTGGATCTGACCTCTGTCTTGGCGAAGGTTCGCGAGCAGGGACGGGTTCTTCTTTAACAACATCATCTACAGTTAAATTCAGCTCTGGAGGTGTAGTGTCACTGCCAGATGAGCCAATCATATCATCCCTTGACCTTTTATGGGTTAGAGGCTCCAAGTCTCCATATATATCATCTTCTGTGATGTCCTGGCCAGCAAGAATGCCATCCATTACATTTTCTTCTTCGGAGGGAATAACATCTTCCTCTTGTACATTAACAGCCGGAGTTTCCGTTAAGTCTTGGTCTTCTGCAACGGATGCATTGACATTGGGCACATCCGCTTCTGGCTCAGGCTCATCCATCACTTGCTCTCTTGCAACCTCTGGGAACGCACCCCTTTTAGTCCACTCCAGTCTACCTTCAAAAGATTTTTTACCTGGTCTTCCTGGGTTTGTAGGCCAAAAACCCCAATATCCATCACCTTCACATCAAGTTTCTCTACCCTCTCCTCAATCAGTGGATACTTCTTCATCACCACCATTTGGACAAACCTTGGTGTCATTAAAAACTGTTCTCTGGCACTCAGTTCTGCATTGCCTATCCAATCAATCAGCATCATCTTTGAAAAGTTAAAGTTCCAATCTAAGGCCAAAGCAACGAAGGCAGTTCCATGAAGTTGATTTAACTGATCGAAGCTCGTTCTTTTCCCAAAGAAAGATTTCTGCATGTAATACGCCAGACACCTCCAGTAGTGTGGTAGAAGCTTCTTAAAGATGGGCAGAAATTTTCCTTCATAGCCCATTGATTGCGCACCTGCCAGAACTACCTCCTTCGGATACTTGATAGGATGAGAGGCATCATCAGTAATGTTCAGCCCTTGCCTTATATCTTCTTCCTCAATAACAATTGGTCTGTTCTGGACTGTTGTTGTAATCCTCGTCTTGTCGGAATTTGCCCTAGCAGAACCCCAAAATTCCCTGACCAGCATCTCATCAATGAGTACGTTTGTTCTCAGGGCATGATTGATTTTGCATGTGTTCATCCCTGCCACCAGTGAGTAGAATAGCTCCATATGTTTTTCTGGCGGGTCTTCCAGATAAGCAGGCATACAGTGATCCTGCTCATATTTTATATCTTCAATCAGCATTTCTTCTGCCATCTGAGAAAGACAAGACATATGTATCAGACATATTCATCAAAGCTATTGTGTTTGGAAACAATCTTGAAATTCAATTGGTTAACTCATTTAATTTGATAAATTCTGAAAATTTCAATTGAATTGTTCAAGTAAAATTTTTGATTTTGAATCACACGTTTCACAAACATATTGATTTTATCTTAACCATGTCTAAGTTTGATGAAAATTAAAATAAATTAAGAGTTATGTGTTCTTATTATGAGTTTACGAGTCAAAGAATGGGTTTACGATCCAACTAATGGGTTTACGATCGGGACATAATTGGTTTAACCGAGAACATTAAGCCCAGTCGTAAACGGTTAGCCCAATCGAAATCAGCTAAAGCCTGATCGTAAACACGAATGTCGTAAACATGAGTCGGAAACATCGTTCATGAACATCGATCGTGAACTCTGATCGTAATCACGGATCGTAAACACAAAACGTCTTCTTCCACATTTGAGATTATCGTAAACGCACCATCCGCCATTGTTAACACCTGCAAATACTCGGAAACTCATTAAAACACCACAAATATACACAATGACCACAAAGAACTACCTATAAACGATTGTAAACCCAGAAGCGACTTCAACTCTTGTAAAGAATGACTCGAAAACACTGAAGAACTTGAGTTAGGGTTTCGAACACAAAATTTGTGAGAAGGTCTATGAAATCTCGTGAAAGTAGTCGATTGTGATGGGGCTTTTGGTTCAAAAACGATGGTGAGGGTGATGCTGTGCTCGGATGAGTCGGAGGATGGTCGGAGAGGGTTGACAGCAGTTTTCCGGCGAAGGCAGACGGTTGTTAGGGTTTGGTAGACGGAATCGTAAATGGAGAGAGAGATAATAAAGGATCGTAAACTGATTTAGGGTATTTATACCCTTTATAAAATTTTTCAACATGACCCCTCAATGTTTAAAAACTATTTCATACACCTCCCAAACCATTTAAAGGTAACAATTCTCTTGAAAAAATTAACTTTGTGAAACATTGAGAATTTTACGAAGCTTCCCCTCAGACTTAGCCCCGAGTAACTGATCTTGATCAAGAATAAAATAAAATTTAAATATATAAGGACTTTAAAAAAAATTAAAAAGCACAAAATTTAAGATAATCTAAATACGAGACAAAAACATACTTACCTTGAGATTGATGTTTTTCATGGATCAAACCAGACAAATCATTAACTGAGGAACCCTTTTCAGCTTTCCGTTACTTGACGCTCTAAACGATTGCTCAAAATTTTGAAATCACATAAACTCACATCCAGTTAAAAATTTTAAAGTGCTTAAGTTGTGGTACATAATTACCGTCATGTTTAACCGTCCCCACACCCAATTGTTCATAGCAAAACCTACCCAACCTCAGAGTTTATTGAGGATTCACAAACCCCCAACTTGAGGAACCATGCAACACTGCTTTGACAACCACTTATTTCTTATTTTTATGAATTATCGGTTGGTGATCAGGTCGGCCGTATAAGCACGCAGAGAAGACCAACAGAATAATTTTCTTTTATTTTTCTTTTTCACAATTTTCATATATATATTTTTTTGAATTCTTTTCCTTTTTCTTCTTCTGTGGTGTTGTCATTTACAGTATAAACATGGCGTGTGAGAGAGTGAATACTAAGTAAATACCACTCTCAACCCATTTTTGCTGGGTCTCAGTTTTTTTAAACTATGTAAACTAGGATGGAAACCTAAACATATATAAGAGTTAAGATTACTGCACTTACAATGGATGATCATTGTTTTTGATTTAGCTTACCGAACATCATCTTTGAGACGTCTTTCACTTCTGCCTTACAGGTGTCAGTCTCTGATCGTCATGGAAATTTATATCACTTCCTACCAAATCAAGGCAAACAAAAGACATCATAAAAACCTCAAACAAATATTTTTTGTATTTTCTGAGACAATTAAATTTCTTCCCCTGTTTTTATGAGGCTTTTGAAAAACAAACACTATTTTTTTTTAAGTTGGGCCCCTTGCTCGATTGTAGAGGCTAGTTTATGAGGCTTGTAATATTAAATAAGTTGGGCTGGGCTTAGAGGGTTTCATTAGAATCATAGGCTAGTTTGCTATTGTATTTAGGCTAGTTTATGATTGGGTTTGGGTTTACTATTGGGTTTATGATCCACAAGGGGCCCAATAGTAAACCCATTAGGGATCCTATATAAACCCCATGTGGTTCACCATTGTAGGGGTGCTGATTACGATTGAGAGGGGAGGAGCCAAGGTGTTTACGATTTGTGTTTTGTACCCGACAAGTTTACTTGTGTGCAAGATCAAGCTTTTATCGTTTATATCATCGTATTCTCGTGTTATCTTCATCTTTCTTCTTGAATCAATCACCTACGAGTAAACTTGTCGGGTACAACAACGATAGCGAAGGGCTACACGAATAACCAAGGAGTTGGAAAAAGACGAAGATGGGATCTGGAAATTTCAAAAGAAAAGAATATGGGTACCTAAGCAAGGAAATTTACGAGAAAAGATTCTCGAACAAGCCCATAAGTCTAAGTATATGATGCATCCGGGGAAAGATAAGATGTATCATGACTTGAAGGAAACATATTGGTGGATGGGAATAAAAAAGGATATAAGTAATTATATCTCAAAATGCTTAACTTGTTCTCAAGTTAAGGCTGTGCATCAAAGAAAAGCAGGAATGCACCAGCAGTTAGAAATACCTAAATGGAAATGGCAACTAATAACCATGGATTTCATTACCAAATTACCCAAGACAAAGAAGGGTAATGATACTATCTGGGTAATTGTGGATAGACTAACCAAATCAGCACATTTCCTACCCATGAAGGAAACGTTTAAAATGGGACAACTCGCTAAGCTCTATGTAGACCGAATAGTTTCATTGCATGGTGTTCCATTAGCCATAGTATCAGATAGAGATAGTTGTTTTACTTCCCACTTTTGGAAGAGTTTCCAAATAGCCATGGGGACACGACTAAATCTTAGCACGACTTATCATCCACAAACTGATGGTTAAAGTGAAAGGACCATACAAACATTAGAAGACATGCTAAGAGCGTGTGTCATAGATTTTGGTGGAAGTTGGGACGATCACTTACCACTAATAGAATTCTCCTATAATAATAACTTTCATTCAAGCATTAATGCTACAGCGTTCGAAGCATTGTATGGAAGAAAGTGTAGAACACCCGTGTGTTGGGCAGAAGTAGGAGAGAAACCGTTATTTGGTCCTGACATAGTTCAAGAAACAACCAACAAAGTCATTCAAGTTAAGGGAAGACTAAAAGTTGCACGTGATCGACAAAAGAGTTATGCTGATCACTGTCGCAGGCCTTTAGAGTTCGAAGTCGGTGACAAAGTACAATTAAAAGTATCTCCTTGGAAAGAGTAATTAAATTCGGTAAGAAAGGAAAGTTAAGTCCAAGATTTGTTGGACCATTTGAGATCGTTAAACGAATCGGACCAGTTGCCTATCAGCTAAATTTACCAGAAGAAATGACTGGTATACATGATTTATTTCATGTAAGCAACCTAAGAAAATGTTTAGCTGACGACTCACTAAAAGTTCCTTTTCAAGACATAAAAATAAATGAGAAACTGAAGTTTGTTGAGAGATCCTTACAAACTGTAGATCGAAAGACCAATAATCTTAAGCATAGAAGACTCAAATTAGTCAAAGTGAAATGGGACTCAAGACGAGGGCCCGAGTATACGTGGGAGTTAGAATCCGAAATGAGGACAAAATACCCATACTCATTCAAATAATCTCGAGGATGAGATTTGAAACAAGGTGGGGAGAATGTAACATCCCGTTGTAAAATAAATAAATAAAGTAGTTGATACTTGTATTTTTAATGAGTAGTTAATGGGTAAAACGACTCATTTAAATAAGAGACATTTAAACAAATGTCTGAAGTCGAGTGTCGTTTAAAGGATATAATTAGATAGGAGGTATCTAGACGAGTCATGGCTAACATATGAGATATAGTATTTAGTGTTATATGAGACCCTATAGTAATAATAATAATATATATTATTCGAACCCTATTCCATTTTTAATGAAACTTAGGTTGGCGCGTAGATAAAAATTAGTTCGTCCTAGCAATATATTCGGAATTTACTAAAATGTTATAGGTTAAAGGTTATAAGAGAAAAACGAGTTAAGCAGCTTAAATAAATAATAATAATAATAAAAAAAGAAAGACAAACGTAAGATAAGAATTGCGTACGTGTAAGGATACCGAACCAATCTAGATACAGATAAATGCGAACAAACTTGGAGGCTACGAAACTTTTCCTATATAAACTCTTCAAAATTCATTTTAAACTCCCACACACTTAAGAGCTAATTAAAGCTATCTACTGGTATGTTAGCCTACCTACGTTACGTTTATATGACGATATCTGATCGAGTGATTGTCGATAATATAGTCTTGCATGAAATAAGAGCGAGACGACCCTAGCACTGAATAAGAGTCGGATCCGAGTATCAATAATCTATCTCGTGATGTTCGTATAAAATACAACATGATATGTTAACATACTAGGTTCTTTCTTTCTTTTTTTAGAAAAAAAATAGGAGTTGCTTGTTTGAAGGCCACACTTACAACAAGAACCTCTTTTAAGGTGAGTCCATTCACGACTTGCTTGCTAAATTGCTAATTAATTACCACCAGTACGTGAGGTTCTATGCACATTACTTTATACTCTGATATATCACGATACGTCATTTTGGTTTGAGAAAATTCCTAAATGGTATGACCACAACCATAGATCTGGTCGAGTGGCAAGTACAGTGGAGGTAATAGTAATTAAAGCTAAGTGTGAAAACCCTCAATTCCGTGATGTAAATGTGTCATTTTGAAAGGAATGTTCTCACCAGCTTTTTTGCTGATCCAATCTTTTAAAGCATGTTTCAGGTGACTTGCTAAATAAATAATACAAGATGGTGTCATTGCAAACAGAGGGTGTGGTGAAGCACTCCTTCAAATAATTGGCTCGTCACAAAAAATGAATTATGAAATATGTTTTTAGGAATTTCGCTTGTAATAAAAATATAGGGTAGTTGAAAGTGCGTGAGTGTGGGGATCTTCTACTTAGTCGTAATGAAATCAATGTAATACGAGATGAAACACAAAGAGTAAATACAAAACACTTGTATTAACCACAGAGATAACCACAGAGTACACTCAGAGAATATGACACTGAAGCTTAGACTGTTACCGAATACAACACAAGACTCACATATTTATACTAGACAAACACGCTGGTCCGAACCTCAAGTTCGGCCCAAGGTTCGGCCATGTCCGAACTCCAGGTTCGACCTGAGTTCGGACCTCAGCAAACTTGTGATCCGTCTTGTATTCGATACTTCACATGACGATCAAGGACCATGTATCAACAAACTCCCCCTAGGCATGTGCAGTATCATCTTCTCTATTCAAACTTCTATCATGTATCTTTAATCAAACTCTTCCTCTTCTTTAACGATGAGTTCAATCTTGAATACTTGATATTGCATCGTGTAAAATCTCTTAATCAACAACCTTCAGAAGACTTGAAGTTGTGATGTTCTCTTCCCACTTAGAAACCTGCCAACATAAATAATCTTGGTGCAAAATGTCTCTTCGAGATTCCAAGATAGTTTGATTTTGAAAACTTGATTTTGTATTTCGTGTTGATCAATCGAAAAAAAATCAGAAGCAAAATCTTTTTGGCTCTTAGAAATTTTATATCAAAACACACCTAAAATATTTTTGGTATTTTCTGATAAGAAAAGTAAAATAATACAGAATCAGACACTATTTTTTGTCTTTTGTGAGAAAGATCACAACTTGGGATCATATCGGTGATAACATGCTGAACTACATTTCAATTTCAATTATTGTAGCACATAAGCCATGCCGATTGCATATATAATTTGTCCAACTTTAAACTCTGGCATAATCATACTCATATCATCTAGATATGTTAAAGTATTGATTAGATTTGCATTGACCAGTGTACCCCACACTATCAGACATACTCAGATATGCTTTTGCTTATCACATTTTGTGATCTCATTTGTGATTTGAATCACATAATTATTCTAACCATGATATAGTCAACTGTATTCCATGCAAAAAGAAATAAGAACGTTAAATCGTCTACCTTAAGGTCGATCTTTCGATACGCAGATAAGGCCTCGGATTTAACAAAATAAGAAAATAAACCAAGTTGAAGTTGTATAACTCAACAACAATCAGGTCGGTACTCCCGTACACGCAGAGAAAGTCCGATGAGTTATACAAAACACCAAAGAAAATAAGCAGAACGTCAAACGAACAACGATCAGGTCGGTCTTTCGACACGCAGAGAAAGTCCGATCGTTTGACAAAATAAAGAAAATCAAACAAGTTTAAATCTTTGCAAAATGAACACATGTATACACAGTGACTTCTCGTTTTATTTTTCACATATCTTTTTCTTGATTTATCATGAGATATGCATCAAGATGTTATCCACTAGGTCAAGCATCAGATTTAGTGTATATCACAGTTGTATACTTTCTGATTTGCTGAGCCTACCTTGCACATCGATCAAATGGTCTTATGACTTTTTCACCTACTTTATCCATGAGTCAGACAATATCAGCCAATGTACCATCATTTCCCAATCATGTCGGATACAATTTCTTATTTTTCAATGTTTTTGGATTTTTTCATTTTTCAATGTTTTTGTCTTTTTCAAATTTCTCCCCCTAAAAATGACAACTCTATTTATAGATTTTCATTTTTACAAAACAACACACTATTTTTGTATTTTTGCAAAAACAAACTCCCCCTCAAAATGAGACGAAGTGAAAAACAAGAAAAATGATCAACCAACACGAATACTAGCAGATTAGCATTTTGAAAAACAAAATGTATTTTGAAATTCAACTTAATTAAAACAGATATTTCACAATCAGCAATTTTCCAATCACCGAAAGGTCTTCCTGAAACACCTGCTTGACACCAAATAAAACATTAGTTGCATTGGGATCGCCCCAATCAACAGCGTTGGGTCGCCCCGTGTCTTCCACAAAGTCCTTGTTGGCCTTGAAAACAACTTTTGGTTTCCAAATTTGTAAATGTTTTAATTGTTGATCGGAACCCGAATCAGATTCAACCGACGTACTTGATTTAGACCAAGACGATTTATGAGTTGACTTAATCTTTGGGGACCATGGTTCATCAAAAATTTGACCTCTGATATTCACATATTTGGCAGTTTTGTGAATATATGCAGTCGTCGGACAATCAGCAGCTAGATGTCCCGCTTGACGACATACATAACAAAGTCTTTCTCTAAAATTGTTTGAAAATTGTTTTGATTTTTGAGAATCAGATGAACGTTCAGAATTAAAGTTATCAAAGAAACCATCAGAAGAATCATACCTAGGAGTGGACTCCTTGAAGATGAAGATCTTCCAAAATAATAAGAAAATTCCTTCTGAGACGATGATTTATTTGTAACTTTTGCTTTAAGAGCCTTCTCAGCCTTCACTGATGTCTTTGCTTGAGCCGATTCTTCCAACACTTTGTAATCTAAACCTTTGTGTTTAGATCCTTGAGTCTTTGAATAAGTGGACGAAGAACCTGAAGCAACTCTTGACTTAGCATCACTAGTGAATTTGTCTTTGATATCCTTCAGCTTGTTCTTTTCAATCAAAACTTTTTCGTCTTCGGTTGCAGATGAAGAACTCGAAGCAACCTTATCAAACACTTTCTCATTTTCCAGTAATACAAACTTTGAAATAAACTTTGGAGCTTCACCCAAAGGTTTCTCCTTCTTTTTAGTCTTGGACTTGTTCTTCTTGGGTGGAGTAGCAAACTTTGAATAGTCATGCAATTCATTGTTTGGATCAATCTGAGCAGAAGTAACTTCAATCAAATCCACTGGTTGAGGTACCAAGTGAATATTTTCTTCCTTAGATTTCGCTGAACTCTGATCCTGCTTGTATAAGAAATTTAGCAACGTCAGTGACAAATTGCAATTCTTAACTTGTCTTTTCAACTCCATGATCTCCAATTTCAAGTCATTAATTTTCTGTTGACCTTCAAACACCTCTTGTTGTGACTTGATGAATTTTGCATTGAGATCATCATACTCATAAGTTTGTAACTTCCGGATCTCACATTCAGCATATAATTCTTCAAGCACATTTTCTCTCTTTTGCTTGTAGATCTCAACATCTTTTGTTAACACTTCATTGTTGTCTCTGTAAAGAACATTTTCATCTTGAAGCATAGAGATCTTATTTCGAAGCTTCTTAACAGTAACAACAATTTTAGCAATAAGAGCAGTAGCCTCTTCATATTTTTGCTGAACTGGATAACTCTTCTCAAACAGATTCTCAAAATCTTGAGCTGCGTCTAACGCTTCAGCTTTAGCTTTCTCACACTCTTCATCCAAATGAGCTTTTTCCTTCAAAACATCTTCATGAATATGAACGAACTCATAATACTTCTTTTGAAAATCCTCCAACTCTTTCTTTAACACCACAATTTCTTCAGTTGAAATTTGACGATGTTGTTCAAAACTTGCAATTTCTGTGTGCAACTTCTCACATTTATAACATTTAAATTCGTCATCTTTTATATTCTCAGAAATGTTAGGTAATTCTTCTTGAATCAAAGATACATTTGAAGAAGAATCAGACTCTGTTAAAAGCTTTCATCATCAGCATGTTGAACAGTTAAAGCAATTGAGATTGGAGTATGATTCTTTTTAATTGCTGAATCTGCATTCTAGGCAAATTCATCTGGATGCATAAACGTATTAGTCCAATCATGAGAAAGAGTAGCAGATTTCTGTTCAACCTTTTCAGCTTTATCTGATGGATGAAAAACTAAATGTGCATGTTGACCAGTTTTTAATTTACTTTCCGTAGAACTTGGACATTCTTGAGCAAAGTGACCATAAACTGAACACTTAAAACATTTCACCTTAGACTTGTCCAATCCAATCTTCCCTTCCTGATTCAATCTCTTCTTACCAGTTCTATTGAAAAATTTCTTTGTTCTACGAACCAACATAGCATACTGCCAGTTTAGATCCATTTCCTCTAAATGATTATAATCAATCTGATCGTAATCTTCATTTGCTAACTCAGCATTACTTACAGCACCAGTGATTACACCAAAGTATGAAGATACCAATGCAGACATCAACGCATTATAATCATCAACGCATTATAATCATCAACAGTTTGAACAGACAATGCACTTTGAGTCGAAGAACTAGGAATTGACACAGTACAACCAACAGATGAATAACTTGGAGTTTCAGATTTACCTGCCAGAAATGCTGTAGGAGGGGTAGAACTAAGAATATTAGACTTTCCAGCATTCAAAGTTGAATCATTGTTACCATAATACACTGCAAGATTCTAAATTTGCTCAGTAAGTGACTTGTTTACTTTTAATTCCATATCCCTAGCTTGGATTCTTTGAATCAGATCATTAAAAGACAACTTTGGATAATCCTTATCATTAGTAATCATCATCACATAATTTTCCCACTTCTCTGGTAGAGCTTCCATAATCTTTTCTTTCCTATCAGCTTCATCTTTTGTAAGATTGACCAACTTCATTTCACTCATTAAATGTGCAAACCTTGCAATCAGATTTGGAATCGATTCATTTTGATAATGCTTGAAGCTATCAAATTCCTTCTTCAACACCTTTTGTCGACTTTTCTTATACCGGTCATTGCCTTCACATCTCTTTTCTAGAGCATCCCACAAACTCTTTGTAGTATAGTTGCTTGAATATTGATGTAGTAAATCAGTAGGCAAAGC
Source organism: Deinandra increscens subsp. villosa (assembly GCA_039602395.1). Classification (NCBI taxonomy): domain Eukaryota; kingdom Viridiplantae; phylum Streptophyta; class Magnoliopsida; order Asterales; family Asteraceae; genus Deinandra; species Deinandra increscens. The sequence continues at coordinate 107,761,109 of JBCNJP010000027.1, forward strand.
CATTGTTAAAGTGCCATAAGCCTTTTTCTCAGCTTGATATGCTTTCTTTTGTTCACCAGAAAGCTTCCTTTGAAGAATTGGTTCCCCGTCCTCACCCTTAGGATATGTATATTGTTCCGAATACGATAACCACATATCGATATCATTTACGGAAACAAACGCTTCAAATCGTGTCACCCAACTATGATAATATTCCAATTTGATTAATTTGAGAACTTTCTGACTTGTTCCAATTTCATTATCATAGTTAATCATTGTTTGCATCGTTGCCTGAACCGAATTTTGAATAGCCGCGAACGCTTGAAAATCAGACATTTTTGAAAAACAGGTTACTGTTCACTCCGAACCTCGTCCGAACCTCCTCCGAGCTTAGCCCGAACCTAGCTACGCCGAACTCTCTCCGAACCTGACCTTCGGACGAACAAAAACCAAACAACTCCGAACTAGCTCCGAAAGACCACCGAACTCTCTCCGAACCTAGACCGATCTTTCACCGAACCTAGATAAAGACCGAACTTCGTCCGAACCTCGAGTTCGGAGCGGTTACTCCGAAGTTGTCCGAACCTCAAACACGACAGATTTCACTCGACGTCATTTTCTCGATTTTCAACGTTTTTGACTGGAATTTTTGACAGGAATTCAAGCAAACTTGATAGAAACAATTGAGAAATGAGTTTTGAATGAAAAGCACACTTGAAACAATCAAACGAATTAAAAAATGATTGACACTTTCGCAAAAACGTGAATTTGAACTCAAAACTCTGAGAAAACACTGGTTTCCGACTAGTAGAGCAAACCTAATGCTCTGATACCACTTGAAAGTGCGTGAGTGTGCGGATCTTCTCCTTAGTCGTAATGAAATAAATGTAATACGAGATGAAACACAAAGAGTAAATATAAAACACTTGTATTAACCACAGAGATAACCACAGAGTACACTCAGAGAATATGACACTGAAGCTTAGACTGTTACCGAATACAACACAAGACTCACATATTTATACTAGACAAACACGCTGGTCCGAACCTCAAGTTTGGCCCAAGGTTCGGCCATGTCCGAACTCCAGGTTCGGCCTGAGTTCGGACCTCAGCAAACTTGTGATCCGTCTTGTATTCGATACTTCACATGACGATCAAGGACCATGTATCAACAGTAGTATCCCTATGTAAATCTTTTGTACATTAGAGTAAGACCCTCCGTTTTATCAATAAAGAAATGGTGTTAACGAGTTTTCTTAACTTCGATCCTAATGAAAAAATTTCTGCTACAAAATAGTTATATAAACACCGATACCAGCGCTCACGCTCGTAGTGTCCCCCCCGTCCGGGGTGTGGGTTGGGGGATACGACACTCACTAACTCTATAACCTATTCTAGATACATCCCATGACACACAGATCTATGATATAACAGACTCCCCCTTGTCATGTGTTGTATCTGCTTTCAAATACTGTATCTGATTTCACTTTCAGATTTTTGATTCTGTTGTAGAGACCATAGTTTCAGGAGCTTTCGTTTTCTTCTAACATACTCCACCTTTCACCATGCTAGAGTCTTTTCTTCTAACATGCATCTTCAGAAGACAGAACTGCGGTTTTCGTTTTCTTACTAAAAATTAATAAAATCTTAGGCAAATAATCTTCTTCGGAGGACCAAGATATTTTGAATTGGAAATCTTGTTTGTAGCAAGTGTCAATCGGTCGAACACAGATAAGAAATAAAATCTTTTTTACTTTTACAAATTTTATATTAAAACTCACCGAAAATCCTTTTGATTTTTCTAAGTTTATGCTAAAACGCACCAAAAGTCTTTTTGGATTTTCTGAAATGAAAAATAGAAATGAATTACTGAATCACACACTATTTCTGATATTTTGCGAGAAATATCACAAATTGGGATTATATTAGTCATAACGCCCTGAACTACACTTTAATTTCAACTAATTTAGTGCATAAGCCAAGTCGTTTGCTGATATACTTTGTTCATCATAAACCCAGGCAAAATCATACTCATAACATTTGGATATGTTAAGGTATTGATTAGATTGCTTTGACCAGTATACCCACACTATCAGACATACTCCGATATGTTTTGTATCACACTTTGTGAGTTCACTTATGATTAACACATAGTGATTGTATTCATGATATAGTCAATTGTGTTCAATGCAAAAAGAAATAAGAATGTTAAATCGTCTACCTTAAGGTCGATCTTTCGGTACACATGTAAGGCCTCAGATTTAACAAAATAAGAAAATAAAAAAATGAAATTATATAATTTAACAACAATCAGATCGGTCTTGTGGACACGCAGAGAAAGTCTGATGAATTATACAAAAAAACCTAAAAATATAAATCAGAATCTCAAATGAAGAATTATCATGTCGATACTCACATATACGCAGAGATAGTTCGAATATTTGGGAAAATAAAGAAAATCAAACAAGTCTAAATCTTTGCAAAATGAACACATGTTTACACAGTGACTTCTCATTTTTTTTTCACATATCTTTTGATATATTTTGAAATACGCATCAAGATGTTGTCCACTAGGTCATGCATAAGCATTTAATATATATCACAATTGTATACCTTCTGATTTCCTGAGCCTACCTAACACATCAAGCAATGGTCTTATGACTTTTTCATCTAATTTATCCATGAGTCAGACAAGTAAGCCAATGTACCATCATTTCTCAAATTTTATCGGATCAATTTCTCATTTTTTCATCTTTTTATCTTTTGTCTTTTTCTCCTCTAACATGAAAAACTCTATTTTTGTATTTTTCATTTAAAAAAAACTATTTTTAGATTTTTTAATTTTCTCCTCCTAAACTACAGACGAAAAATTAAAGAAAGAAAATTGACCAATCAACACTAATACCTTTCAGCTTGATTTTTGAAAAGTTTCAGTTTTGAAATTTTGAATCTTTGAAGTTTAATTAAGCAGAATACTCCACTTTCAGCAATCTTGCAATCACCGACAAGTCTTCTTGAAGTACCTGCACACTGGACAAACACATTAGTTTACAAATGACCTGAAGCATATAGCTTCTGGTCGTTCAATGTCTTCATTACTCTGTGGAACCACCTTAGGTTTCCATCTCATCCGTGGTAATTCAACTTTGAATGAAGCAACCACTTTTGAAGTGGATACACCACCTATATTTTTATCAGGATTAAATTCAAAAAAATGTTTTCTTTTAGGTTTAAATATTATAGGTTGTGATTCATCAAAAACTCTACCATGCTGATCAACAAATTTGGCAGCTTTACTAACATATGGTATTTTTCCATCACCACTTATAGAAGCAACATTTTCAGGAAAATCCTTTGCCATATGCCCTCATTGGTGACATTGACAGCACATGCGATTTGCTATCTTCTTTTGCTTAGCTTCATGCACTTCCGCATAGACATTATGAGAATCATAGTAATCAAAGATATTATCATAAACCTGATTACGATAAGTATAAACCTATTTAGAAGTAGGGCTTCTTGGAGTTGAATTTGACCCATGAGAAGAAAATCTGGGTGAATGTTGACCAACTCTTGATGAGTTCGAAAAGACTTTCTTCTTGTTCTGGTCACCATCCTCCATTACAAACACTTGACCAATTTTGTTAGCTTCAACGGAGTGTAGCAGAAACTCTTTATGAGAAAATATTTGCTCAAAACCCTTAAGCTTAATTTGTTTCAGATTAACTCTCTTCAATTTCTATGCATTCTTCTTGCTATGTTCTCCAGCCTCACCATGCTTAGATTCACATTCCAAACTTGTTTGCTTATACTCAGGTAGCTTTGAAAGATCAATGTGAGAACTAGGATCTCCAGTCTTAGCTACGTGAGTAAGTGAAGCTTTAATTCCCTTCAGATTGTTAGATATAACCAATTCAGCTGCAGCTTGTTCTTCAGCCAACGTCTTCTCATCTTTCATAACCACCTTGTCAGTGAAAATCTCTTCACCATCTAACAACGTGCTTCCAGAAACACATGTAGACTTTGATTTCACAAAAAACAAATTCTCCTTCTCAATTTTCTTTTTGAATTGCTTTGAATTTTTAATCTTCTTCTTTTGCAGGCTTCTCAGCAACAAATTCAGAATAATCATTATTTTCATTAGAAGGTTGTAGCTCAGCAATCGAATCAGTATTCACCACCGGAAGAGGGATTTGATTGAGGTCCTCACCACCAAAAGCTTTCTTAAAATTTGTATCGTTACACATATAGCTTGTAAACGAATGAGAATTCTTCGGAGTTTGTAACCATCGCTTCAAATCAAGATTTTCGATCTTGATGGCGGATATTGACCTTGAGCTTCAACCAATTCTTTTTAAGAAGCAATAAACTTTTCCGAAGCTTTATTTGTAGCAAATTTTTCTCTTGTCATGTTGTCATGAACCTTCAATACATCTTCAATTACCTTTTGCCATTTTTCCTTATAGACTTCAACATTTCGCTTCAACAGTTTGTTATTATCAGCCAACTTTGTTTTAGCTTCAAGCCATTTTATCTGATCGTTTTGGAGAAGTACCAACTTTTTAACAAGTTCATCACTTGTCTTTTGAAGCACATTGACCTTATTTTTGGATCTTTCAAAAAGATCATTAAAATATCCCTCAACTTCTTTTTCTTGTTTTTCCCACTTTTCCACATCTTTTTTCAAAAGATCATTTTCAGCAATTAACTTTGAAACCTTTGTAAGTAACTATGCATTATTACTCTGTATTTTAATTTCTGTCACAACCACATCTTCAAATTTCTTCTTGAACATTTCCAAAGTTTTTTTAAATTTGTGACACTCTTCAATCAACAAATCATTCCAATTCACGGTTAGTTTTTTCTTTCAACGCACAAAATTTACAAGTTGATTCATAACCACTAGATTCAGATTTAGAATCAGTCAAACAACTATCACTGTGTTTAACCTTGACCATGAAGGCATATTGATTACCAAAATACTTTTCCCAGTCAACTCCTTCATTAACTTGAGAAACCAATGCTTTTGGACTTAAATTGTTTGTTGAAGTCTTAGATGTCTGAGCATTTCCACCAGAATTTGACTGTCCACCTGCTGATTGTGTACTTTCACGAGCAAAATGTCCGAATTTGAACATTTTCAACACTTTACCGTTGACTTGTCCAAACCAAGCTTCCCACCTGGATTAATTTCTCTTTTGTCGGTTTTCTTGAAAAATCTCTTAGCTCTTTGAGTTAGCAATGCCAATTACCAACTTATATCCATTTCTTTTAGATTATTATCATCAATCTGATTAAAATCCTCCTTAATCAACTCAACATTACTAACATTATTGATTATCATTCCGAAAGAAGATGATATTAAAGCAGACATCAAAGCTGAATACTTTTTAGTTGATTGAACAGAAAAAACATTTTGAGAATGTTGAACCGGAATGTGCATGTTATAATAAATTGATTTGCTTAAAGGGGTTTCAGAATCTCCAGATATGTTATCAGCTACAAAGGCAGAAATCGATGTTGAACCAAGACCATATTTTGACTTAGCATTAACCGTTGCCGAAGTTTGACCATAATAGACCTCATGATTCTGAACCAAAGCTGGAACTTTGTTTGTTGTGGACATTTCAAGTTCACGTGCTTGCACCTTTTTATTTAACTCATGAAATGATAGTTTTTCAAATTCTTTGTCATGAGTTAGAAGCAGGACATAATTATCAAATTTACTTGGCAACGCTTCCAAGAATTTTCTTTCAATTCTTCATCATATTTGTTAATGTTTACCACACCCATCTCACTCATTAGGTGTGCAACCTCGACACCAAAGCAGTAATACTTTCATCAGATAGTGTCGGAAATTATCAGATTCTTTATTCGAAACTTTTCGTTTACTCTTCTTGAATTTATCATTGCCCTCACATCCGAATTTCAAAGTATCCCACTATGTATTTGAAGTTTTGCATGACTTGAATTGATGCAACAACTCAGTAGGTAATTCCATGTGATTGAAGCAAAAACCCTATGATCTCAAGCTACCAATCTTTTATCTTCCTCATTTCATGTTTTCACATCACAACCGTCCCTTCAGGAGTTTATTTCGTTGGAATATGAGGTCCAAATTCAATTGAGTGAATCAAATTATAATCAGTGCATGACAAGAAAGATGTCATCCGGTCCTTCTCATTTGGGAAATCATTTTTAACTCTAAGTCGTGGAGGTTTGTTTCCAGTTCCAAGCTCATTATCATAGTTTGTGGAAGAAACCATTTTCAGTATTAAAACCAATTAAGATGTGAAAGATTAGTTATTAACAAAAACCAACACTGCGAAATGGTGTTTCAATTTTTCGCAAAAGCATAGGTTTTCACAAAAATACAATACTTTTCACAAAAGATGTTTTGCGAAAAGTTGAAACTCAATGTTTCGCAAATTTTTTTCACTCAATAGTGACCTTGTAAAGTTTCTAAAAAAATATCTTTTGCAAAGATAGAGGTTTTTGAAAAAAAAATCGCAAAACTATCTTTTCATAGAAATAATTTGTGAAAAAACTTGAAACACAATGCTTCGTGTATCTTTTTACGAATGATGTGAAAAGGTGAAACTTAATGTTTCGTGAAAATATTTCGTAAAAAATGGATATTGATCAATTTTGCGAAAGTATCAAAATTTAGTGAAAATTTAAGTTTTCACAAAAACTCAAAAAATCGCCCCAAAAACTGTCGTAACAAAATTTGTTCACAACTGCAAATTAGCGACCACACCGAAGCAAATACCTGCAATTTCAAGCACAATAAACACTATTAGTGATCAAATCATATCAAAATAAATAAATAAAAAGCATGGAATAACGATTCGAATCATGTAAATATCAGAATTCACGCAAAATTTAACTGTTCGATCGCAATCACCACAGCTCCAATCAAATCCGAGTACCGAAAGCTCTGATAACACTTGTAGGTCCTTTTACCGATCAGAGTGATCTAATTGGAAGCTCACTCAACACACGAGAGCTATAATTGAGCAAACATGTAATGACGATGATGAATTATTGTAGAGAACAGTGATTGAATCGAGAAGAACACGTGAATTAGTCGAAGTAGCTCTTTGATTGATCAAATGACTACACCGGGAAGAAGCACCTAGCTTGTATCTCAATCTGGCTGAGCTTCGCTACACATACAAAAGATTTGACTACTAACACACTAAACAAACCAACTATATATAGACTTACTGGTTGTGAAATGTGTACACACATTTCGGAACTTGTAAGTGACTAACATTCGCAATCTACACTCTGCGAAATGCTCAGTACTTTCTCACAAAACTAAAGACACAAATATAACCTTAACGTAACAACCTAAAGATATAACCCATCAAAACTAAACATGCTTAGTTCGGAACGAACATTACAGACCGACGCTTGAATATACCAGGTCTGGATCCTCGAGACCTACTTGATACAGTGCTTAATGCGTTTACCCTAATTAGGTACTGTTGCACTCTGGTCCAGATTTTCGATCAGAGCTGCACCATACCTAATCGGGAAATCACATTAATGACACCTCACGACAAAGATTAAGGGTTATAAATACCCCTTAATCACCAGGTAAGATATATTTATTCAATGCATTCCGGTTGAAGTTGATTAGACTTGAAACTTGATCTTAGACCATGTTTGGCTAACAATTTGGAATCAACTTATTGACTTATTGGCTTTTTAAAAACCAATAAGTTAAAATTTATGTTTGGATAGTGCTAAAACACTTTTGAAAATAACTTTTGGAGAAGGAGGTTTAAGCATCATTTCAAAAGCGCCACAAAACTTGGCTTTTAAAACTTTATTTGACTTTTAGACAACAAAATTACCATATTACCCCACAATAGCCCATGACCTACCTAATTGATATATAAAGTATGTCTTTTTTGATTATTTTACATATATAATCTACTTTTCACATCACAAAATCTAATTCAAATATTGTTTTAAAAACTTATTTTAAAAAAGTAGTAAGTCAGATAAGTAGTTTTATCAAAAAATGCAATTTGAACTAAAATAAGCACTCCCCAAACATACCCTTAGGTTGTATCGAAACATATATGGTACAACGAAGGAAAGGAAGGAAGGAAGTCCAACAACAACAGCAACTCCCCTGTTTGACGACGCTATCCAGGTCCCCCTCCCTCGTTGTCTCCGTCACCTTCTTTGCTTCCTTCCTTCAATCCTTCCTTTCTTCCTTGTGAGTTTATATCATCAATCTACTTCCAACCAACAGAACAGCGAGGAATACCCATTTGACCTGACCTTCCTGCAATGGCACAGTCTCTCAATTTCTTCCTATCACCACCGGACCTCACACATTCCTACTACTCCAAACCCATCAACCTGTTTCATCATCATCATCAGAGCCCCCCCTCCTGTCGCTTCCTTCTCCCCCTCACCCAGACCAAAACCCCCCGAATATCCGTGGTTTTAGCAGCATCCGAGAACGGGCAAGGGGGTGGCTTGGGTCTGAGTTCGATCGAGGTGGATACGGTGACGGAGGCGGAGCTGAAGGAGAACGGGTTCCGGAGCACCCGAAGGACGAAGATCGTGTGCACGATCGGGCCGGCGACGTGTGGGTTCGAGCAGCTGGAGGCGTTGGCGGTGGGAGGGATGAACGTGGCCCGGATTAACATGTGCCACGGGACACGCGAGTGGCACAAGAGCGTGATCGACAAGGTCAGGCGGCTGAACGAGGAGAAAGGGTATGCGGTTGCTATTATGATGGACACCGAAGGGAGTGAGATCCATATGGGGGATCTTGGTGGTGCCGCCTCATCCGCCAAAGCCGAGGTATCTAACATTATTCAGTTCAATTCAATTCAATTCAATTCAATCCAATCCAATGCAATTGGTTGGTGACATTTTCACTGCCCGCCTGCAGGATGGACAAGTATGGACTTTCAGTGTCCGGGCTTATGAATCCCTTCGCCCTGACCGCTGTATCACTGTCAACTATGATGGATTTGCTGAAGGTTGTTGATGATGAGTATACATAACTAACTAACTAACTAACTAACTAACTAACTAACTAACGAGTGAGTAAGTATATTGATAATTGATTTTAAATCATCATGTGTGTGTTTTGACAAAACAGATGTTAAAGTCGGGGATGAACTCCTCGTCGATGGTGGAATGGTGAGGTTTGAGGTGATTGAAAAGATCGGTCCTGATGTCAAGTGCTTGTGTACTGACCCTGGACTTTTGCTACCTCGGGCTAACTTGACTTTCTGGAGAGATGGAAGCTTGGTCCGTGAACGCAATGCCATGCTTCCAACAATTTCCTCAAAGGTACATTATTATTATTATTCTTATTCTTCTCTAATTCTAATTCTAATTCTAAATCTTTGAGTAAAATGATTTAGGTGTTGTGTCCACCTCTTTGGACCTTTTATCTATCTTTTCAATTTTGCACATTTCATATGTAACTTGGAAAAAAATTGCCACATCCACGTTTGGGATGGACCGCCATAGAAATGACTTCTTCTACACATTATGGGCATACATGCTTTGAATTTTTCTTAACTGCTGTCTCCTATATCTTTGGAGAACGGTATAAAAAATCGACATGGATGATCGTCCCAATATTAACATTCTAGTAATTAAGAAAGATTCATAATTCGTGTGACAATTCATTGAATCGTAGTCAAACTTTGTAACAAATTCTACAAAAAAACATATTCTTAGCTTAAAGTCAATGGTAGTCAAACTATGTATGTAACACACACACATAACTACAGTTCTTAAAAGATCAAGCACCATAAAGAAGATGAACGTAAAGCTTTTCATTGATTTAGTGTAGTGTATTGTAACTGTCTTTTTGCTCTACGATAATGTATATTGTGTTATATTTTGCATCAAGCTCACAGGCTTTGACTACTTTGTACCTTCAGGATTGGTTGGATATTGATTTTGGGATTGCAGAAGGTGTTGATTTTATTGCAGTATCATTTGTCAAGTCAGCAGAAGTGATTAATCATCTTAAAAGTTACATCAAAGCGCGGTCTCGTGATGGGTAAGTAATTGTTCAGGCTGTGGGTTAATAATGATTTAACCCTCAATCTTTCACCAGTGTTCATTTCAATCCTATCAACTTTTGCCACAATGTATGGACTTTAAACGTCGGGTTTGCTACCCTTTTGCCAGTTATCACACTTTACAATTAAATAACAATCAGAGGTAATAATGGTTAATCCTCAAAACTTCATCAATTTTTTGTTTTACCTTTTCACAATTTTTTTAATATAATGCTTAAACTGTTAAAAAAAGTCAATAAATTAAAAAATAAGTGGTCTCTGGTAGCAAGGTCAAAGAGGGTTAAATTAAATCGTCGTGAAGAAGGTGAAACTTTGACTGATAAGACACTCTATTTCTTTGAATAAAACAACAAAATAAAAATGTAGAATTGTTAACTGATTTGGTAGAACCTAAAACTAACGAGAAATATAGAATGGTTTATTTTCATTTGTGTGCTGTGATCATCACTTTCTCATTTGTACTTTGACTTTCTGAGGTTGGGTTTTCTTAAGATCTTAGATTCTTCATTAAAATAAACAGTTAAGGAAATGTTAGCTGATTTCTGTAGGGATATAGCGGTAGTTTCAAAGATCGAGAGCATCGACTCTTTGAAAAACTTGGAGGAGATAATTCAAGCTTCTGACGGAGCCATGGTAGCCAGAGGCGATCTGGGTGCACAAATTCCACTAGAACAGGTTCCATTGGCTCAACAGAAGATCGTTGAAGTGTGCCGACAGTTGAACAAACCAGTAATAGTTGCTTCTCAACTACTTGAATCCATGATCGAGTACCCCACACCCACCAGAGCTGAAGTGGCTGATGTCTCTGAAGCAGTGAGACAACGGGCCGATGCTCTTATGCTGTCTGGTGAGTCAGCCATGGGTCAGTTCCCTGACAAGGCTTTGACGGTCTTGAGGAGTGTGAGTTTAAGAATCGAGAAGTGGTGGAGGGAAGAAAAACGGGAAGAAGCTATGGATCTCCCTGATATTGCTTCCTCTTTCTCTGATAGTATCTCTGAAGAGATCTGCAATTCAGCTGCCAAAATGGGTGAGTCTTACTATTTCAGTATGAAAATTGCAACAATTTTGTTTTAACAAAGAAAATCAGGTGTATGTAAATGGGTCAACCCGAATTTAACTTTTAAGCCAGAGTTTAAACTTTTGGTTGATTTGCAGCTAATAATTTGGAGGTGGATGCGCTTTTTGTCTACACAAAAAATGGACACATGGCGTCTCTGTTGTCGCGTAGCCGCCCAGACTGCCCGATTTTTGCTTTCACAACGGACACTTTGGTTAGAAGACGCCTGAATCTACAATGGGGCCTAATACCATTCCGCCTCGACTTCTCAGATGACGTGGAAACCAATCTCAACAAGACGTTCTCTCTACTGAAGGCGCGGGGTATGATCAAATCCGGTGATCTTGTTATTGCTGTATCGGATATGTTGCAATCGATTCAGGTTATGAATGTGCCCTAACCATTTCATTTTACAGCACCATAAACTATTATTATTATTATTATGCGGACTCTGTCATTCATGTACCAGACTTTTACATCTTTATAGCTTACGGTTTATGTAATTTCATAACTTGGATTTGGTCATCACTGGTTGTTGCTTTTGATTCTTGGGCGCTGCTTTATTTTGTCTTGGTTAAATTCATTTATAAAATTATCTAAATTTATTTTCTATCTTGTAAAAGTTGAAATTTAGGAAAGGGTGATGACGAAGGTGATATAGATTATGTGAAAGCAGATGGAAAAGGTATAGGGAGAGGAAGTGGGATTTTGTATATCATGTTAATCAATCTTGAAAGATGATGCATTCATTGAAAGTATATTAAGAATATGTGTGTACCAAATGGCTTTTAGCCCAATGATCCGAATCCGTGCCGGTAGATTAGGAGTAAGTTGAGTATGTGTGTGCTAGGCCTTGTAAAAAAAAGTTTTATGGACATGTGAGGTATTGTTTTGACAATCGTCCAGGCATCAATAATCGAGGATTGTTTTGACAATCGTCCAGGCCTCAATAGTTGAGGATACAAACGTTTTCGTTTTTTGGGGGGGGGGGGGGGGGGGGGGGGGGGAGATATGCGTTGAGTCAGTTTCGTTTAGGACTACTCTTGGATGAGGTGGGCTTGAAAACTTGGGATGGATGATAAACTGTGATGGATGGTCTTTGCTATTAAGTTCGTTTAATTATGTGAGGTGGGCTCGAAAACTTGACATGTTGACATGGATGATAAACTGTGATCCTTTATTATTATTATTATTATTTTGTGTGTGTGTGTGTGTGTGGGGGGGGGGGGGGGGGGGGTTTAGTATATTTTTTTTGGTGTTTGTGCGTTTCATTGTGAATGTTCTTGGTTCGGTGTCAGATGCGTGTCTTGGGGCCTGTTTGGTTGGTCTTAATCAGGTCTTATTGGGCAAAATGACTGACCGATTAAGACATTTTATCATAAGTTGGTGTTTGGTTTGACGCGAACTATTTGACCGAAATAGTGATTTTCGTCTGGCCGAAAAAGGCAGAAACCTGAACCTTTTTGATCCAGACGAGGGCTGAAGGAAGGACGACGGGCTGGAGTGAAAGAAAAACAAAGGGGCTGGAAAAAAACGAGCTGACCCTTTTTTGATCCAGACGAGGGGCTGGAAAAAAACGGGTGAAACAAATGCCACCAAAAAACGAAACTTGTGCTCGCCCCTCACTTTTCGGAGTTGCATTCGTGTCCGCAGGTCGTACGTACGGGAAGGCAATTTTACCAAATTTGCACCCCCCCTGCGCGCGGGTAGATATCGGAGTAAAACACAACATAAAAACTTAATATGTCATGTAGGTTTTCATATATAAACTAACCTTGTTTTTGTTCCCACGTCAATGTGGGACAAGCTTAATGAAAAAAAAATAGAATTTTTGTTCTCACAACAATATGGGACAAGGTAATCAATATAAAATTTTGATGTTTTGTTATCATACCAATATGGGACAAGCTATATGAAAGAAAAAATAGATTTTTTTTAATTCTCAAACTGATTTGTTAGTGTTTTTTTTTAATTCTATTATATAGTTATTCAGATGTCCAAACAAACAGCACATAATGATTCAGCATCTTATTGATTCAGCATTTCTTTACCATACAGACAACTTATTCATTCAGTACCAAATGATTCAGCACGAACCAAACAGCACCTTGGTGGCGTATCTGTGACAATCCGACTTTTCAGGTCATTCTCTGACATTAACTGAACGTAAAACGTATTAAATGTTGTGTGAACATTTATGTGCTTATCTGCGTTGACTTTAGCAATTAGGGTTTTGTGTGATCAATCACTACGAGCATGCACAGAAGATTAAACGTTTACTATTCTAAATTTATGTGGAATTAAAAATATATATGATTAAACTATATTTATATATTTGTGTAATTAAAGGATTTTAATTACAAACTATTAATAATAGAGTTATATGTGACTTAAATATAAGTTATGAGCTTTAAATGTCTAGGTTATGATTTTATGTGAATTTAAAATATATAATGGTGGAATTATATTCCATGATTTATTTTAGTAAAACAAGATTTATAATTCTTATAAACGTTATACGATTTATACATTTTTACATTCCTCGTATATTCGTTGTTAAAAACATTTCCTGTCAATTTCGTTAGCTCTCGTTAACACCCTTCTAAACTTTTAAGGACCACTTTGCCAATTCCTAAACTTTTTCTAATTAAACAAAGCTACAAGGATTAATTTAGAAATTCCCCAAACCTTGTGCCACGTTTGTAAGTTTGTGAGGGACTGGATTTGCCAATCTACCAAAGTAGATTTAAATGCCATTTACGGCATTATTCATGACCGGTGGTTTCTCACGACCACCATCATTCCGGTCATTGAATCCGGCAATCAAGGCTGTACCGTTTCCATTGAGACCCCCAAGCAGTTTATATAACCTAACAAATCATTGAAGAACCTACACAAATCCTCCCACTCTCTCTCGACTGTCGCGAAGAAAGAAAAAAAAAACCCACCAAGCTCCACCGTATACTTTGAAATTCTGGCTAACCACTTCACCATCGACCTTCATTTGACCACCACTGAGACCGCCTTGCGTCACCGATCGAGCGGGAGTCGTCATTCTCGAATCGGAGCAAGATACTGTGTGACTATCGGAACTTCGGGACGCGTTTTCGGTGGCTAAAACCTATAATCTCGCATCCACACTCTGAGGTAAATGGTTGTCGTTGATTTTCGCACACTTTTCTGTGTTTAATTTTAGATTCGCGATTTTTCGGTCGCCGGAAAATATCTCCGGCGACATTAGGGTTGTGGGTGAAGAAGATGACATGGTTCAGGTACGGGTTATATATTTTCCTTTCCGTATATGAAACAGACGCCAAGCTGGCACGAACGGTTTAGGTTCTGGGCGTGTGCACGAGGGACGCGGGTTTGAGTCCCGGCGCCACCATTTTTGCCCTTTTATTCCCCTGTTTTCGATTAAGCAGTTTTCCTGATCAATATTTCGAGATAAAAGGGTTCGGACGGGCTTCTTAACACAAACAGGCCTCTCGGCCGAGTGGTGTGTTTGTTGTGTTGCTTCGTGGAGGTCACGGGTTCGAACCCGGTGACCTCCCTGCTCGCTGTTTCTGTTTTTTTTTAACAATTGATCATTAGATTTCGTCCCAAAGTTGTCCCTAATTGTATCCTAAACCCGTAAAATTATATTTGAGACATTTACACCGCGTAAATCATATTTAACTTGTCATTTTAAATAATAAATATAGTTTTAAAACCTATAAATATATATATTGATATAAAACTTTGGGTTTACCTCAAAAGAGGAATATATATATATATATATATATATATATATATATATATATATATATATATGTGTGGATTTTATAAATATATATATACATGACGTTGGCTTGAAACGAAGTGATCTTTGGTGTAAACCATAGAATGTTTTAGAAAACTATTTAAGAACGTTGTTTTGGACTAGAAACATAAAATACACGGTTTTGGATTATGATTCACCATAAATTGTTGTTCCTTTTCAAAATTAATATTTAAATCATCGGATTTAACATATTTATGTATATATATTTATAACTTGTTAAAAACTTTATTATCAACGTCACTTGAACATTTATTTAAATATATATATATATATAATATATATGTATTTACTTAGAAAATATATATTAAAGATATATATTTGATTTTCTCGCGTTATTTCGATATTCGCTCGGATTTGGCACACGTGCCATCCTCGACTTATTCCGGACTTCACGATTCCTCGTTTTTATCGTTTACGTTAGAATTGATAGTTTAGAACACACACTTATACTCGTATGCTCGTTAGGTGATTGATTGCTTGCACAAGACTCGTTCTTGCTACTTGAATTAACTGTTTGTCTGGAAACCTTGCCGAGCAACCTAAGGTGAGTTTCACGGCCCCATTTTACTGTTTTAAATCCTGTTAGGGGAGATTAACATGCATGAACTATACAACTGAGATAATTAGACTTTTATATATCACTTGAAGTACTTGTAGCACACTGATACAACAAAGTCCTTCTTATGGTACCGTTAGTATTAATGACGATAGCGGGAAATATATTGTAGTACTACTGGGTCTGACAAACCCCACCCGGGTCAGTCGCTCTGACACGATTGGATATCGAACGGGTGTTATATTCGTCCTAAACACAACAAGGCAAACTATAAACAACTGTTAGCTTCGGTGACCATCAACGTGCGAAGTTTCATGTATATAGCCTAGATAGCTATTTGATATATATTAGTGATTATGCTCTTACAACTTGACGTTGTTGAACGGTCAATCTTAAACTGAACTTGGAATGTTATTGAACTGATAAACCTGTGAACTCACCAACCTTTGTGTTGACACTTTAGCATGTTATATCTCAGGTCGCTAAACTGGAATGTCTGCCACGAGCTAGGATGCACCACATAAGGATTACTATTACCATGCATGCATCATAGACTTATTTATTTATCAAACTTATTAACTTTTGGTTTGCGCATGTTTTGACGCTTGAACAATTATTACAACTTTGTCGATTACACTTCCGCATTTAAAAACGTATTTACTCTGGTATTACTTTTACATTGCATATAGACTGTTCGTATGGCTAATGTGTTCGATCCTGGTTTGTCACGCTCCCTGCGGCGCGTTGTCGCGCGTGGGATTTTTGGGGGTGTGACAGATTGGTATCAGAGACATTGGTTATAGTGAACTAGGTTTGCATTAGTAGACCGACTATAGCCTTAGACACACCTTAGTCATACACTCGAACACACACACTAGTATGTGACTATTTGACTATGTGTTACTTGTACTTATATATGTATATATATATATGGTATATATGCAGACATGGCTGGATGGATATCCGCTTCCCAATCATCCTCATCATCATCATCCCCATCCGTCACCAGTAGGCTGGTTACTTCGGGTCCTACTACCCCAACTCATGGTGTTCGGAGGATAACTTCCGAGGGCCACGTTTATGGAGAACCAAATGTCGTTCGTGGAAGAGACAACGGCAGCTGGAACTGGTACGAGTCTCTTGTGGCCAGTTGGGTTCACCGGGAGCAAGTGCCACCTATTCCAACAGAGTCGTCGTCAACTCGATTCTTTCTACCCGAACTGCCGTATGCTATTGAAAGGGTCGTCGCGGCAATGGTCTCTATGTTTGACCGCGCGCTCAGGGACATTAGGAAGCTGTTTGATATGGTCAGAGAGCTGCAAGATAATGGAGCCAACACCAGTCTCAGAGTTGCTATCCTTAGGGGAGAGTTGAAAGGGGCTAATAGGCGTCTGGCCGAGTATCAAGTAAGACTGAGTGACACATATTATCAGGTGAATCACCTCTCAGAGCTGGTTGAGACACTCACGGCTCGAGTTTCCGAGCTTGAGTTGGCTAGGGAGGCTGCGGCTCCGGCTCTGGCTGCACCTCCGGCTCCGGCGGAACCTATTAATGAACCTGTTATGGAGGATCCCGAGGAAGAACCTAAAGAGGATCCCGAGGAAGAAACTGAAAAGGATCCTGAAGAGGAACCAGATGAGGAGATGCCTGATGCATCCAGTGATCATGATAGCTCTTGAGTTATTTGTTTTCACATTTGTTTTGTTTGGTTGTTTGTTTTATCGGGAGGATGTTCCCAAGACTATGCATTTTGAATTTTGAATTTCTGTTGGATAATTTGTGAACGAGTTGCATTTTATTTGAAATGGAATTTACTATTTAAATATGTGATTGTCTCTTGTGAAGTAATTTATTACTTATGTGATGGTTGTTGTGATTCATGTTATATCTTATTCTCATTTTGGGTAATTGTGAATTGAAGATAATGGCAGACGGAAATATACCAAACATGACACCGGCTCAATTGGCTGCACTAATTAACCAACATGTGGCTGATGCTTTAGCGGCACATGCCCAAGGTGCAGGAAATGCAGGGCCACCCCAAGGTAACACAAAATGTGTGTTTGGTTGTTTGATGTGATCACACATATTGGTAATCTGTGATTGAATGATTGTATGAATGTATGTACAGGTAATGCTACATTTAATACTTTCATGGACTGTAAGCCTAATCAGTTCAAAGGAACTGAAGGAGCTGTTAGCCTACTCCACTGGATTGAAAAAGTGGAATCTGCTTTTGAAATGTGTAACTGCCCTGAGGCTAGCAAAGTGAAATTTGCCACGGGTACTTTGGAAGGACCGGCTCTCACCTGGTGGAAGACCGAGGTGCAGATGCTGGGGATTGAAGAAGCTAATGCATTGCCTTGGGCCGAGTTCAAAGAGTTGCTACAAGAAGAGTATTGTCCACGGGATGAGATCCAGAAATTGGAAACTGAATTGTATAACCTCAAGATGGAGGGGTCTGAAATTGAAACTTACACTACTCGTTCGAATTCTCTTGCGAATTTGTGTCCTAGAATCGCCACACCTGCTTACCGAAGAATCGAGCTGTATATCAAGGGTTTAGTGCCTCAAATCCAGGGAATGGTGACTGCCTCAAACCCTGTGACTATTCGTGATGCTGTAAGGATTGCTAATAGGCTCACGAATCAAGCAGTTGATCAAGGAGTCTTACCTCCTAAGAAAGGAACTACTGGAACCTCTGATAACAAAAGAAAGTGGGATAATTCTGGGAATCAGTCTGGAAACAAGTCTTCCAATCAGCAGAACCACCAAAACCAGAATCGTAAGTTTGATAATTCTAGGAATTTCTCCTCGAACAACCAGAAGCAGAACAATCAAGGCCGAGGCGGCCAAGGAGGATCATCCTACATGGGAAATTCCCCACGTTGTAACAAGTGTGGTTTCCATCACTATGGTGCGTGTGACTCTTATTTGTGTGCAAATTGTAGAAAGAAGGGTCATCAGTCCAAAACCTGCAGGGTTAAGAACAATGGGAGACAAGTTCAGGATGCTGAAGCCCCCAAAGGTTGTTTTAATTGTGGTAAGGAAGGCCACATAAAGAGGAATTGTCCTCAGCTCAACGGTGGAAACAACAACAACTACAACAACAACAATAACACCAACACTGGCAATCGCAATGGCAATAATAACAACAACAATGGGAACAACGGTGGAAATGGTGCCAGAGGTAGAGCTTTTGTCATAGGCTCGGGAGATGCTAGGGCAGATCCAAATGTCGTTACCGGTAAGTTTTCTCTTAACGGATATTATGCTCTAGTCTTGTTTGACACTGGTGCCGATAGAAGCTTCATATCTACTAAATTTAGCAATATGATAAATGCCAACATGACTCCTTTAGATGCTAAATACGTAGTTGAACTTGCTAATGGTAAACTTGTTGAGTCTACCCATTTAGTTAAAGACTGTAAATTGGAATTAGCTGGCCATAAATTAGAAATAGATCTTATGCCCATCTCCTTGGGAAGTTTCGATGTCATTGTGGGAATGGATTGGCTATCCAAGAATCGTGCTGAAATCGTTTGTCATGAGAAGATTGTTCGGATACCGTTGCCTAGTGGAGAATTGCTCTCAGTTCAAGGAGAAAAGTGTGGTACTGTTATGGGTGTGATATCTTATCTCAAGGCGCAGAAGTGTTTGCGTAAAGGACATTTTGCTGTTCTCGCAAACATTACAGAGAAGACGAATGAGGAGAAGAGAATTGAAGATATCCCGATTGTGAAGGACTTTCCTGAAGTCTTTCTGGAAGATCTGCCAGGTCTACCGCCTCATCGAGAAGTCGAATTTCAGATTGATCTTGCTCCTGGAGCAGCACCTATTGCTCGTGCACCTTATCGTTTAGCACCAAATGAGTTACAAGAGCTATATAATCAACTCCAAGAACTACTTGAAAAGGGATTTATTAGGCCCAACTCATCACCCTGGGGAGCTCCAGTGTTGTTTGTTAAGAAGAAAGATGGAACCTTTCGAATGTGCATCGATTACAGAGAACTCAACAAGGTGACTGTCAAGAATCGTTATCCCTTGCCCCGAATCGATGATTTGTTTGATCAACTACAAGGTTCTAGCTACTATTCGAAAATCGATTTAAGATCAGGTTATCACCAACTGAGAGTCCGTGAAGAGGATGTCTCGAAAACAACGTTTAGAACTCGTTATGGTCATTATGAGTTCATGGTTATGCCATTTGGGTTAACCAACGCACCAGCGATTTTCATGGACTTGATGAATCGCGTTTGCAAGCCATATCTCGATAAATTCGTCATCGTCTTCATTGATGATATTCTGATCTATTCTAAGTCTAAAGAGGAGCACGAACAACATCTTCGTTTGATTTTAGAGTTACTCAAGAAGGAGCAATTGTATGCAAAATTTTCAAAGTGTGATTTCTGGATGCGTGAGGTGCAATTTCTTGGTCATATCGTTAATGATCAGGGGATTCACGTTGATCCAATCAAAGTTGAGGCAATTAAGAATTAGCCTGCGCCTAAGACACCAACGGAAATTCACCAATTCCTTGGTTTGGCAGGGTATTATAGACGCTTCATTGAGGGATTTTCAAAGATAGCCCAACCTCTTACGGCGCTAACGCATAAAGGAACGACATATAACTGGAATGAAAAGCGTGACGCCGCTTTTCAGCTACTAAAGCAGAAACTTTGTAGCGCACCAATATTATCCCTACCAGAGGGTAGTGATGATTTCGTGGTGTATTGTGATGCATCGAAGCAAGGATTAGGTTGCGTGTTGATGCAAAGAGAAAAGGTCATAGCTTATGCCTCTCGTCAATTAAAGATTCACGAGCAGAATTATACAACTCATGATTTGGAGTTGGGAGCAGTCATTTTCGCGTTGAAAATTTGGAGACATTATCTTTATGGTACCAAGTGTACTATCTACACTGATCACAAAAGTCTCGAGCATATCTTTGCTCAAAAGGAGTTGAACATGAGGCAACGTCGTTGGGTGGAAATTCTTAATGACTACGATTGCGCAATTAGATACCATCCAGGCAAGGCTAATGTAGTAGCTGATGCCTTAAGTCGGAAGGATAACCCCAAGCCTAGGAGAGTTCGTGCTTTGCAACTCACTATCCATACAGGATTACCGGATCAGATCCGGAATGCACAACTTGAAGCACTCAAAGATGAGAACATCGAATTAGAATCCTTGCGGGGTATGGATAAGTTACTGGAAGTTAGATCCGATGGTATCCGGTATTGTGCGAGCCGAATATGGATTCCCGTGTATGGAAATTTGAGGGAATTGATTATGGATGAAGCCCATAAGTCTCGTTACTCTATTCATCCAGGCTCGGATAAGATGTACCAAGATTTGAAACCGATTTACTGGTGGCCTAAGATGAAAGCAGACATTGCCACTTACGTAAGCAAATGCTTGACTTGTTCAAAAGTTAAGGCGGAATACCAGAAACCGGCAGGGTTACTCCAACAACCAAAAATTCCCGAGTGGAAATGGGAGGGGATTGCTATGGATTTTATCACAAAGTTACCCCGTACAGCAAGTAGATGTGATACAATTTGGGTAATTGTTGATCGCTTAACTAAGTCGGCACATTTTCTACCGATCAAGGAAACTGATACCTTCGAGACATTAGGCAAACTTTATCTTAAAGAGATCGTCTCGCGACATGGAGTACCAGTTTCTATCATATCGGATCGAGACGCCCGATTTACGTCCAAATGTTGGGAATCTCTACATGAAGCATTGGGATCGCGTCTGGATATGAGTACTGCATATCATCCTCAGACCGATGGCCAAAGTGAAAGGACCATACAAACTCTTGAGGACATGCTGCGTGCATGTGCTATTGATTTTGGTGAAAGTTGGGATAAACACTTACCCTTAGTGGAATTCTCTTATAACAACAGTTATCACACCAGTATTGGTGTAGCTCCGTTTGAAGCACTTTACGGGCGAAAGTGTAGATCACCTCTATGTTGGGCGGAAGTTGGTGACAGTCAACTCACAGGTCCTGAGTTGGTACTCGAGATAACAGAGAAAATCGTGCAAATTCGTAATCGTATGGCAGCCGCACGAGATAGACAGAAAAGTTATGCTGATAAACGGCGAAGACCTTTGGAATTTGAGGAAGGAGACAAGGTCTTGTTAAAGGTCTCACCCTGGAAGGGTGCGTTTTTGTAAACGTGGTAAGTTAAACCCAAGATACATTGGACCATTCGAGATTGTTAATAGAGTTGGTCTATCAGCTTATGAACTAAACTTACCAGCGGAGCTAAGTGGGGTACATAACGTTTTTCACGTGTCGAATTTAAAGAAATGTTTAGCTGATGAAACATTAATCACTCCACTTGAGGAGTTGCATGTAGACGAACAACTTCGATTTATCGAAGAACCGGTGGAAATTATGGACCGGGAGGTTAAACAGTTAAAGCGTAGAAAAATTCCAATCGTTAAAGTTCGTTGGAACTCGAGACATGGTCCTGAATTCACTTGGGAACGCGAAGATCAGATGATGAAGAAATATCCCAGACTATTCAAGGTTCAGCCTTCGTCTAGTTCAGGTACTGGTTTAATTTTCGCGGACGAAAATTCTTCAACAAGGGGATGATGTGACGACTGAGAATTTTTGTTTTCTTTTCTTTGTGTCTAGCTCATTAACTTTTATCACGTTACGCAATTTTCGAGGACGAAAATTCTTCAACAAGGGGATACTGTGACAATCCGACTTTTCAGGTCATTCTCTGACATTAACTGAACGTAAAACGTATTAAATGTTGTGTGAACATTTATGTGCTTATCTGCGTTGACTTTAGCAATTAGGGTTTTGTGTGATCAATCACTACGAGCATGCACGGAAGATTAAACGTTTACCATTCTATGATTTTATGTGGAATTAAAAATATATATGATTAAACTATATTTATATATTTGTGTAATTAAAGGATTTTAATTACAAACTATTAATAATAGAGTTATATGTGACTTAAATATAAGTTATGAGCTTTAAATGTCTAGGTTATGATTTTATGTGACTTTAAAATATATAATGGTGGAATTATATTCCATGATTTATTTTAGTAAAACAAAATTTATAATTCTTATAAACGTTATACGATTTATACATTTTTACATTCCTCGTATATTCGTTGTTAAAAACATTTCCTGTCAATTTCGTTAGCTCTCGTTAACACCCTTCTAAACTTTAAGGACCACTTTGCCAATTCCTAAACTTTTTCTAACTAAACAAAGCTACAAGGATTAATTTAGAAATTCCCCAAACCTTGTGCCACCTTTGTAAGTTTGTGAGGGACTGGATTTGCCAATCTACCAAAGTAGATTTAAATGCCATTTACGGCATTATTCATGACCGGCGGTTTCTCACGACCACCATCATTCCGGTCATTGAATCCGGCAATCAAGGCTGTACCATTTCCATTGAGACCCCCAAGCAGTTTATATAACCTGGCAAATCATTGAAGAACCTACACAAATCCTCCCACTCTCTCTCGACTGCCGCGAAGAAAAAAATAAAAAAACCCACCAAGCTCCACCGTATACTTTGAAATTCCGGCTAACCACTTCACCATCGACCTTCATTTGACCACCACTGAGACCGCCTTGCGTCACCGATCGAGCGGGAGTCGTCAATTCTCGAATCGGAGCAAGATACTGTGTGACTATCGGAACTTCGGGACGCGTTTTCGGTGGCTAAAACCTATAATCTCGCATCCACACTCTGAGGTAAATGGTTGTCGTTGATTTTCGCACACTTTTCTGTGTTTAATTTTAGATTCGCGATTTTCCGGTCGCCGGAAAATATCTCCGGCGACATTAGGGTTGTGGGTGAAGTAGATGACATGGTTCGGGTACGGGTTATATATTTTCCTTTCCGTATATGAAACAGACGCCAAGCTGGCACGAATGGTTTAGGTTCTGGGCGTGTGCACGAGGGACGCGGGTTCGAGTCCTGGCGCCACCATTTTTGCCCTTTTATTCCCCTGTTTTCGATTAAGCAGTTTTCCTGATCAATATTTCGAGATAAAAGGGTTCGGACGGGCTTCTTAACACAAACAGGCCTCTCGGCCGAGTGGTGTGTTTGTTGTGTTGCTTCGTGGAGGTCTCGGGTTCGAACCCGGTGACCTCCCTGCTCGCTGTTTCTGTTTTTTTTTTAACAATTGATCATTAGATTTTGTCCCAAAGTTGTCCCTAATTGTATCCTAAACCCGTAAAATTATATTTGAGACATTTACACCCCATAAATCATATTTAACTTGTCATTTTAAATAATAAATATAGTTTTAAAACCTATAAATATATATATTGATATAAAACTTTGGGTTTACCTCAAAAGAGGAAATATATATATATATATATATATATATATATATATATATTGTGTGTGGATTGTTATAAATATATATATACATGACGTTGGCTTGAAACGAAGTGATCTTTGGTGTAAACCATAGAATGTTTTAGAAAACTATTTAAGAACGTCGTTTTGGACTAGAAACATAAAATACACGGTTTTGGATTATGATTCACCATAAATTGTTGTCCCTTTTCAAAATTAATATTTAAATCATTGGATTTAACATATTTATGTATATATATTTATAACTTGTTAAAAACTTTATTATCAACGTCACTTGAACATTTATTTAAATATATATATGATATATATGTATTTACTTAGAAAATATATATTAAAGATATATATTGGATTTTCTCGCGTTATTTCGATATTCGCTCGGATTTGGCACACGTGCCATCCTCGACTTATTCCGGATTTCACGATTCCTCGTTTTTATCGTTTACGTTAGAATTGATAGTTTAGAACACACACTTATACTCGTATGCTCGTTAGGTGATTGATTGCTTGCACAAGACTCGTTCTTGCTACTTGATTTAACTATTTGTCTGGAAACCTTGCCGAGCAACCTAAGGTGAGTTTCACGGCCCCATTTTACTGTTTTAAATCCTGTTGGGGGAGATTAACATGCATGAACTATACAACTGAGATAATTAGACTTTTATATATCACTTGAAGTACTTGTAGCACACTGATACAACAAAGTCCTTCTTATGGTACCGTTAGTATTAATGACGATAGCGGGAAATATATTGTAGTACTACTGGGTCTGACAAACCCCACCCGGGTCAGTCGCTCTGACACGATTGGATATCGAACGGGTGTTATATTCGTCCTAAACACAACAAGGCAAACTATAAACAACTGTTAGCTTCGGTGACCATCAACGTGCGAAGTTTCATGTATATAGCCTAGCTAGCTATTTGATATATATTAGTGATTATGCTCTTACAACTTGACGTTGTTGAACGGTCAATCTTAAACTGAACTTGGAATGTTATTGAACTGATAAACCTGTGAACTCACCAACCTTTGTGTTGACACTTTAGCAAGTTATATCTCAGGTCGCTAAACTGGAATGTCTGCCACGAGCTAGGATGCACCACATAAGGATTACTATTACCATGCATGCATCATAGACTTATTTATTTATCAAACTTATTAACTTTTGGTTTGCGCATGTTTTGGCGCTTGAACAATTATTACAACTTTGTCGATTACGCTTCCGCATTTAAAAACGTATTTACTCTGGTATTACTTTTACATTGCATATAGACTGTTCGTATGGCTAATGTGTTCGATCCTGGTTTGTCACGCTCCCTGCGGCGCATTGTCGCGCGTGGGATTTTTGGGGGTGTGACAGTATCATCTTTGTTTCTAACGGCAAAGTGTATTTCGTTTCGTGGTTTTTTCCGTGCGTGTCTTGGTTTCATATCATCTTCGTTTTTTTAACGGTAAAGTGTAATTCGTTTCGTGGTTGTATTTCTCTTTGTGGGTGTGTGTCTCAACTTTGGGGGCTGCCTAAGTCTCTTTCTGAAGAACAAAAGCAAAGTTTCAATTAGCGGCGATCGGGGGGGAGGGGAGGTGGTGGTGGTGAGGGTTCCCATCTTGGTGTGAGTGTGTTTTAGGGTACAACTGTCGTCTACGGTGTTGTGTGAGTTCTTGGCGTGCGTGCGAAATCGGGCTCTGGGCCGATAAATCTGGGATGGGTAATTGGGTGGGGTAGACAACATGTTTTTCCTTCCCTGTTATGGCACTCTCCGTTCGTATGGCGTGTGTTTGTTCCTTTCGTGTTCAAGCTAGGTTTTCGGTCAGTATTGGGCTTTTGAGTTTTTTGATTGAGCTCATTTATATATCTTGAGGTATTAAGGGTTCCTTCTTATCTTTCTCGATGCGTAGTTGGGTGGGGGTAGACGACATGTTTTTCCTTTCATGTTATTGCACTCTCTGTTCGTATGGCGTGCGTTTGTTCCTTGCGTGTTCAAGCCGGGGTGTTGGTCAGTATTGGGGTTTTGAGTTTTTTGATCGAGCTCATTTATATATCTTGAGGTATTAAGATTTCCTTCTTATCTTCTTTGAGGGCTCATGGAGTTTATGGTGTGGCTTTCATACTTGTTGGGGTATTCTGGAGTTCTTTGAATGCAAGCTTTTATGAGTGCCTGCTCTCGCACTGGGATGGTATAGGGTATTGCTTTGGATGAGTTATGCTATTGATGGTATGGCTGAACCGTGGCTCTGATGGGTGTCTGTGGTGGATGCAGCCTTAAGATTTGCTTAAAAAATTTGGTTAGTTGTCTTCATTGGAAGCTCGTGTATCAACAACCTCTTTTAAGGTTAGGGTTCTTGTCGGGAGGCTTCGTTGTTTCGGAAGACGAAGTCCCCCAGCCGGAAAGTCACCTCCCTTACTTTGGCGTTGTAATACCCTTCTATCTTCTTTTTATACCTTGCTTCGTTAATTGCTACCATGTTTCAGTGTTCTTCTGTTAGTGAGAGGTTGACCAGTAGCTCGGTGTCATTGGTTTCTCCGTTCATGCTCAGGGTTCGTGGGGAAGGCATTCCTACTTCTGCCGGAATGACCGCTTCGGTGCCGAACGTTAGGCTGAACGGTGTATGGCCGTGACCGGTTCGTTCGGTGGTACGTATGGCCCATATGGCGCTCAGCAGTTCCTTGACCCAATTCTTCCCATGTTCTCCTAACCTTGCTTTTATACCTGTCACGATGCTCTGGCTTACCCGTTTAACCTGGCCGTTGGCTTGGGGGTGAGCCACCGAGGTGAATATCTGTAACTCTTTGCACCAGGCTCTAAAGGGGTTATCTGCGAACTGCTTCCCATTGTCCGAGATGATCTTTCCTGGTTAGCCGAAGCGGCAGCATATATATTCCCATACGAAGTTGACCATTTGTTTACCTTTTATGGTCGCTAGTGGCCGCACCTCCACCCACTTGGTGAAGTAGTCCACTGCGACCACTAGGAATTTTACCCTTCCTGGTGCCTCTTGGAAGGGGCCGACCAACTATGTCTATCGCCCATTTGTTGAACGACCAAGGTGACGTAATGGGTATCATGCCGTATTTTGGAGTTCTTTGGATGCTGGTGTGTACCTGGCAACCCCGACATTTGTGAATTTCTCGCTCGGTGTCAGAGTACATCATTGGCCAGTAGAACCCAGTGTTGAGCATTCTGGTAACTATCGATTAGGGCCCGGAGTGGGTACTGCAAATACCTTGGTGGAACTCCCGGATCATGTATTCCCCTTCTTCCTCGGTGAGGCACCAACACAATGGTTGTTAGTAAGCGGTTTTGTATAGCCTTCCATCCTTCAGTGTGTAGTTGACGAATTGTAACTCTATTTTCTTGGCCTCTCGGCCATCCGGTGGGAGGGTGCCATCTGTGAGGTATCTTATGAATGGCACCATCCAACCGGAGGTGTCAGCCTGTAGTTCGTTTACTTCGGCCACTTCACCTATCGCTGCGTTGATTACTTCTACTGGGATCTACTTGGTAAGGTGGGTGAAAGCTAGAGATGCTAATTTGCTAAGTGCGTCGGCCTTCCTGTTCTGACCACGCGGTATCTGTGTGATTTCGAATTCAGAGAAGTTAGAGGCGATTTCTTTCTAGCGGTCCGCGTACTTCTGCAGGGTTGCCTCTCTTATTTCGAATTTCCTTTCACCTGGTTGGCCACGAGTAGGGAGTCTACCCGCGCGGCTAGCATAGTAACACTCATCTTCTTAGCCAGCCGTAGGCCTACCAACAATGCTTCGTATTCGGCCTCATTGTTGGTGCTTGGGAAATTAAGTCTGACAGTGTACGTTACCTCCACGTCGTGCGGGTCTATCAGGACAAGCCCTTCGTCGGACCCCTCTTTGCTGGAGGCCCCGTCGGTGTAAAGTGTCCAAGTGTCCGGGCTGGATATTGCTGGGGGAGGCGGCTGCTCGGTGACCGTCTCGTCGTTGGGTTCCCCAATTTCTAGTTTGGTGATAAAATCCGCTAAGACTTGCCCCCTTGATAGCGGTTCGAGGGCGGAACCCTAGGTCATGCTCACCAACTCTATGGCCCATTTTGCGAAACGTCTGGAAGTCTCAGGCCGGTGTACTATCTCTCTTAGCAGATAATTTTTCAGGACTGTGACTTTGTACGCCTGGAAGTATCGGCAGAGCCTTCTAGTCGTGTGAACCAACGCTAGGAGGAGCCTTTCCAATTTCGAGTACCTCATTTTCGGGTCCGTCATCGTCCCGCTGACGAAGTACATTGGTATCTGCGTGCTCGCCCGTTCGGTACAGAGAATTGAACTGAGTACTCTTTTCCCTACGGCCAGGTACAAAATCACTTCTTCTCCGAGCTCTGGCGCTGTCAGCTCCGGCAATTCCAAAAGGGTTTTCTTTGACGCTGAGAACGCTGCTGCAGCTTCTTCGGCCTATAGGAAATTCTCTTTGCTTGTGCATATTTTCAGTGTGTCGAAGAATGGCATGGACTTCTCTACCAGCTTGGATATGAACCGATGTAGCGCGGCGAGCCGCCCGTTGAGGCACTGCAACTCTTTCAGCGTTTGGGGTGACCTCATATGGCTTATGGCCTTTACCTTTTCAGGATTGGCCATGATATTTTTTTCAGTGATTATGTGGACCAAGAACTTGCCTTTCTTCATGTCGAATGAGCATTTGGCGGGATTTAGCTTCATATTGGCCGTACGGAGTTGCACGAACGTTTCCTCGACGTCCCTCATTAACTCTTCTTCTGTCTGGCTTTTGATAACGAGATCGTCGAAGTATGCCTCCATGTTTCGCCCTATTTTATTTTTGAACACCTTGTCTATCAGCCGCTGGTATGTTGCTCCGGCGTTTTTTAGGCCGAAAGGCATCTTCGTATAGCAGTACGTCCCTTTGTCCGAGTGGAATGCAGTTTTTTCTTCGTCTTGCTCAGCCATCTGTATCTGGTGGTACCCCTTGTATGCGTCGAGGAAACACTTGTAGGTGTACCCCGACAGCGCATCTACCTTCGCGTCGATTGGTGGTAAATGGTAGCAATCTTTAGTGTGTGTGTGTGGGGGGGGGGGGGGGGTGGGGGAGGGGGGAGGGGCACTGGTATCATTGATTTGGGGTGTGTGCGTCTTGGTGCCTACAACTACTCTCCCGGGAGAGGGATGAGCGCGTGAGTTTTTTTGGTGTTAAAATATTGGGCACTCCTGAAAATGTTGCCTTTGCGGTGTGCAATAGTTGAAAGTGGATTACAGGATTGGTGTACATGTGTATGAACTAGGAAACGGTCACTGACTTGGAACACATTGTAAATAATGATTGTTTATGATTAGAACAATCAATTATAAGACTCACAGATAAGAACACATTTATAAAGCTCTCAACTGGTTTCACCTACACACTCTCAGAACTATGTTTTTCCTAAACACTTTGACCTTATATATAGGTCACTGTCCAACGAACCAAAACATCTAAGACCTAGCAATAGACACATAAAATGTTCTAATAGACTCCCCCTTGTCTTATGCTAGTCTTCAAAAGTTTCTTGAAGCCTCTACTCCTCCCAGATTTGCTTCTTGTTATTGCCCGACTGAATTCCAAATGCGAAACAAATTCCGATCACCTTCTGGAACTGCAATGCCTATTCCGAAACAAATTCTGATCAAGTTTTGCAGAAAATCAGCTTGAACGTCAGACACTGAAGTCTGAACCGTTGTTACTGCTTCAGAAACAGACACTGCAGGAGTAGCTGATGTAGAAACACCAGACCGAGGCTGTAAGATAAATTTTTGTACACCTTTCGTCTTTTTCTTCAGCCTACCCCCAGCCACTGATTTCTGTCTCTTCTTTCCTGAAAGAACTGTTGACGACCCAACAACCGACTTCTTACCTTTACCAGAAATCACATCAGCATCTGGATCATAATATTTATCAGATTCAGATGAGGCCACTGCATCATACACACGATCTTTGTAACGATCGTTGTTCTTGTTCTTGCTGATCCGGTAGGCAAAATGTTCAGCACTACCTTTCCTGAGCTTAACATATTTCGAGTTGATTAAGACTCTCACAAACGGATCGTTTGTATCAGAGAAGTCTTCGGAATCAGCTTCAGCATTCAGAAAGTCATCATCAGTCTCAGATTCATCATCAAGGACATTCACCGACGGTGTCTCTGTCACAGTAACCGATGCTGAGACCACCGTTTCAGTTCTAGGCGGCTGAGATACTTGTTCTGGTTCTTGATGTAGCGGTTCCTGAACCACTGGGACTTGTCTCTTAGTTCTTTTCACCCGACCTTGTATTGGTATTTGGTTCTGTTCAATGATCCAACTGTAATCCAACTCCTCTGAATCACTACCATCATCATGATGAGGCGCACCCGTTACTGGTGGCACATAATTGACATTGGCAAGATGGCCAATCAATCTTTTCAGCTTAGGTTGAAATTCAAGTGCTTTCTTCTGATAAGACGCTAAAGCACCAACACTAGCTTCCGTCATATGTTTCAACTCCATTCTGTGTGCATCATTCTTTATCAAATCCGGGTATTTGTCATTCAACACCATTTGAAGGAATCTGGGATAAATTGCTGCTTTCTTTTGACGTTGAGTCAAATTGTCTTGCATATAATGGAAAATCATCCCAGAGACATTGTAGGAACGATTCATCACCAGTGCATTCATCAAGGATAGAATTATCTGTTGGACTTCATCATGACCTAAAATTCGATGTCCCAAACAGACTAACAGCACATGGGCAAGATACTTGTACGGCACACTTGATGTGCTCGGAACGTACCTAAAAATGCTACTAAAACCTATGTCAATAATGGAATTTAAACAAACATTACATCAATCAAGTTGTCAAAAGCGAAACAAAGTCATAAATATTAATTGTTCATCCCAACGGTCTAGGCGGTGTTAAACGCCTAGCCTACAATCATGTTCATAGCATAAAAACAAATAAAGTTTGAATCTTTAACAGTGAACATAACTGAAACTAAGAATTCAAAACAAGAAACGAGAAGAACCGAATGAATTGATGATGATTTGATGATCGATTCTTGATTCCTTGATGGTTCTCCTTGTTCCCAGCTCTCTCCTGTCTCTAAAAATCGCCTTAGTTCGTTCCTCTGCCGTCTGGAAGTCGTGCCTCATCGACTGGAACCCTAAAACCCAATTTTATATCGCGAAACCTTCTTTTGCGGGTTTTAGACCTCCAAGCGTATCGCTTGGAGGTGTGTTCTCTCTAGGCGATACGCCTACCGCCTATGCCGCGACAAAACAGTCGGTCAAACCGACTTATGACCTCTGTTGACTTCTCCTTTCCGGGCGTATCGCCTACTGCTCATCAGGTCCCAGGCGATACGCCGGGAACAGCTTGTTCAGCACTTGTCTTTCTTTTTCTTCTATTCTTTTCTTGGCCTCGGGAATTCATCAAAACTGCAAAACTTACATAAAAATATAAAAAGGACCCAAAGGCACAAACTTTAATAAAAACAATTAAAACAACTGCAAACCGACTCACATTGACTCAAATATAAACACAAAAGACACCGGAAATGAGATGTAGTTGCAACACATCAAACATCCCCACACTGACTCTTTTTTCGTCCTCGAAAAGTACTGCAATGGAATCATAACCAGGAACTTGACTTCTAAAACATTTCACATTTAAATTCCAACATCCACCATTCAAATCCACAATCCATAATGTACTAGCACACTAACTACGATTGCCGATATTTCTATCCGACTAAACCCAATCACCAACCTTTTCTTTCGCCCCCATGTGTTTATGAAATTACCAGATATAAGTTCAGCTGCCTATGGATCCCACTAAAGAAAGGTCAAGTTCAACCTACTACCGAATCAAATTCAGTCAAAGCAAAAGGGTATAAATGATTTAATTTATATATTTTCTCCAACCCCCCTTAAACCAGATACTAGGATGTCCAAAGAATAACTAATTGATGGAATGCAACTTCTTGAGCATTTATTCACTACTTTAACATTTTTTTTTCTTTTCCATGTTTTCATTTTTTTAATTGGTTACTTTTGCCTAAACTTACCAACGGACATCACCAGAGGTACTCTTTCACAAGGTCTTACCCCCGAAATCATACGTGAGTATTCTGCCCGCGAGATCCAAAACATCATTAGAGGCACTCTGCTGCAGGATACTATCCTCAGTTCGTACATGAGTATTTTGCTCTTTCACTCTAATTCATTAACCAAATTATTAACTACATGCTCATTTGAAATTCTAAGGACATAGGAGTATCTAGCCTAAAGGGGTCTCTTCCTTCCTAATCATCAGATTCAGAATCCCTATCACTCCTAAAATGGGAACCCACTAGCAGACTGATTAGCATATTTATACAACAAATAAACACATAGGCTATTTAAGCTACTCCTAGATCAGCTGGGCCTACCAACACATCATAGACTAGTAATGCTTTCCATTCAACCAAACTTATCACTTTTCCCAAATTAATCATTAATTAACATTTAAGCACAAAATAGACAAACAAATCCCAGTTTTACTATCATTTTCCATTTAATTGCAGCCAGAATCTCGGACATTTTTGAACAATTTTTCAATTTTTTTTCAAATATTTAAAGACTCAATACGAAAGTATCCCATCCCCACACTTGAATTACACATTGTCCTCAATGTGGAATGGAAATAAAAATAAAGCAGAAATAAAAATAAACACAATAAAAATAAAATAAAACAAGTTGAAACGTGTTCACCTGAAACTCCAGAGACTCAGCACATCGATCGCAAACGAACCACCGCAATCTCGGTAACCAGAAATAATAAAAATTTCAAATTAAAATTTTTCTGACTTACCTCCTCCAGGCGTATCGCCTACAACCATGCATTTCCTAGGCGATACGCCTGGAGCTGTATACAACCAACCCGCATGAGACTTCCACGCGTATCGCCTATAACCAACCAACCTCCAGGCGATACGCTTGGAACGTGATTTCCAGAGAATTTTTGGAATTTGACCCCAAAAATTTCTTATCTCTTTTGCTCCACAGCAGGTCTATGGTCGAAAAACTCAGCAAAAACCTACACTTTTGACCTGCACAACTCCCCTTTTCCAAATCTTGAATCTCCAGAATCACCTGCAAACACCAAAAACACACAACCAAAAGACGCAACATACACAAAAACCAAAAATTGCAGAAAATAAAACAAAACTACATAATATACAAACCGGACATTGCATCAATTAGCACAAAACTGAACCACAACCTCCCAAACCATCCGGAGGCTTCGATTTCACATCTTTGCTCACAAAACTACCGGTTTTTACCCGGTTTTCCTCTAACCAACTATCTACCAACTTCCTAGCCCATAAAGCAACTAACTTTCCTTCTCTAAACAACATCTTAACCTTCCAATGCTTGAACCGACCCGGAAGAAAACCAACCTTACCTAGAAAACTCATTTCCGGGTCATGTGTAGTAACAATCACATGCAACCTCCCCACACTTGGTCTAAACTCTACCTCATCATACAAAATACCTAAATCACCAAGTGTGGCCTTTCTAACTACCTCTTCAACCACCAATTCACTCTCTACACTCACCAACTCTTCGGGTTCTCCTAACGGGTCAAAATACTCATTCTTATCAATTAACTCATCTAACCCCCCGGTATCTTCCCCACACTTATCCTCTATCACCACTTCATCCTCAACTACCTCACCTACCTTCTCAACTACCTCACCGGGTTCTTCTAATGGGTCAAAAATTTCATTTTTATCAACTATCTCAACTAACCCCCCGGTGTTCTCCCCACACTCATCCTCTTCAAACTCATCATCATCCAACCGATTTCCTACAACCACAAGATCTATGAAGGACATAAAAGTACCTATCAAACACACCGATTCGGTGCCCCTATCCTCACGTCTACCCACTTCAAACACTACACTCTCATGGTTAACCCTCAAAGTAATCGTGCCCGCAAAAACATCAACTAGCGCCCGGGCGGTCCTAAGGAAAGGCCTACCTAAAATCAAAGGGCAACTAGCATCATATGCACTGTCAACTACCACAAAGTCTATAGGGAACAAAAATTTATCAATTTGAACAAGCACATTTTCCACTATTCCTTTGGGCCTAACAATCGACCTATCTGCTAAAGAAATCGTCATCCTAGTCGGTTCTAACTCGCCTAGTCCTAGGTGCATGAAAACAGAATATGGCATAACATTAATAGAAGCACCTAAATTAGCTAAAGCACAAGTAACAGACGAATTACCAAAAGAACAAGGGATTGTAAAGATACCAGGATCAGTCAATTTTTCAGGCAATCTATTTTGAACTACAGCAGAACAATTAGCATCAAGAGTAACATCAGAAAAACTTTCAAGCTTCTTTTTATTTGTTAACATGTCTTTTAAAAATTTAGCATACTTAGGCATTTGTTTAATAACATCAGTAAAAGGTAATGTAACCCTAAGCTTCTTAAGAAGCTCTAAGAACTGCCCATATTCACGCACATTTTTCTGTTGGATTAATCGTTCAGGATAAGGCACACGCTTCAAATCATCGGCCGTGATCGGCTGAGGCGCAAAACGGACTGTTTTCTTCTCTCTCACTGCCTCCCACTTCAGTGGCTTCTCTCCATCCGATGGTCTCTTCACTCCCTCAACCTCGACGTTAGGTGCGGTACTTGCTGGCGTAACGCTCTCGTGCACCCTCCCGTCAGGCGTTTCCAACACAATCTCCTCATCAACCGGCTCTTCCTCAACAACTGCCGGTGATGGACTCTGAACAACTCTCCCGCTCCTAGTAGTGATAGGATTGACATTGGCACTAGGATTCTTGTAAGTGCTACCAGAAAACTGACCCCCACGGGAATTTAGCTCCTTCAGCTGCTTTGCAATATCTCCAACCGAACGCTGCAAGTCCAGGAACGAAGCTTGTTGATTTCTCAATAACGTGTCATGCTCAGCTAGCTTCTTCTGCGTTCCTTCATCTCTCGCCACAATTTGCTGCAGGATCTGGGTCTAGTTAGCCATAAGCTCTCTGATCTCCTTAAAACCAGCCCCGTCATCTCCTCCACCATAGTTATTCCTCGGTGGAAAACCAGGTGGGTTACCTCCCTCTCGCCATCCTGAATTCTGGCCACTCCTCCACCCAGACTGGAAAGAATTACCGAACTGGTTTCGGTTTCCAATGTAGTCCACCTGCTCAGCGGGAGAAAGCGGGCAGTCTCGAGTGTCATGAGCGCCTCTGCACAGCTCACATTTGGCTTTGATATGGAGTTTGATTTCTTCTAAAGCTTTGTAAATATTCTCTAACTCCCTAGGTGGCATGGTTTCTGAGCCAATGTGATTGACACCCCGGGTAGATGTAGATGGTGCGAGTGATCTAGTCGGGGCCAAGGTGGCTCTCCGACCTCTGGGTGCCTGCTGTTCAGCAAGTGCGAAGCTCTCAAATAATGATTTGCATTCGTCAACAGTGAGCTTCTCCATCATA
Source organism: Deinandra increscens subsp. villosa (assembly GCA_039602395.1). NCBI lineage: Eukaryota > Viridiplantae > Streptophyta > Magnoliopsida > Asterales > Asteraceae > Deinandra > Deinandra increscens. The sequence continues at coordinate 107,796,458 of JBCNJP010000027.1, forward strand.
TGCCCTCCAGTCGAAATATTTGAAATCCTTCTGAACAGAATAAGGAAGTCCATTATAGAACTTTTCTATGATCGCCCAGTCCGTCAACCCGTGTTGCGGACATCTACTCAGAAGGGTGTTGAATCTTTCGTACGCGACAGAATAAGGCTCATCGGGGTCCATCCTGAAAGAGTGGATTTCCTCCCGAGTACGTGAAGCCTTGGCTGGGGGATGATACTTCTTCAGGAATTTTAACATCAGATCGTCCCAGGTGGCGATTGAGTTAGGCGGAAGCGTCTCGAGCCACTCGGCGGCTCGAGACGTAAGGGAGAATGGGAACAGACGCAGATAAATGATTTCGTTCGCGACTCCCGTGAGTCCGAACGTGTTGCAGATTCGAATAAAGCATGAAATATGCGTCGGTGCATCTTCGTCCTCACGTCCATGGAATTGTATGGAATGCGTCAAAGCGTTGATGACGTGGGACGGAACTTACCAATTTGCGGTGTTGGCAATGTCAGGCTGAGCGATAGCGAACCGGGCCTCGGTGACTCCGGCGCTGGCCTGCTCGTGGATGGTGCGACGTGCCGCCATGGATGATAGATCGGGGAATGGAATGGGTTTGGTGTTGCATGTGGTTTGTGTGGAAGAAGATGGTTTGGAATGGGTGGTAGAAATGATGAACGCCTCTAGCTCCGTGCGTAGAAGGCGAAACCGCTCACGAATATCCGCGTCAGGATCAGAAAGTGGTGATAACTCCGGAGGACCTCGTGAACGGGTGTGTGGCATAAAACGGGGAAAGTGACTCACAGAAAAAATTAAAAGAAAAATTTAACCTAAAAATCTAGACTCAAAAACGGAAACCTAAGACTCTAGACACGGACAAACCCAAAAGACTCAAATTTCCTAACGACGACCTAAGTTAATCTTGCTATTGCCAAGTGTCCCCGGCAACGGCGCCAAAAACTTGATGTGCTCGGAACGTACCTAAAAATGCTACTAAAACCTAGACCTAAACCTAGACCTAGACACACCTAAATTTTACCGAAAACCCTAAAACTGAACCGAACCCTAAGGCAAGTGTACCTGTCGGATCGTAGTAAAGCTAAGGAAGACCGGGAATATCGAACCCTGAGGACACTCTAAAGACCAAAACTTAACCTAGACCTAGAAATTGGAAATACTGAGTAATTTGAGTTTTTAATTGAGATTTGAGAATTGAATTAAGATTAACTAATGCAACTAACAAACGGACAGCAGGAAACTCAGGAAACGATCAGATATGAGAAAGACACCACCTAGACCTAGAATCCCAACCAACACCTACTACTCATCTGGCTATGACAACTCTGATGGCAGCTAATTCACCTTTTAAGTCCTTCTTAGCAAATGTTCCTAACGTTCGGACAGGAGTTCACCTTGTGGGTACATCCAACCTCAACTAGACCTAACCACCCTCGAAACAATCTAAGGCACCTTAAGCTAGCAGGAACTACCACTAATCAACACAACTGACACGGAATAGCAAGCTAACTAATTTCCTAGGGAATCCCTCTTCCGATGGCAATGTGATCCTAATCCACTAGTCAACCCGACTATCCGACCTAGCTATCACCTTCCGGCTTCTCTAACTAGGGCAGCACACTAGAATCAGAGAATTCATCAAAATACTAAACTATGAAAATCAAGACAGATAATCAAATCAATCACAAACACACAGTCACGCAACCGATTACCCAACCCAAACCGAAAGACATTCGCAGGCTAAGTAGTTTAGTAAATTAGTTCAAACCCTAACTTTAGTGGTCATATGCATACAATCATGTCAATAATGGAATTTAAAGAAACATTACATCAATCAAGTTGTCAAAAGCCAAACAAAGTCATAAATATTAATTGTTCATCCCAACGGTCTAGGCGGTGTTAAACGCCTAGCCTACAATCATGTTCATAGCATAAAAACAAATAAAGTTTGAATCTTTAACAGTGAACATAACTGAAACTAAGAATTCAAAACAAGAAACGAGAAGAACCGAATGAATTGATGATGATTTGATGATCGATTGTTGATTCCTTGATGGTTCTCCTTGTTCCCAGCTCTCTCCTGTCTCTAAAAATCGCCTTAGTTCGCTCCTCTGCCGTCTGGAAGTCGTGCCTCATCGACTGGAACCCTAAAACCCAATTTTATATCGCAAAACCTTCTTTTGCGGGTTTTAGACCTCCAAGCGTATCGCTTGGAGGTGTGTTCTCTCTAGGCGATACGCCTACCGCCTATGCCGTGACAAAACAGTCGGTCAAACCGACTTATGACCTCTGTTGACTTCTCCTTTCCGGGCGTATCGCCTACTGCTCATCAGGTCCCAGGCGATACGCCTGGAACAGCTTGTTCAGCACTTGTCTTTCCTTTTCTTCTATTCTTTTCTTGGCCTCGGGAATTCATCAAAACTGCAAAACTTACATAAAAATATAAAAAGGACCCAAAGGCACAAACTTTAATAAAAACAATTAAAACAACTGCAAACCGACTCACATTGACTCAAATATAAACACAAAAGACACCGGAAATGAGATGTGTTTGCAACACATCAACACTCAATGATGATTTGTACACCCATTCCTTACTTGGATCGTCGGTATACCAAATCCGCTTTAAGAAAGCCACATTTACCTCATGTGGGAATTCAATCCGTGCATTTGTCGCATCTGACTCTAAATGTAGAACCCTGCGTATATCTGCCTCAGAGACTTCAACAGGTCGTCCTTGTACATTTGCAACAATTCTGATTGGAGAATCAGTAATTGTATGAGCTGTGTTCCAAAATTCCAGAATGATATCCCGATAAACTTCACACTGCTGAGTGATGGCATAGTGAATCCTTGAACGTCTCAGAAAATCAAAAATTCCCGGTCCTCCAAAGTTATCAAGTTTGCTTCGTGCAACCCCGATATGCGCACAAATATTATGCTTATCTCCAATTTTTAAGTCGTTTGCCATATCTGAAAACACATAAAAGAAAACATTCATTAAATCCAATGTTATTAACAGATATAATCATCGATGTCGTCAAATCATTGTCGTTTGCGTAAACGAACAACATTTGATCAACATTTTTGAAGACTCCGAACTCTGTCCGAGCCTCCTCCGAACCCCATGTTCAGAGTCTCCGAACCCCAGGTTCGGAGCATGAAAAACTCCGAGAGTTTTGAATCTCAAACTCGATGAAAACGACCAAATTAAACTTAACCAATAAGCACCCTTGGTCGGATTTTGATAAGAAGCACATAGAAACCAGTTTTAACTGTTAAAAACATGTATTCGATGGAGTATTTTCAGATCTATAAACTGGATTAAGTCCGAACTAATTTTTGAACCAAAAACCAACAAGATCAAGATAAAAACCTAATCTAAAGCCATCAATGTGTTCGGAATCAAGATATCTACCTAGTATAAGCCTTGAAATCGCCAAAAACACAGTGAAAAAAAATTCGAAAATCGGGCAGCAGTTCGGTGCAAGTTCAGAGTATAAACAATGAATAATGATCTCCGAACTTCAGGTTTGGCGTATATATAGCTAACCAAGTTTGGACCTCCGAACTCCAAGTTCGGACGAACTGTAGCACCGAACTCCCAATTCGGCCACCTCCAAACCCTGTCCGATACAGAGGTTCGGTCCGCCGAACTCCCATCTTCGGACCTCCGAACTCCATGTTCGGCCCTCCGAACTTCAGGTTTGGAGATTTGAAATTTTTCAAAATTAACCGCTGATTTCGATGAATTTTTCAAATTGAACATTCAAAGTTTAAAATTTATCAATTTTCCTCAAACTTCGTTCAATTTTACTGATGAACTTTCTCAAATCAAGTCCATTTGGTTGTTTCCGGCATAATTTGACATCTTTCACTAATCGGTTGATCGAAAATAACGTAGAATAAAATCTTTTTGATTTTTGTAAAATTTTTAAACACACCTAAAATCTTTTTGGTATTTTTCAAACTTATGCTAAAACATACCTAAAGTATTTTTGTGATTTTTCAGACATTCACATAACAAACCAAACAGAATTGAAACAAAATTACTAAGAATTGATATAACTTAAGTATTTTTGGTGAGAAAGATCCAGACGCGAGATCATATCGGCCAATATGCATCAGACACACTTCAATTTTATTTTTAATCAGCATGCAAGTCAAGTTGGCAGCAAATACAATTTTCAGTTTATTTCAGCTTGGGTAGATCAATTTTTATAGCTTTCTGATATGTTAAGATATATTTAGCAAGCATTTGATAATGTGAAAACCCACACAATCAGAAATACTGGTAATCTGGCTTATTCTTATTATTTTTGTACTTTTCACAGAATTTGATTCTCACAGAGATTTATCGTTCTTGGTGTTTCATGCAAAAATAACGCAGAACCCTAAACAAACAACAATCAGGTCGGCTGGTAGGCACGTAGAGAAAGTCCGATTGTTTAGGAAAATAAGAAATGTAAAATAAAGCAGAAGTTGTATAATCCAACAACAATCAGGTCGGTACTCACGTACACGCAGAGAAAGTCCGATGGATTATACGAAACACCAAAGAAAATAAAGCAGAACGTCAAACGAACAACAATCAGGTCGATCTTTCGATACGCAGAGAAAGTCCGATCGTTTGACAAAATAAAGAAAATCAAACAAGTTTAAATCTTTGCAAAATGAAAACATGCGTACACCAGAACATCTCTTATTCTGTTTTTTGCTTTTTCATTTTATTTAATGCCAAGATCACACAGTAATCGTCATGATGTGTCTCACAATTAATCAAGCAATATTTTTATGTTTATATCATACTAGCATATATCAGATTTACCCTTACGCACTTAACTAACCAAACAAGAACCTACAGCTTTTCCAGTTTTACTTTATCCGTGGTTGATAACACACGCCGATGTAATATAATTTCTCGCTTGGTCGGATCAATTTCTCAAATTTTCATCATTTTTATTCATTCCTTTTTTTTGCTTTTTTGCATTTTTCCAATTTTTTTTTTAATATTTTCTGATATTTCTCCCCCTAAAATACACAACGCTATTTTTGTATTTTTAAAACACGAAAGAAACAAACAAAAGAAAATCAATAAGCAAAAATGATCAACCGAAAGTTACTCGACCGGTAACTTTTGTATGCCGTTGATCTGTAAAAGATAACGAAAGCGGGTTTTGTCAAAAGCTTTCGTAAAAAGATCCGCTTTTTGAAAATCAGTATGGATCTTTTGCAGATCAATCAGGAGTTTTTCAAAACAATCCCGGATGAAATGATAACGAATATCAATGTGTTTCGTTTTAGAGTGGTGAACGGGGTTTTTTGTTATGCAAATAGCGGCGGAATTATCTATGTAAATTGGAGTAGTGACAAACTTCAAACCGTAATCCCGCATCTGCTGTTGAATCCATAAAACCTGAGAACAGCAACTAGCAGCTGCTATGTATTCAGCTTCAGCCGTGGATGTAGCAACAGAAGTCTGCTTCTTACACTGGCAAGATACCAACCTATCACCGAGAAACTGACATCCGGCCGTGGTTGACCTGAAATTAATCTTGCAACCGCCGTAGTCTGAATCTGTATATGCCGATAAGTCAAACTTATCATCATGAGGATACCAGATCCCGAGATCTGAATTACCCTTCAGATAAGCAAGAATTCGTAAAACCGCATTCATATGAGAAACACGAGGAGCCGCCTAGTACCTGGCACACAAACAAACAACAAACATTATATCATGTCGACTAGCTGTTAAATACATCAATGAACCTATTATAGCCCGATAACGAGTGAATTCAACTTCTTCACCGTTTTCATCAGGACATAGGCCATGCGACAACTGAATAGGAGTTCTAGGAATTCGAACGTCTTCCACCTTAAATCGATTCAGGACATCTCTCACATACTTCGTCTAATGTATGAAGATACCCTTATCAGATTTTTGAACTTGCAATCCTAAAAAGAAAGACATTTCTCCCATAGAACTCATCTCAAACCTTGTTTGCATTAAAGTCTCGAAATCCTTCGATAACTTCTCGTTGAACAGCCAAAAATAATATCGTCGACATAAATCTGTACCAGAAGCAAATCCTCCCCCGTTTTACGATAGAAAAGAGTAGGATCAACCAACCCACGCTTAAACCCGTTGTCAATTAAATAAGTAGACAACGTCTCATACCAAGCTCGAGGAGCCTGATGGAGACCATATAAAGCTTTGTCTAACTTATAAACCTTCTCCGGATAATTAGGATCGAAGAATCCCGGAGGTTGTTTGACATACACCTCTTCTTTAACCTTGCCGTACAGAAACGCACTCTTTACATCCATTTGAAAGACTTTAAACCCACGATGTGCAGCAAACGCCAAAAATATTCTGATAGCTTCAATTCTGGCTACAGGTGCATACACTTCGTTAAAGTCTATTCCTTCCTCTTGTGAAAAACCTTGAACAACCAAACGAGCTTTGTTTCAGACAATGATCCCACGATCATCCCGTTTGCACTTGTAAACCCACCGTGTACCACACGGATCTTTACTTCCTGCTGGTAAATCTTCCAAATGCCACACACCCAATTTTTGAAATTGCAGTAATTCTTCTTGCATTGCTTCAACCCACGAACCGTCTAATAAAGCTTCTTTAACATTTGTCGGTTCGATCTGGGATATAAAGCATGAATGAAATACTTCCTCTTGAATACCAGATTCCAGAACAGATAGTAAAGCACCACTCTCAATTTGATGTCTTGTACGAACTCCATTTAAATCACCAATGATATTTTCTTGTGGATGAATGGTGTTTATCCGAAGTGTTTGATGAATAGGAACAACCACCGCTTCAGGTAAATCAGGAACAGGATTTTCCTCAACCACCACATTTTCAGTTGCATTAACATGAGCTTCACCAGACGTAGATTCAACTTGTGGATCAGGTTGCTGAGCAGAAATTTCCACCTGATGTGTCACGGCTTCATGAAATTCACTATCATCTTCAGAGGACATATCATCAGCAGCAAAAGTCGTACCATTAGATGTCTCGGTCAAATACTCATCAGGAACAGGCACTATCGGAGTTGGCAGAGTTTGAATGTTTAACACCGGAGTATCATCTTGTAATTCAATGAAAACTCTAGTAAGTTGTTCATCAGTTACTTCTGGCGTTGATTCAAGATTTTCAAACAAAGTTTTGTAATCGAACATCCAGTCCGGTCCAACACCTTTGGGGTGGTAAAGTATATAATTGGAAATCCACATGCAGATATTCACCCACCATACCGGTCTGCTTATTGAAAACACGTTTCTTCTGATTTGAATAACCAACAAACAGTCCCTCAAAGACCTTGTCATCAAATTTTCCTGCAGCAGCAAATACGGTACAGGGACACCCAAACGGCTCTAAATAATCGAGATTCGGCTTACGATTATTTAGAAGTTCATAGCATGTCTTTCCAAGACGCTTTATGGTAAGCACTCGATTTAGCACATAACACGCAGTGTTGACAGCTTCTGTCCAAAAAGGAACAGGTAATTGAGCATCAGCCAACATTGTACGTGCTGTTTCAATAATTGTGCAATTCTTTCTTTCTGCCATGCCGTTTTGCTGAGGTGTGTATGGTGTGCTGAATTCATGCACAATTCCTTTTTCCATACAAAATGTCCTCACGGTTAAATTCTTAAACTCCGTGCCGTTGTCACTCTGAATTCTCCTAACTTTCAATTTGTACAAAGATTCAAGTGTTGTGATCAAATTGATGAGAATTCTTGGCGTTTCATCCTTAGAGACCAGAAAATCAACCCACGAATATCTTGAAAATTCATCAGTAACCACCAGACAATACCATTTTCCCAAAATACTTGCTCGATTCACCGGACCAAATATATCCATATGAAGTAGCTCTAACGGGACTTCAATAGAATGATATTTCTTCAGTGGATGTGATTTTCTTTTCTGTTTTCCCTTCTTGCAACTCACACAGACATCATTAAAAACAAGTTGTTGCTTTGGAACCCCTTCGACAAGATCCCTCCTTACCAGTTCGTTCATTTTCCTGTAGTGGATATGCCCCATGCGACGATGCCATAGAATGGAATCTCTTTCGGATGCCTTTGACAAGAAACATTGACCTGCGACCGTTGCTTTTACTGAATTCATGTCGAGCATGTACAAGTTTGAGAATCTCGGTGCTCGCATTACCACAAACTCATCAGGAATTTTGAATTCAGGTTTCAGAATTAAACATTCACTCCCTGTGAAAGCCGTTGTGAATTGTTTGTCACAAATCTGGGAGACGCTCAGAAGATTATACTCCAATTCTTGAACGTACTCAACTTTTTCAAATGTGACAGCACCGTTCGAAAGTTTACCAATACCGGTTACTTGACCTCCTTTGTTTCCAGCAAATGTTACTTTACCTCCGTCAAAGTATTTCACATCATGCAACAAAGACATGTCTTCGGTCATGTGCCGAGATGCTCCGCTATCAACAACCCAGATGTTGTTCATCAGTTGTCGCGAAGATCCCTGCATAAATTACGACAAAAGATTAGTTTCGGGATGTACCCAAGCTTGAAGCTTTGGGTCGACCGTCATCTTCAACAAAATCTTTACCTGCCATGGACGAACTCATAGGTTTTTGTCCATCAGTTGCAGAACCCTTGGAGCTTGCAGCGGAATTTTTCAAAATTGATTTTGTCTTTGAAAATTCATTTTCTGATTTCTTTTAATTTTTATGAAAATCTGATGATTTCTCATTAGAATGAATTCTGCCTTGCTCATCCACAAATCTGACCTTTTTCTTAGTATCAGTTTGATAGCCTTCAGACATATCGTCAGACTTTTCTGTGTCAGATTTGGTGGATTTGGGTTTCTTCAACGGGCAAGTCCGATATGTATGACCACGAGTTTTGCATTTAAAACACTTTCTTTTATCAATTATGACTTTTTCACTCGCGTTGTCATCCACTTCGGACTCAACAACCCGTTTTTGGAACTTGGGTTTCACACCTTGCTTTTTAGACACATAACGATGTCCAAACTCATCGTTACGTCCTGACTCATATCCAGACACGTTTCCTGAGCAATCATCATAAAATCCAGCCTGATTTCTAGCATAAGGATTCTAAGAAAAACGATGATCCCTAAAATTCTGAGATCTGTTTCTATACCCACCAAACCTTGAATCATATTCATTTTGACCTTCAAAATCAACCCATTTTGAACTTTTCCTAAAACCAGATTGATTTGGTCCACAACCAAACTCATCATAAAATCATTCATCATTATAAAATTGAGATCTTTTGAAAAATGGACTAGATTTTCTGAAATTCGGTTGTTTTTTATCATAAAAACCTTTCGGTGGTGTTTGAACAGTTGGTTTTGATGTTTTCTTATTTGACGATTTTTCAACAGAAATTTTCACTCTGTTCACCAACCCAGACTCATATTCAGATTAAAATGTGTCCATTACATTAGCACTGCTGCTATTTCCCCTCTTAATGGGCACATTCCGCACTTTGGGATCATATGCTGGATCATATTTACATGAGAAAATTTGATCGATTAAATTTGGGTTCACTATATCCAAAGGAAATTCTTTGTCACTATAAATCCGATTGGAACCCTTTAACCGATAAGTCACCCATGGTTCAACCTTGTCACAGTCGGTGTCCAAAGTAGGATTTCGAGCCTTAGCATTTGTAGGTTTCAAAATTTTCGAAGAAGAACCTTTTGCAACAGTTTTAGATTTAGCTGAGGACTCAAATCCGACTCCACCGTACTTAACCTTCTTACCTTCCACAGATTTGCTTTGAGCAATCTGCTTTTGTTCGTATGCACTCAGTTTTGAAAGCTCAGATTTAATTGTCGGAAAATCATGTTTGGAAATTAAATCATTATGATCTGTCTTACAAGCTTTAGACTGAGTGTGCACCAAATTTTCAACATCAGTTTCAGACACTAAGTCATCAACTTTGTCAAAATCAGAAACGTCATAGAAAAGCTCATCAACTGTTGAATCCAAGATGGATTTTTCAGTTAAAACTTTATCATATTTGTTTTGTTCAGCTTGATTAAAAACATTTACTTTCTCCTCAGATGAAGGACCAAGTGTGATATTCACCGGAGGTGGAACTTGATTCAGCTTGCCAGAAACATCTTCTTTTTCAGTTTTATAAAGAAAATTTGTAAAAGAAGATGACATTTGAACATAATCCAATTTTTGTTTTAACTCAAAAACCTCGATTTTCAAATCAGCGACAAGTTTCTGACTAGCAGCCAAATCCTTCTGTACAGACACGAGCAATTCAGACTGATTCGAAAAATCAAAATTTTGCAAACGCAATTGCTCATGTACTGACAGTAATTCCTGGGTTGTCCCTTCCCATCTTTCCTTATAAATGTTTTTATCAGCTTTTGCTACTGCCAGAAGATCATTTCAGTAAGATTGCTCCTTTTCAATGAACCGATCTCCTGTTTCAGACTTGAATTTTCATCAGTAATTTTCTGCATATCCTTCTGCAATGCAAGCATCTTATTAGCAATCTCAACAGCATTTTGTTGTGCTTTCTCATATCTTTCTTTCAGTGGTAGACTCTTCTGATAAAGATTTTCAAAATCATTTGCTGCATCAACTGCTTCGGCTTTCACTGCATCACATTCTCGAATCAATGCCTCTTTCTCCTCAGTCAGAAGTTTAATTTGCTTTTCCAACAAGAGAATTGCATCGGACTCGATCTTTTCAGACACATCAGCCATAAATGCAAATTTTTTCTTCAATCACAGACTTATGACCACTCCTTAAATTTGAGACTTCATCTTCATCATTAATTCCATCAAAAGTTCCATCAGTCGCTTCACCATGCACTTCTTCTTCATTTTCAGTAGATTCAGTCATAGTTTCTTCATCCTGCACGTGAGTAACAATTAAAGCAGATGAATCAGCGAACTGATTACCCCAATTATAAGTTTTGTCAACTTGAGAAACAAGAGCTTTTGTGGATTCAGATTTTGAGTTAGAAGTACTCCCTGAACTCGGAGGATTGTTGGATCCAGAAACATTTGACTTAGGAGTGAATTTCTGATATTCCTGCTTTTTCGGCTGCTGACATTCGCGAGCAAAATGACCAAAATTGGAACAATTGTAGCATCTAACTTTAGATTTATCAAATCCAATTCTGCCACCAGAATTCAAATCTTTTCTTCCGGTCTTCTTTAAAAACCTTTTTACTCTTCTTGCCAGCATGGCAAACTGCCAATTAATGTCCATCAACTCCAAGTCATCAGGATCCACCTGATCATAGTCTTCTTCTGTCAACTCAGCATTACTGACTGTTGGAACAAAAATCTATGTGACTGACGCCATCAAATCTGTTTACCGAAGCATTTGACTGAAGAATCCATGTGAATCGATTTAGAGACTGAGTTGTGATGCTCGAGGCTTGCAGTTTGGACCGAAGACCGTTTTCTGGAAAAGTCAACCGTTCGGGTCAACGGTCAACGTAAAAGTCAACGGAAGATCGGTTCGAGCGAGTCAAGCTTCGGATTAATTTAATCAGCTTTGATTTAATTATCAATTTATGTTATTTACCTTTCTTGTAATTTTTCAATTGTTTTATGTTTTTCTGTTGTTAGTCACCCTCACTATATATAGTGAGGGTGCCCATTACAAGTAAAGGAGTCTCCGAATGTGGAGATGATGATTTTTCTTGTAGAGTGTGAGATTTCCATTCTAGAGAGAGAGTGAGTCATGGATTCTAGTGAGAGAAAGTGTTCTTCATGATTTCTTGATTGTAAGCATTCGATTAATGAAATCATTCGACTATGTTCATCATCTTTCTTGTTTATGATTATTCATGATTCATCATCATCATCTTCTTCATTTGTTTTTGAGTTTTCTCATCCGAACATGTTCTTGCTCAAGATCGAGATTCTCGTAGTGAAAATCGGTCCTAACAAATGGTATCAGAGCGGGTACCGATCAGATTCATCTCACCGTGAATCTGGTCACTCGAATCTGTGATTTTGAGCTTGAATGGTGAAGATGAGAAAACTTATTTTTTAGAGACTTTTTTCTATTTTTCTTCGATTCTGGATGGATTCTGATGATATGGATGATGGATTCGTGTTCTGGAGTTCATTTAGATGTTATTTCATCTTTTACATGTTCAAATCTGTTGGAAAATTGAAGATCCGAGCTCATTTTTTCGGAACTTTTGGGGTTTTCCCGTATTTGGGTTTTTTGAAGATTTTGGAGCTAGATTCTTCGTTTTCTGGGCATTTCTTCATGTTTTTGGATGATATGAGATATGATTCTCAGTGGAAAACGCATTCCGGATTCATTGGAAGCATCCATTTCGTCTGATTCTCAACCGATTGGGCAGATCTGGAAAAACACACACTGACGGTGTAAGTGTGTGTTCTTCGTGTTCTTGAGAGATTTCCAGATTTGGGGCTGTTTTGATCAAAGATTGCTGCTGTTTATGGATTGTTTGTGGCCAGGACAATCACGTGAATGACTTATCTCTTCGAATCAGTCATGAATCTACTGTCTACACTCGTTTTGGAACCGTGAATCTGCTTCAGGAAGTTGTTCGTGTGGGTGTTCATCATTTTTTTTCAGAAAGTTCATCAGATCTTCAAGATATGAAGATGTTCTTAGCGCACTTGTTAAGTCTTAGCGGACTTCTTCAAGTTAGCGTACTTCTTCATGCTTTAGCGAACTTCTCGAAATGCTTAGCGAACTTGTTTTGCTTTAGCGGACTTGTTTTCTGCTTAGCGGACTTGTTCCTTAGCGTACTTCTCAGACCTTTAGCGGACTTGTTAGAAGCTTTAGCGGACTTCTTGCTTAGCGAACTTGAAAATGGGTTTTCGTTCGAGACATTTTCAGAGAGTTCTGATCGTTAAAGATGGTAGAGCATGATCCCACGAGTCCAACGGTATAAAATTTGATGATTTTCGTTAAGTATTATGGGAGATACAAGCACAATACGTTTTTCCGGCGGGTTCATGTGAATTTCCGGCGAATTAGGGTTTTGCGGGGTTGAAGACGATTAGGGGAGACCAGGCTGACGTGGCGTCTGCGTATTGGCTGCCAGAAAATGTAGTCTCTCTCTCTTGTCGGATCCCTAGTCAAACCAGATTGGTCTGTCGAAATGTCATTGGCCCAAGAGGAAACGCGTGGGCCCAGTTTCTCCTTAAAGAGCCGTTGAATTACTTTCTGCTGTTGCTCTGTGATTGGCGCAAATCAGCAACCGGACCCCACCTGGTCAAATGAATCCGTTTAAAGGCTGTGAGGTGTAGCCTTGTGATTGGCCAGCGCCCCCTTCACGCGGATCCGCCTCCTCAGCCTTTGGATCTCCTCAGATCTTGACTGTTGGATTAAAAGTGTGCCCATTTGTGATTGGTTCCAGCCCCATCACACGGATCATAAATTTCTACCCCTTAAATCCTTTATTTTCGATCGTGGACTTTATATGGAGGATGAATCCTGATTGGTTGTTAGTAATGCACATGGATTATGGTTTTCCTTGAGAGATTTATTCCCCTAATTAATATTTTTGAGCATTTTCATCAAACGCGGGCGTTTTTCTTATCAGTTTTTCGAGACGAGCGAGATTACGCCGCAACGAAAGTTCAGAAAAATTTTATTAGTCTTGGATTTATTCTATTTTATTGGGGTTCTCGTTTATTGGCGTCGCGCAACGTTTGCTATCGATCACTGACGGGTTAGCTTTATTATCCGGTTAATTACTCAGCTTTCTCGTTATATCTCACGGTTTATTTTTAGTGGATGCAGCGCTGTCGTCAACTAACCGGATTAACTGGAATCTCAGTTAAATATTGGAATTTATCCGATTAAATCTCTCGGATGACCGTTTATTGAAGAAATCTAATAAGTTTATTTTATTTTCGCATCCAACCTCAGTCAAGCAGATTATTCACAACTGTCAGCATCCGGCTTCCGGTTTTTCGCAAGATTGTCCGATTTCAAGATTGTTTATCCGGTTTCTCTAGGCAACCGATCGCGACGGTTCGACTCTCCGCATCTGTTTTTACGCTTCCGACTTGATGTTTTTGGGGAGATTTAGAGAAATAAGAGGAATTATTATGGATTTGGATATCGGGTCGATTATTCGGAGTTGGAGCATGTTCGGTGTCAAACTGGTTTATCTGATTCAGTTTGTTGCGGTTATGACTCCGAGATGTAGCATTTTCTCAGTATTGTACCTGACCGTGTGAACCGAGTGAGCGGAACACTTGGATCTCGAACTGGAGCAACGAGAACAGAAGAAGCTTATTCAGAGGGGGAATCTCTACGACAGATTGTCTCCGGTTTATCAGTTTCTCATTGAAGATGTACGGCAGAGCGGTTCTTCAGCAATTGAACAGATTTGAAAGCATCAGTCAAGGGGGAAATTGTTGGAACAAAAATCTATGTGACTGACGCCATCAAATCTGTTTACCGAAGCATTTGACTGAAGAATCCATGTGAATCGATTTAGAGACTGAGTTGTGATGCTCGAGGCTTGCAGTTTGGACCGAAGACCGTTTTCTGGAAAAGTCAACCGTTCGGGTCAACGGTCAACGTAAAAGTCAACGGAAGATCGGTTCGAGCGAGTCAAGCTTCGGATTAATTTAATCAGCTTTGATTTAATTATCAATTTATGTTATTTACCTTTCTTGTAATTTTTCAATTGTTTTATGTTTTTCTGTTGTTAGTCACCCTCACTATATATAGTGAGGGTGCCCATTACAAGTAAAGGAGTCTCCGAATGTGGAGATGATGATTTTTCTTGTAGAGTGTGAGATTTCCATTCTAGAGAGAGAGTGAGTCATGGATTCTAGTGAGAGAAAGTGTTCTTCATGATTTCTTGATTGTAAGCATTCGATTAATGAAATCATTCGACTATGTTCATCATCTTTCTTGTTTATGATTATTCATGATTCATCATCATCATCTTCTTCATTTGTTTTTGAGTTTTCTCATCCGAACATGTTCTTGCTCAAGATCGAGATTCTCGTAGTGAAAATCGGTCCTAACACTGACATTCCCAGTGATCAATCCATAATAAGATGACACTAATGCAGAAACAAGAGCCATATAATCTTCAGTGGTAGATACTGACATAGCCATCTTTCCCGTGTTCACCAGATTACTTGCTGGGATTGACGTGCCACTTATTCCAGAACTATAATTGTAATCAACACTTTGTGAGCCAGTTCCAGTTCCTGAACCTGAAACATATCCAGGTAAATTTCCAGCCACAAATGCCGTAGCAGGTGCAGAACTTGTTATCTTTGCTGACTTCCCTGAGATTGTTGCTGCATTTGACCCATAATAAACATCTGGATTCTGAACTGCTGCTGGAGTAGTGTTAACATTATTCATTTCTAAATCACGAGCTTGCAGTTTACCCAAAAGTTTCACAAATGTTAAATCGGCATAGTCTTTATCATTCATGATCATCAAAACATAAGATTCCCATTTCGATGGCAGACCTTCCAACAACTTTTCCTTCAGCTCTTCGTCATCTTTCTTAATTTGGACATTATCCATTTCAGATAATAAATGACAATATCTTGAAATTAGCTCAGGAACGCCCTCGCCATCAAAATGTTTGAAGTTGTCAAATTCCTTGTTTAGCACCTTCTTCTTACTTTTCTTATATTGTTCGTTGCCCTCACACCTCTCTTTCAGTGTTGTCCATAACTCATGAGAGTGTTTGCAACTTTTGAATTGGTGTAATAATTCCTTTGGCAAAGCTTGAGTGATTAAACCATATGCTTTCTGTTCACGAACAAAATCAGCTTTTTGTGTAAGATCCAGATTCCGTTGCATAATGGGAACATTGTTAACGCCAACAGGATACACATATGGTGCATCCATAGCGATCCATAGATCTGGATCCGTTGTTCCGATATAAGCCTCAAACCGTTTCTTCCAATTTGCATAGTCTTCAAATTTAAGCAACTTTGGAACTTTCTGTGTTGTTCCGATTTCATTGTCGTAATTGAGTAACGTTTGCATCTGCGTTTGAATAGCAGCAAACGCGTTATAATCCGACATTTTTGAGAAATTTGTATTCTGATATCGCCGAACTTGACCCGAACTCAACACTAGCTCCGAACTAGCTCCGAAGTAGCTCCGAACCTTCACCGAACTGAAAACAAAAGTCCGAACTCTCAACGAACGTATCACCGAACACAGAAACGCCGATCTATCTCCGATCCTAGTCCGAACTGAAAACAAATGTCCGAACTCTCAACGAACGTATCACCGAACATCAGAAACGCCGATCTATCTCCGATGCTAGTCCGAACTCCCTCCGAGACAAGATTCACACTGAACTCTCTCCGATCGAACTCCGAACTCTCACCGAATCAGGAAAACTGACCGAACTTCACTCCGAACTCTGGCTTCGGAGCGGGTTCACCGAACTTAGAGTTCGGCCGAACGTAAAATTCGAAATTTTTTGGATCTCACCAGAAACCACTCAGAACTGACCTCTAACACTCAAACGAACACAAGCAATCAGAAACAAAGAGTTTTGACGCAAAACATGATGTTTTTCACGTAAAATTCCAGAGAGCAACACGAAAAACGAACTTTGAGTAAACGATTTGCAACAATTCGAACCAAACAGCACCAGATGGCTCTGATACCACTTGAAAGTGACTGATCGTGGATTGGTTTGGTCGAATTGATCGAATACAATCATAAACAAGTGAGAAATCAACACACAAACGTAAATAAAACTCAATCTCGTATTTAACTGAGAATCAGAGATACACAGAGAAAATTCACAGAAAAAGTTCACTCACTCTCACAAAACTTAACAATTACAAAGACATAAACATATATATATAGCCATCAGGTGTCTGAACTCCCTGGCTTGTTCGAACCTCAGGTTCAGCAAAGGCTCGGCCAGGGTTCGGCCGGAGTTCGGCCACCAAACCAAAAACCTAAATCTTCATGTCTTCGTTTGATCCAGCTCATTGCCAAATTGTGTATCAACAGAATCTGTCTGAAGCCGATATTTAACAAGCTGTATCACAACAACATTCTGTATCACATTGCTAATTCTGAACAAGCTTTGCAGCTTCTGAGGGTGATTCGGATTTGTTTTGCTTTTGGGATTCACTCCGAGAACAACAAATGGAAGATTTGGAACAAGACAAAGACAAAAGCTTCTGAAGACTAGCGTAAGACAAGGGGAGTCTGTTAGGACATATTTTGGTGTCTAATGCTAGGTCTAGGTGTCTGTTGCGTTTGTTGTTGTAACAGAAGGCATTCGCAAATGAATCCTTTGACCTTGAACACTTGTTTTTACATTAGTAGAAGCAGGTGCAGAATTTGAAACATTTCTAGAAGCAGATACCGGAACTTGTATCGAAGCAAAATCAATTATCGACAGTTTCTTCAAAGGAGCAGGAGACTTGATAACTTTTCTCTTCTTGCTAAACTCGACCCACATCAAGATCCAAGGTTTAAGACCAATTCTCAACACAATGAATGTTGCGTTACTCTATTCCATATGATAGTACTCTGAAAATGGTGAACGTGGGCGAAAACCCCGCGTAAAACCGAGTTATAACGAAGCCAGAATCACGAAAACAAGTTTGGTGTTAGATGTTGATTGCATAGTCGCGACCTCCTCTTCCAAACCCATCCCACATCGCCCCAAAAACAAATTTTCACTCCATTTCTCATCTACAAATACCCTCCCTTGATCCCTAATAGCTTGCAACTCCTAGTTTGAGTATAAACAAGTGAAATAACCAATTTTTGGCTGTTCCACAACTACAATACCCCTTCAGGTGTCGTGCTTAGTAGTTTTTATGCTCTCGGCGAAGAGGTGCTGCCTTTCAAGCTCATCTCGTTTGAAAAGCTTCTTTGAAGGTAATTCTTTGTCACACCCCCAAATTTACCACTAACGGAGTTTATACCGTTAAGGGGTGCAAGCAAACCAGGACCACAACCATTAGTTACAAATACTAAACGAATCAGAGTAAAGTCCAAAACATTCATTTCAAACAGTTTCAAAAGTTACGCAGCGGAATAAAAACAATAGTATCTTAGCACTAGCCACGTGCTTTACAAATCATTGTTTCAAATCAAAATCCCCAGTTAGTTTAATGAAAGTAAAAGTCTTCACGTGCCATGCCAACCTTCAATGGATACTCTTCAACGATCTGCAAAAGTGAAAACCACACAAGTGTCAACCTAACGGTTGGTGAGTTCACAGTGGGCATGTCATGCATTGGCCCGGTCTCATGATCATAATTGTGTCAACATATGTATTCGTAATATTTGTTTGTGAAAAGCAATGCTCAGTTATATACGCTAATTTATAAACATTTGTTATTGAGTAGAGTTATTGTCCGTAACAGAGTTATCAGGTATGTACTAGTCTTGTATAATTAAAGTGCTCAACCGATATCGCGGGTAGCTAATCCGTTGTTTCCATGCACTAAGGAAGTTCGTACCAAAGCTGACGATTAAGTATAGTAGAGGCAGAGCCTTCAGCCATTTTGTTTTGCGGACATTCTTCATCGCGGCTTTGCCTCCCCCGTGTCCTCTCGGGATCACGGTCAGATAGGCTGATATTGTACCTCCGTGCACCTCCAGTGTCACGAGGCGGAGTTTGTCAAACTCCAGTAGATCTACCCAACATCCCCTCGCTTTATAATTAATGGCACAATTAAGTTGAGGACTTTTTCAGTTAAAAAGGCAATCCTTAGAAATCATGTGATATCATGTGGTTTAGACTTTAACCTACACTAGCCATATTAAAACGGTTTTCGTTTCAGAAAATAGTTTGTTAAGTTTCACAAGTGTTTCCCATAAAACACTTCAAGTTCATCAAGTAGATGCATAGCATTCTAAGTTTTCAGTTTCATCAAGTGGTGCATAGCACTCGTAAAGTTGTCAGCATTGTTTTCTATTAAGTTATTCAGTGTGTCCCAAACGGGCTCACAGTAAACGGGTTAGTGACACTCACCTTTGGTTGCACTGCTACACTTGTTATATAATCCAAGTTTTGCTTAACGAAGACCTATGAACACGTTTAGGTCTTAAGTATTAGTTTGGTGTCTAATCTTTACTTAACGTCACTATGGCCTATAACATAGTACGTTGAAACTATGACTCGACATACAACACACGACACCGATGGTTGATCATAAGCAAGGGTTCATTTACATCAGAAGTCAAAGCATGTATCATCATGGCATAATCAGGTAAGTCATGGCATAACATTCAAGCAAATTGCACAAGTTTGGATTCTGGTCTCAGTTTCGCTAGCAGTTTCGCTAGTCAGTTTCGCTGTGTGCACGGGCAGCACTTTCGCTAGGCAATACCCGATGACACAGTTTCGCTAGGCTAGTTTCGCTCGAAACTGGTTTGAACTTTCGTTCAGGGAATTTCGCTCGGTAGATTCGCTCGAGCTGGTCTGGTTGGTTTACCCGGCGACACTGCAGTTTCGCTGCATAGTGTCGCTGGTTGAAGATTCACATAATTTCGCTGGACAGTTTCGCCCAGAGAACATGACAGTTTCGCTGGTCGCGAAAAACACATAAATCAGCCTAAAAATCAATCTAACAGCTTCCATATTACATGTAATTCATTATCTAGCATACATAACCATTTACCAACATAAATTAGTAAGCTTTAACACCTTAAACATGCATTTTCATCATCAAATCACCAAATTGCATTCAAAACCCTAAAATGACCCAAATAACATAAATCTTTATCATGGATCAGTTTCACACGTAAAGGTATTAACTTTATGGTAGATCTAGCATTCCTAAGCATTCCTACAGAAGATCTAACAATATCATGAAGGTTTAAGCATGCTTTATGAAGAAACACATAGAAAACACATAAAATGGCATAAAGGAAGGTTTTGGGACTCACGATTCGATCAAGGAATCGAATGGATGTTGTCTTGAGGCTGAGATCTTGGTTTTCTTGATGGTTTTCGGCTGACCAGATCTCCAGAGAAGAGTGTGTGTGTTTTTGTGTAAATGAGGCAAATAGGAGAACTAGGGTTTATTAAGATTATTTATATCAGAGGCTAGTTTCGCTGGCAGTTTCGCTAGCCAGGCGAAACTAGCTCGGGTCACGTTTTAACTGATTAACTTAGCTGGCTACCGGGCGACACTACAGTTTCGCCCGGTAGTTTCGCTGGCTGCACAACTTAGGCAATTTTCACATAATCAAGGATTTACAATTTATCATGCTATTCATAATATTAAATCATGCGTTTAAATCACATTGCACATAATGACATTTATAAATGAACACATAGCACATATGGGCGGGTTCGGTGATCAACCAAAGGTCGTGGACGTATTCGGCCTAGTTATGCATTAGTTACTAAGTTAATACTTATAACGTAACTAACGGAATTGTCTAACGGAAGTAAACCTTGAAATTCTCGGATGTCACATTCTTCTTCTTTTTTCTTTCTTTGTTTCCTTTTTTTTTCTTACTTCCGTTATTCGTTTATTTATCGCTTTATTAGTTTAATTAGTTTAGTTTAGGTTCTTAGCTAGGTACTTTAGGCTCGTTTAGGTAGCCTTGCTAAGGCTCATTCTTTGGACGGTTTAGCTTTGCAAAGGCACGTCATTAGGACGTGTTGCCTTGCCTAGGCCGATTTAGGCTTGCTGTAGCCTTGTAGAGGCTCGTTAGGCCCAATGAGTCTAAACTATCATGTCCAATTTCATCTATATTCTTCTAATCCAAAAGTCAACGTGTTTATGCATGAACAAATTGGGGATTAAGGCTTATTTTTTACAAATTAAAAATTAAACTAATTCTTAATCATTCTAATATGTAATTCAGGTTGTGAACATAAACTCATTTTAAGAATTTCAAATAACTTAGAAATCGATCTCTGTTTAACAACATATTTAGTGATGGTACTTGAGATGCAAATGAAATGTAGTAGCTGGAAGGGTGAAAACACCGGTAGTTGGGGTCTCTGTCAAAGGATAAGTGTTCGCATAAATCCCATAGTCGGACCTGGATGCTTACCTGGGATGCCCCGATGAGAGTGTCATAACCTATTAGGCCAAAACATGTCTAGTAACGTTTAAGGTATTGTTACTCTTAAAAGTTAACATGTTTTCAAACTTCATCTTATAACATTAAAACCCATTCCCCAAATGCATAAGAGCTTAGAATCCTATATTCCAATATTCATGTCGTCCCCTTCTATTCTTTTAGGATGAATCTTCGGGACTAATCCTTTCACCTTCACTTTTCGCTTCGTGGACTTAACTTCTAATCCAAGTGAGTAATCCTTGCCCCTTTTCTCATTTTCTCATTTTTGGGGTTGCAACATGTATCCTATTTCAAAGTGTTATTTTTCAAGTTTATCAATTACCATGCGTATGTGATCTATGTGTGAATTATGTGTTATGTGACTTCTAGCATGATTTGACAATATTTGATTTTTAAAGGCTTTCATGTTTATCAAAGGTTCTCATGTTTGTCATTAGATGTCAAGTATGTCATGGTTTTCATGTCTGTCATGTCTTTCATTTGACATAAACATTAACGTGATACCTGGGGTAACAAAGGTTGATCTATCAGTTAACAACCCACTCAACTTGAGCGGTTTTTGCTTTGAGTGTTTGGAGCCTATTTCATTATTTCATTTAGTCTAACCTGCGGGTTAGGGAATCTAGCATATGTCATCGAGGTTTGTTTATGCCTAGTATTTCATGTTGTTATTTTATATTAGCAATTTTGGTCATGCCTAGTCTTTCATGTTGTCAATATCTTCTAGCATGTTTTATTTCACTTATTCTATCATATGACACGTAACACATGTTTTCCAAATATATGTTATGTATCAAACTCGTGGTTACTCACCAACTATATATAGTTGACCCCCCTTTATTTTATACATGTTGCAGGCTATGATGTTGATGTTTCAAGATGCTATCACATAGGGCTTTTGGACCTAGTTTAATAAAGAAATTGTATTTGTTATCAATATATAGTGTATTGTTTTATTTTTCAATGTTATTAGTAAAATTCATTATTTAACTATTGTCACTAAATTAGTTGTGATGAGCTTATGGGCGATCTAATCATGCCCGACGTTTCCGTCGTCAGTTGGGGTGTGACACCATGTTCTTCTCAACATTTAAAAACTTTGTTCTTATCTTCTGCGGATGTCGAGTTACAACTTATGCAGCTTTTTGTTTCGAAGAACTTTCTTGAGCTTTAGCTTTACCTTTCTTGGAAGACTCAACCTGTTTACTTGATTCACCTTGAGGTGGAACAAAGTCTTCATCAGACTGTGAATCATCAGGCTGATTTGTGAGTTGTTGATATTTAGAAACATCCTTGCCAGTATCAATTAAATAAGCAAGATGTCTCTTAGAAGCCTTCTTCACAACAAGCTCACGACCTTTTGAGTGAAAACACTTATCACACACTCCTGCACTCAATTTCAGGCTTCCTAGCCTTTTCCTTAGTAATGGTGCCTTACGTGTCGTTTTAGGAACTTGATTTTATTTACTTTTTTTGAAATCTCGTCCGAGTGAGGTTCCTTAGTAACAGACATGTAGTAACTGGAAGGGTGAAAGCACCGGTAGTCAGGGTGTCTATTTAGATAAGCGTTACCTGGGACACTCTGGCGAGAGTGCCTTAGCCTATTAGGCCAAAGCATGTCATAACAAACGTTTCAAGGAACCATATTAACCTTGAATAGTCGAAGGTGGCAGTTTCCCAATCGGGAAATGAGAACCATTCCATTGATTTTAAACAAGTCAATTCGATTTCGTGTTTTGCATGCGATTTCATGATATATCCAGTTTATACTCCGATTTCGATCTATGATATTCTTTTGATTATCAAGATTTCATGGTTAAAACGCTACTTTTTGTGATTTCAATGGCATTTTTGAAATTTTCACCATCGACATTTACTTTCATAAATTTACATATATTACCCCTCATATTTTAGTCGATTGATATTTCATATTCAAACATTTCATGTTTATTGCATCCAAAGTTATCCTTGTGATTTCTATTTCACAATTTCATTAAGTTGTACGACACTCCTGTGGCGTATCACATCCTACACTATCCTACGATTTACGTTATCAGTTCACAGTTCCATTCCGACTCACCTTTGAGAATTCAAATAACCCCTTGTTATTTATTTAGTAGATCAAGTTTCATAATTTTCCGATTCCATCCTCGAGGTATTTTGCGATGTTTATACAATCAGTTTGTTACCCCTCATGATATCATATACTCTTGTTTTTTCACACACCGTCCTTATATTCCAAATTCATGTCATTCATCGTCACCATAAATGTGTTATGGATATGATTATCCCAATATTAAACGAAAAAAAAACTTGTGAGTTCTAAAACACTCTTGCGTAGTTTTAAAACCTTCATTTCACGATACCCAAGTCATGTTCGATTGATTGTTTTATCAAATCTTGTTGCCAACCCATTTTAGACTCAACCTAGCAATTCATTGTTTCAATCATAAGCCAACATGTTGCACCAACGCCCAATAGATACACCTGCGTGGTGATTCATGTAACCCCACAATGTGTGTCCTATGCTGGCCATTGTAGACAATGCTTCGGTCAAACTAGCCAAACGAGTGCGCATAGTCACGTTTTGATCTCAAGTCAAATTTACCGTTTGAATCCAGTCCATCAGTTTTAAGCTTATGATTTTTTTTAACGAATTCATTTGTGCTTTCATTATTCGATGTACAGTTCAAAAGAAAATTAAATTCATCATTTCAAAACCTATTTATAGCACGTATTTTTCTTTTTAACCATTTATAGGTGAGCGAGTGCTTGTCGATGGGTTCACGAGTTTACAAGTTTGCATGGTTACAGGATTACATGCGTATGAGTTAATGCGTTTACCCATAAACGAGCCTACGAACTCACACGTACATGATATCCCCTTTTAGAAAATATTAAATTATTCATTTTTGAACCCCTCCAAAATATCACGTTTTGCACTTTTAGGTGTACATGTTTAGGAATTTACTCATTTAGGAAATTATGAGTTTACGAGTCCATGTGCTTACGAGATTGCATGTGTATACATTACAACTTTACGAGTAGATAACTATACATGTTTATTAAATTAAAAAAAAACTCATCCTTTATATTCAAGGTTATATTCCAATCGCAATTACGCGATGTTCCAACTGTTTCGCCTTAACATTCATTTTTTTTATCCAAACTCATTTTTTACCCTAGCTAATGTCGAATTTATGTGTATTGCGAAGATCGTTTCGTTTTTCCTGATCGACAATCAAGTCCACGCAATCTATGGCGATAAACCATTCCATGGGTTCTAGCTCATGTCTGACGTTAAAGCCCATAAGTTGAAAGTGCGTGAGCGGTGGATCGTCTACTCGGTCGTATCAAAATCAATGTAAAACCAGAAACAAAAGAAGTAAATACAAAGGATTTTGTATTAGACCACAGAGAGATTACACAAAAAACATACATAGAAGATTTGACCAAGAAGTCCTAATCATAATACAAGACTAGCTATTTATAGAATGAACATTTCAAGCTAAAACACGATCTGCCGAACTCAGGTTCGGATGAGGTTCGTGTGAGTCCGAACTGGGGTTCGCCTCAGGTTCCGGCTCAGGCAAAATCTTGCAACACTTTGTCTTGTATTTGTGCCTGCACATGACGATCATGAACCATGTATCAACAAACTCCCCCTCGACATGTGCAGTATCAGCTTCCACAATAACTTGTATCTTTAATCAAACTCTTCCTCGACTTGACGATGAGTCTGATCTCGAATACTTAACATTGTAACTTGTGTTAACTCTTTATCAAGAATCTTCAGAAGACTTGAAGTTGTGATGTTCTCTTTCCACTTAGAAACCTGCCAACATATATAATCTTGGCGCAAAACGTCTCTTCGAGACTCCAAGATATTTTGATTTTGAAATTGATTTCGTATTCCGTGTTGATCAATAAAAAAGAAATAAGAAATAAAATCTTTTTGTTTTTTAGAAACTTTATATCAAGACACACCTAAAATCTTTTGGTATTTTCTGATATAGAAATGTAAATGCAATAGAGAATTAGACACTATTTTTGTCTTTTGTGAGAAAGATCACGACTTGGGATCATATTGGACATAACATGCTGAACTACACTTCAATTTCGATTATTGTAGCACATAAGCCATGTCAATTGCAGATATAATTTTTCCAACCTTAAACTCATGCATAATCATACTTATAACATCTAGATATGTTAAGGTATTGATTAGATTTGCATTGACCAGTGTACCCCACACTATTAGACATACTCAGATATGCTTTTGCTTATCACACTTTTGTGATTTTACTTGTGATTTATCACATAATGATTGTATTCATGATATAGTCAACTGTGTTCCATGTCAAAAGAAATAAGAGAGTTAAATCTCGATCTTTCGATACGCAGATAAGACCTCGGATTTAACACAATAAGAAGATAAAACAAGTTGAAATTGTATAACTCAACAACAATCAGGCCGGTACTCCCGTACACGCAGAGAAAGTCCGATGAGTTATACGAAACACCAAAGAAAATAAAGCATTACCTCAAACGAACAACTATCAGGTCGATCTTTCGATGCGCAAAGAAAGTCCGATCGTTTGAGAAAATAAAGAAAATTAAACAAGTTTAAATTTTTGCAAAATGAACACATGTATACATAGTGACTTCTCATTTTTCTTTCACATATATTTTTCTTAATATGTCTTGAGATATGCATCAAGATGTTGTCCACTAGCTCAAGCATCAGATTTTATGTATATCACATTTGTATACTTTTTGATTTTGCGAGCCTACCTAGCACATCGGACAATGGTCTTATGGCTTTTTCACTCACTTTATCCATGATTCAGACGATGTAAGCCAATGTACCATCAATTCCCAATCATGTCGGATACAATTTCTCATTTTTCAATGTTTTTGGATTTTTCTTCATTTTTAAATGTTTTTGTCTTTTCAAATTTCTCCCCCTAAAAATGACAACCTCTATTTTTAGATTTTTATTTTTTAACATTTGAAAAACAACCCCCTACTTTTGAATTTTGCAAAAAAAAAAAAAACTCCCCCTCAAAATGAGACGGGGTGAAAAAAAAAACAAATCCGAAATTGATCAACCAACACGAATACTAACATTTTAGCATTTTGAAAACCAAATTGATATAGAAATTTAATTTAAGTTGTCACAGATATTTCATAATCAGCAATTTTCCAATCACCGAAAGGTCTTCTTGAAATACCCGTTGATACCAAATAAAACATTAGTCGCTCGGGGATCGACCCGATTCAAGAGCGTAAGGTTGCCCGGTGTCTTCCACATAGTCGCTGTTGACCTTGGAAACAATCTTTGTTTCCAAATTTGTAAAGATTTTTTATTTTTGATCAAAACCAGAATTAGAATCAATCGGCGTACTTGGTTTGAACCAAGACGACTTACGGGTTGATTTGACTTTTGGAGACCATGGTTTATAAAAAATCTGACCTTTGTTATCCACATATTTAGCAGTGCTGTGGATATATGCAGACTTCGGACACTCAGCCGCAAGATGTCCATGTTGACGACATGCATAACAAAGTCTCTCTCGATATTTAAAAACATTTGAAAAATTCTTTGAATTTTGAAAACCAGAAGAATTATCAGAATCAAAGTGATCAAAGAAATCATCATATGAATCATACCTATGAGATGGACTCCTTGAAGATGACGACCCTCCAGAATAATAAGATTTTTCCTTCGGAGGAGGTGATTTCTTTGGAACCTTAACTTTTGAAATCTTTTCAGCTTTCACTGGCTTCTTAGCTTGAACATGTGCTTCCTTGACTTCAAAACCCAAACCTTTATTCTTATAACCTGGGGTCTTTGATGAACTTGAAGAAGAACTAGAAGCCTCTCTCTCCCTTAGCTTCTCTAGTGAATTTAGCTTTGATGTCTTTCAGTTTGTTCTTTTTAATCAAAGATTTTGCTTCTTCAGTTGCAGACGAAGTACTTGAAGCAACCTTATATAAAATCTGTTCATTTTCCAAAAGAATAGATTTTGAATTAAACTTCGAAGCTTCACCCAATGATTTTTGCCTTTTCTCAGACTTTAATTTCTTCTTATTTGGTTGAATAGAAAACTTCGAATAATCATGCAATTCATCTCTAGGATCCAGAGGAGCAGATGTAAACTCAGATAAATCCACCGGTTGAGGAACTGAAAAACCGTAAGACGGATCTTACTAGTGGTTTACTTGATCGTAAAGTAAGAACGAGATGTAAATAAGAGTTTGTTTTATTGAATTCACAAAGATACAATTACAAACTCTCTCTTAAAAGCTCTCTAGAGAAACACTATAAAAAACAAACACTTAAACTCTGGTTCTCTCTCAACTCGTTTCTCACCATTATCAAATACAAAGACAAGCTTCCTATTTATACCAGGCTGGCCGAATCTCAGGTGAACTTGAGGTTCGCGTGATCCGAACCTCAGGTTCGGACCAGTTTCGGCTGGTAGCAAACTTGTCTTGATCTTCACATCGTCTCGTTCAGATACTTCACATGACGCACATATTATGTATCAAGCGGAACCATGTGAATATCCTTGTTTTTGGAACTATCCTCACTTCGATCCTGTTTATATAAGAAATTCAGCAAAGTCGGTGATAAATTGCAATTCTTCACTTGCCTTTTTAACTCCAAAATTTCCAACTTCAATTCAAAGATTTTCTGTTGAGCATCAAACACCTCTTTTTGTGACTTGATGAATTTTTCATTGAGGTCATTGTACTCATATGTTTGTAATTTCCTGATCTCACATTCAGCCAAAACCTCTTCAGTAACATGCTCCCACTTCTTCCTGTATATATCAACATCCTTAGTTAAAAGTTCATTCTTATCTTGAAAAAGAACATTTTCATCTTGAAGTGTAGAGATTTTGGTTTGAAGTTTCTCAACTGTAGCAGCCGATTCAACAACAAGTGCATTTGCTTTTTCATACTTTTGTTGAACTGTATAACTTTTCTTAAATAGATTTATAAAATCTTGTGCTACATCTAAAGCTTCAGCTTTTGCTTTTTCACATTCTTCAGCCAATCTACCATTTTCGTTCACTACATCTTCATAAATATGCACCAATTCATATATGTCTTCTGAAATTCTTCCAATTCTTTCACCACAATTTCTTCAGTCAATAATTGTGAATCTCTTTCAAAACTTGTATTCTTGTTGCGTAACTTTACGCATTCAAGACATTTTGATTCTTCGACCTTAACTTCTATGATCATTGATATTGTTTAATTAGAATCAGAATCAGTTAAAATGCTATCATCACCATGACGAACTGTCAAAGCAAAAGTAATAGGAACATGTGACTGTTTTGTGACATTAGAATCCGCATTCCATGCAATTTCATCTGGATGCCAAAATATATCTGTCATCTTGTTATCAGCAGAATCTGATAATATTTGATCTTTTTGATCTGCATTTAAAGATGTAAACACCAAACGCGCATGTTGACCAGTCTTCAATTGGACATTGGGCATTCACGAGCAAAATGTCCATACACCGAACATTTGAAACATTTAACTTTCGATTTGTCCAATTCAATCTTACCATCCTGATTCAATATCTTCTTGCCAGTTCTATTGAAAAATTTATTTGTTCTTCGAACTAACATAGCATACTGCCAATTCAAATCCATTTCTTCCTGAAAGTGCGTGAGCGGTGGATCGTCTACTCGGTCGTATCGAAATCAATGTAAAACGAGAATGTACACGAGAGTAAATACAAAGAACTTGTATTAGACCACAAAGTATCACAGAGTATACATATAGAAAATTTACCAAGAGCTCCCAAGAGCTGTATAAGACAAAATATTTATACTAGACAAGAACCCGATCAGCCGAACCTTAGGTTCAGACCAAGTTTGTTTGGGTCCGAACTCTAAGTTCACCTAGGGTTCGGCCCATAGAAAACTTGCATCATCTTGTCTTGTATTTGATACTTCACGTGACGATCAGGAACCATGTATCTTCAAACTCCCCCTCGACATGTGCAGTATCAATTTCCTCTTAAAACTTGTATCTTGTATCTTCAACTAAACTCTCCCTCGACTTGACGATGAGTTCAATCTTGAATACTTGATATTGCAGCGTGTGTAATCTCTTTATCAACAAACTTCAGAAGACTTGAAGTTGTGATGTTCTCTTTCCACGAAGAAACCTGCCAACATAAATAATCTTGGCGCAAAACGTCTCTTCGAGACTCCAAGATATTTTGTTTTTGAAATATGATTTTGTAACCCGTGTTGATCAAACGGAAAGAATGTAAAACACGCGTATGATCTTGCTAATGCATGATGTAATCGGATTCGGTAACAACGAGGTAAATAAACAATTCGTTTATAAATTTCAAGCTCGTACACCTAGAGAGAGAGAGTATACAGGTTACACACTGAGAAACACACAGTTTAAAACTCACAAACCTCACAACTGACTTCTCTCTAAACAAGCTAACCTATTTGTATAAAACCCGTCCAGGGGGCCAACTAACCAGTGTACCAGATGGTCCGGCGTACCATCTGGTCCGCAGGACCAGAATACACAAAATATTCTATTACAAAGACATATCACCTAGACCTAGCACTAGACATCAAAACATGCTCTAACAAACTCCCCCTTGTCTTGTGCTAGTCTTCAGAAGCTTTTGTCTACGTCTTCTTCCAATGATGTGTTCGGTTATTCCTAGCATGGATACCAAAAGCAAAACATACTCTAATCACGCGTTGAAATTGCAAAGCTTGTTCAGCATGCTCAGCTTTATACAAAATCTTGTTTTGATAGAGCTTGTCGATATCATCTTTTGACAGATTAATCAACCACATCGGATCATACAGCCTAACCACTTTGTTCTGCTCTTTAACCACCACCACTACTTCTCCAGTATGTTCGTCATAATACAACCATCTTAAAGTTTTAATAAAATCTTATTCGAGCTTCTTCAATGGAATTTTCTTCAGTTGAATCGGCTTCTTGTACTTTAAAACCACAACTGGTTTTCCAGTAATAGGATGTATATCGGTTGGATGATCAACATAGTTAGGCCTTTGTGGAGTAAAAAACCTGAACTTGCCTTGACATTCTTCTAGCAATTTGTTCTTGAAGATCTCAGCCAACAAATTACTTCCATAGTTCATGAATGGCTTTCTTGACAAATCTCTCACATCACAAACCGGTAAAGTATTGAATCTTGTAGCATGCTTCAAATACATCACCCCAAACTCCTTTTTAATTTCATAACATTTTAGCTCCGAGTCATACATCCAACTGATTCCTACCAGCAGCTTCACCACCTTTTCTGTCAAAATATTTCTTTTGATCAACAATCTTGGTTAATTTCACTACCGGCAACTTCTTGGCTCTTTGTTCTTTCAACTAAGCATCATCTCTTCTTCTTCTGATAACTTTTCAGATTCATTTGATTTTGGTTGATCAGTTTCTGACTCTTTCTTCTTCAACTCCTTATCCACTTTTTCCTCATCATCATTACCAAAGAAGTTAAATCCTCCAGACTGATCATTAGCAGAAAAATTTCCATAAACCTTAGGATCATCTGGGTATTCTTCAGCCGTCATATCTTCTACTTCTACATGTTCTTCTTCAAAATCCATATTCTCATCAGAATTTTCTTCTCCATAAGAATCAGCAAAAGAAACTTTATCTACATCATCCACATTTAATGCAAAAATAGCCGCCAGTTGCTCTTTTGAATATGGATTAATAAATTCTCCTTCTTTCAGCTCAACTCTAGAAATTGGAGTTACATCATACACTTCTTTCTCCGAAGACTCCCCCTGGGCAGTAGTAGATGGTTCAGCAGCAGCAGACGAAGTTCCAGCTGCACCAGCACTAGAACAACCACCAACTCCACCTTCAGGATCTGGATCCTCATTCAAATATTTCATCATATCATCACCATCTCTACAACTTTCTTCAGGATCTGGTCTTCTCACCCCTTGAGCAGGTAAAGATTTAAGTACCAGATTTAACTGCTCACCGAGAGATAAAGAAAGTTGTTGTAGTTTAGCAATCTCCCGATCTTTCACCTGATCCCTAGAAACCAATTCCTTTACCAAATTGTTCAAACCCCTGATCTCAGCAGCTTGCTGGCGATTAGTTGATTCTAACTCATCGAGTTTTGTTTGATGTAATGCCAGTTTCAGATCAGTAGACGAAATGGTTGAAGACGTAGAGGTAGGTTACACACTGAGAAACACACAATTTAAAACTCACATACCTAACAACTGTCTTCTCTCTAAACAAGATAACATATTTATATAAAACCCGTCCAGCGGACCAACTAACCAGCGTACCAGATGGTCCGGCGTACCATCTGGTCCGCCCCTGGTCCGCAGGACCAGAATACACAAAATGTTCTATTACAAAGACATATCACCTAGACCTAGCACTAGACATCAAAACATGCTCTAACAAAGAAATAATAAACAAAATTTTCTTGATTTTTAGAAACTTTATATCAAAACACACCTAAAATCTTTGTGGTATTTTTTGATATGAAATGTAAATGCAATACAGAATCAGACACTATTTTTGTATTTTGTGAGAAAGATCACGACTTGGGATCATATTGGTAATAACATGTGTTGGTCCGGGATCAACAATCGTTCACGATATCTTAATCTCGAACAAGTGCGAAAACATTGTACGAGATCGATTCAAGAGAAAGAAGATGAAATAGACTTGATATGAGTGATAAACAACACAAAAAGATCAAATCTTGAATGAAGAACAATCAACTTTCTTGAGATTGAAGATTACGATCGTGAATACACAAAATATGGCTGAAATCGTAAACCAACAACTAACCAAAACATAAACTAGGTGGGTTTATATACTACCCATTACAAAACCCTAAATCCAATCATAAACCCATTACAAAAGGCTGGCCCAGAAAGCCCAAATCGTAATCATGAGAAGCTCAAATCAAGTTAGCCCAATCTAATGTTCATGCCTCATAAAGTATAGCCCAACAATCTTCCCCTAGGCATAAACCATTAGAGCGTCTACGGAAGCAGTAAATCAAATCTGAAGGTATTTGGCTTCTTGCTTGACCACCATTCACGTTCCACAATCCGGTTTGCTGTTCCATGAAAGATTGAATCCTTCAACAGTGTCTTGTTAAGATGAACATGACCAACAAGCCTAGCATCATCTGTTACAGTATCAGCTGTTCCTTTCTGTCTTCTATATTCTATTAAAAATTCCATAGCGACGTCCTTAAGGCTGACTTTTCGCAGATGATTTTTAACCTTATATGCTGCTTTCTCACGACAATATTCCTTCCTACAATCACAATCTTTCAAATAAAGCACAACCGTGGTCGATCATTATGAATATTCTTAAAATTCACTCCATATTGCAGAATCTCCAACATCATATTCCATGAGTTGTTGCTACTTGGAGAAGAATCAAGAACCTCCATATATGCAGTGATCCTTGTTTTATCTGCATTTGCCCATGCAGTTCCCCATAATTATCTGACGAGCTGTTCATCAATTAGCACGTTTGCCCTGAGAGCATGGTTGATCTTGCACACGTTCAGTCCAGCTATCAATGAGTAGAATAACTGCATGTGTTTCTCAGGAGGGTCGTCAAGATAAGCGGGTATGCAGTGATCCCTCTCAAAGTGAATTTCTTCATCAAGCATATCTTCTGCCATCTGAGACAACGAGACAAATGCATCAGGTTTGAGCTCATCAAAGAGCAATTGTGTTTGTTAACATCATCTTGAAGTTCAATTGAACATCACATTTTACTGTTAAGTTCAGAAATCTCAATTGATACTTTCAAGGAAAGGATTTGATTTTGAAACAAAAGTTTAACAAAACACACTCTTAAACGTTAACTTGCTCAACTTTATCTTAAAAACAATTGAATTTAATGAGATTTCAAAATTCATTTTGTGATTATTTAAGTGTTCACGATTTTAACTCAAACTTAAATGGGTTTACGATGGAACTATAGGTTTACGATCCATCATTTGGGTTTACGATCAGGTTGAAATGAAATCAGATTTAGCCCAATCGTAAACACAGTGAGTCCGATCGAAATTACAAATCGTAAACACTAGATCGTAAACTCGGATCGGAAACTCCAATCGTCGTCTTCAACCTCTCGACGATCGTAAACGTCGAGTCTGCCATTTTTGAACATGCAAAAAAACTCGGAAACACATCAATACACATAATACTTGCACAACAAACACCTACAACTACCTTTTAAGTGTCACAACCACAGAATCAACTCTTAAACTCGAGTAATCGATAAAAATTTGTAGAAAAAGAGGATGAACACCGAGTGAAGAAAAAAACTGAGATTTGTGGTCGAGAATCGAAGAGGATCGGTCGATTAAAGGGTGTTCTGTGGTCGGAAAGTGATTGCGAGAGTGATGTTGTGCTCGGTTTACACACAGGATGGCCGGAGGTAGGTGAGATCAGTTTTCCGGCGAGTGGAAGCAGAGGTTAGGGTTTCTGGAGGAGGAGTCGTAAACGGCGAGTGAGAGAGAGAGAGTGGATCATAAAAACCAATCGGAAATGAGATCTTGTGGGTTTTGATAGAAAAAATGTTTCACAAAGGCCCCTAAAGTTTCAAAAACATTTTAAAAATGCCCAAACCTCATTTAAAAGATACAACACTTGAAAAGTTGTTAATTTTGAAAAATTTAGAATTGCAAAACTTCCCCTCAGAATCATACCCCGATTATCTGATCACGATCATAATTTTTTTTTTAAATATTTACAGACTTAAAAAGATGAATATAAAATGCATAATAGTTAAGATAACCTAATTGCAGAAATTAAATATTAACTTGCCTCGAAGCTGATGTTTTTCATGGATCATACCAGACATATCTTTAACTAAGGAACATTTTTCAGCTTCTGTTACTCGACGCTCTAGACAATTGCCAGTCACATCAAGTTACTTGGAAGTGCTTAAATTATGGTACAATATTACCGTCATGTTTAACCGTCCACACACCCAATTGTTCATAGCAAAACCTACCCAACCTCAGAGTTTATTGAGGATTCACAAACTCCCAACTTGAGGAACCATGCAACACTGTCATGACAATCACTTATTTCTTTAATTATCAGTTTGTGATCAGGTCGGCCGCATAAGCACGCAAAGAAGACCAAACAAAATAATTATTTTATTATTTTTCTTTTTCTTTTCATTTTTCATTTTCCTTTTGATTTTTCTTTTTCTTTTCTGAGGTGTTGTCATGATAGCAGAAACATGGCGTGTGAGAGAGTGAATACTAGGTACAATTACCACTCTCAACCCGTTTTTGCTGGGACTCAGTCTTTTAAACCATGTAAACTAGGACGGGAAACTTAACATATATAGAAGTTAAGTTTACTGCACTTACATTGATGATCATAGTTTTGGGTTGAACTTACCGACAAATCATCTTTGAGCAATCTTTCACTTCAGGCTTACACGTGTCAGTCTCCAATTGTCTTAGACATTTATATCACTTCCTACCAACTCAAGGCAAATAAAAGACTTCATAAAAACCTCAAACAGATTTTTCAGATTTTCTGAAACAATGACATTTCTTCCCCTGTTTTTATGAGGCTTTTGAAACATAAACACCCTTTTTTTTAATTTTTTTAAATATATTTCTTTTAAATAAACTTAAAGCAAAAGTAAGCAAAAATAAAAGCAAAACTATATACAAAAGATTTGATCAGATCATTCCTCGAAGGGAATCATCCTTAGGCCTTCAACACACATTTCAAAATTTGGACGAGGAAGGGGTTTTGTGAAAAGGTCGGAAACATTTTGATTGGAATTTACCTTTTCCAACTGAATCAACTCCGTATCATAGCAATCACGAATGAAATGTACCTTGATATCTATATGCTTTGTTTTGGAATGTTGAACAGGATTTTTGACAATTTGCAGAGCAGCATCGTTGTCACAAAAAATTAGAGTATTAATGAATTCCATACCGTAGTCAGTGAGCTGATTCTGAATCCACACTACCTGTGAGCATCCAGCTGATGCTGCCACATATTCAGCTTCGGCAGTTGACTTGGAAATGGTATGCTGCTTCTTGCTCTGCCATGAGATGAGTCTGTCTCCCAAGTACTGACACCCTCCAGTTGTAGATTTCCTGTCAAGGTCACTACCTCTATAATCACTGTCAGTAAACACAAACAATTGAAAATCAGTATTCTTAGGATACCAAAGTCCAAGCCAAGGCCTGCCCTTTAGATACCTAAGAATACGTTTAACAACAGCTAAATGAGAGAGTTTAGGATTAGCCTGATAACGAGCGCATACACACACTGCATGCATAATATCCGGCCTGCTGGCTGTTAGATATATGAGTGATCTAATCATCGAGCGATACATGAATTCACTCACTGATTCTCCATCTGCATCTGCTGTCAGTAGAGGTCTGGATGCCATGGGAGTGGAGATAGGTTTGGAGTCCTGCATCTTGAACTTTTCTAGGATCTCATTCACATATTTTGCTTGATGAATGAGAATTCTAGTTTCATCTTGTTTCACTTGTAACGCCGGGAAAAAGTTCATCTCCCCTTGATCACTCATCTCAAACTTCTTTTTCATGATATCCTCAAACTCAGTGCATAATTCTTCATTTGTAGATCCGTAGATGATGTCATCCACATACATTTGCACCATTATGATATCATCCTTCACCTTCTTTCTGAACAGAGTTTGATCAACCACTCCCCATGTATAACCATTTTCTACCAAATGCTTTGACAGAGTCTCATACCACGTGCAGGGAGCTTGATGCAAACCATATAATGCTTTATCCAGGAGATACACATGATCCGGATGCTCATCATCCATAAATCCTCGCAGCTGAGCCACATAAACTTATTCATTCATTTCAGCATAGAGGAAGGCTGTCTTCACATCCATCTGATGCACCATGAAATAAAAATACGTTGCTACCGCAAGAAAGATCCGAATTGCTTCCAATCTAGCCACCGGAGCATATACCTCATCATAATCAACCCCATGAACCTGTCTATGTCCTTGAACAATCAGCCTGGCTTTGTTCCTAACAATTACACTCGTATCATCTTTCTTGTTCTTGTACAACCATCTTGTGGGTATAACCTTTTTATCTTCTAGCCTTTTCACTAGAGGCCACACTCCCAATTTTGAGAATTTATTCAGTTCATTGTGCATAGCCTCAATCCAACTTGGATCTTTAAGAGCTACCATCACATTTGGAGGCTCTATCTGGGAGATGAAACATGAGTACATGCAATGGTTGATGTTACCCGTGCGGCTTCTAGTGGTGACACCTGCTGACACTGGCCCGACCACATTGCTAAGAGGATGATCTCTGTTGATTCTTGTGGTTTGAACATCTGGTACTGAAACAGAAATAACCAGGTTAGTATCATTAACATTATTATTCATACCTTGGGTTTCAGGCTCCTTCTGATTATCAAGAGTTCCTGAAGATCCTGGAACATCCACAACATCATCCTTAGGAGCTGCTACTAATACACCGTCTCTGACATTTTCCACAGATGGCCTCACTTCAGGAGCTGGAGCAATGATGTCTGATGTCTTCTTCTTCATCTAGACCAGGAAACATGCTTGAGTAGTTGAAACCTTCAAACAGTGATCCATAATCAAAAATCCAGTCTGGTCCAGTTCCTGCATCAGTTGGATTGCCTTCTAACCAGTCAACATTAAATGCCTCAATTATCATTTTGGTGGTTTTGTTGTAGACCCAATAAGCACTGTTTGCAGAATATCCGACAAAGTAGCATTCATCAGCCTTTGCTTCGAACTTCCCCACATCAGACTGAATCAGAACTGTGCAAGGACACCCGAAGGTCTTGAAGTATCCCACCCTTGGCTTTTCTCCATAAATAATCTGATAAGGCGTCTTCTCATGCCGCTTGTTTAAAAGTACTCGATTCTGCACATAACAAGCCGTGTTGACTGCTTCGGCCCAGAAGAAGATTGGTAGTCTTGCTTCACACAACATAGTTCTGGCAGCTTCAATGAGTGTTCTGTTTCTTCTTTCAGCAACACCATTCTGTTGAGGTGTGTATGGTGCTCTGTACTGCCTTTCTATACTTTTCTCTCCATAGAACATATTCAATTCAGCATTCTTGAACTCCGTTCCGTTGTCTGATCTTATTGCCTTCACTTTCTTGCTCATATGATTTTCTATGAGAATTACAAACTGTTTCACCAGTTCTGGAGTTTCATACTTGTTTGACAAAAAGAAAACCCAAGTGAATCGAGAGAAGTCATCCACTATCACCAGACAATTCGCGAACTTTCTGATACTCAGAACTTGCATAGGGCCGAAGAGATCCATATGAAGTAGTTGCAACACCGATGAGATAGAATTCGTCATTTTAGATCGATGTGGTAACTTGTGCTGCTTCCCCTTAGCACATGCAACACACTTCTCAATTGATGAGAAGTCCTTGATCGGAAGATTTCGAACATGCTCTCCCTTTGCCAGCTTGTTCAGATTCTTCATGTTAGCATGTCCCAAACGACGATGCCATAACAAAGCCAGATTTTCATTTTGCTTTGAAATAAGACAGGCTTCTTCAGATGACGAAGGATTACCCATGTTGAGAAGATAAGAATTCGCTCGTCTTGGTGTACGCATCAGGATTCATTCCTCAGGAATCTTGACACCAGGCTTGAGAATGATACATTCATTCTTGTTGAACAACACATAATATTCTCGATCACAAATCTGCGACACACTGAGAAGATTATGTGATAATTCTTCTACATAATGCACATCTGAGAACTTCAAGCTGCCACTCTTCACCACACCTTTCTTGCTGATCTTGCCACCAACTCCACCAGCAAAAGATACACCTCCTCCATTGAAATCTTCAACCTCTTCCAAAAGCGATAAATCTCCAGTCATATGTCGGGAGCAACCACTATCAACGTACCAGAGATTGTGGACAGTTCTTCTCGGCTGTCCCTACATGGATCAAAGATTAGTTAGAGTCAGGTACCCAGGCCATAACAGATCTGGGCACACCTTTGGAATCAGTATAGTTAACTAATTGAAGAGACATTCCTGCTTTTGATTCAGGTACACTCAAACTTTGAGTGTTGACTTTTGGTTTCCAAATAGGATGTTTCTGTGGTTTCATTACATTGGTTGAGTTCTTCACTGATACAGGTTTCTTTTGTGGAGATGTGGCCTTTTTACCGGGAGATTTCTTGACAGGAGTCCACTCAAGTTTAGTTTTGTCTGAACAACTTGTTTTGTTTGAGAGACTTCTTTTGATTGTTGAATTTTGTGTCTCAACCTTGGTTTTGCCTTTAGGTTTAGAGATTACTTTTGTTTTAGACACTTGTTTCTCAACAAATTCCGGTCTCATCTTATCATTCTTTTTGTAAACTCCTTTAGATTTGTAAGTTGGTTTCGGAGTTTTGGCTACATTCCACTTTGCATCAACAGGCTTTGTCATTGGAGCTTTTGTGTTTAAAACCTTGGACTGTTAAGTCTTCATTGGTTCTGAACTTTGCTTCCCCTGTGAGAAAGCTTGTTGCTTTTGATCTTTGTTTCCACCTGTCATCATTTTCTTTAACATACTAGTCCGTGGGTTTTGCGGATAGTATGGTTGATAAGGTCTATTCACACAGCTTGCAGCAAAGTGCCCTGGTTCTCCACACTGAAAGAAATTCATAAGTCTAGGCCCATTTATATGACTACAGAGATATGAGCGTCTTGGATAAGATGACTTTCATTCTGGCTTATCATCCCATTTGTGTATTACATGTTTTGAAGCTTTTTCTGGTTGTGTAATTAAACAAAATTGTTCTGATTTTGATTTGTTTGTTCTGTTGAAAGTAGACACAACCTGGGGATAAGGGACAAAGTCCTTGGGCTTAGACTCACGGCCAACTCTTGTGTTAGGCACACGAATTTTAAAACCATTAACTTTTTCATTAGAATCAGAAACATGTTTTGATGACAAAAACATAACAGACTGTTTTGACTTAGACATAATAAGTTCTGACACAGATGCCAGAACATCGTCCTTAGGTAAATCAGAAGTTAAACTACTAGACACATGACACTCTTTGACTCTTAAGCATTCACCATCCTTCTCAGAAACATCTTGGATCCTTACTTCATCTGCACATGAAACAAAAATGTCAGACGAACCAGCATTATTGTTTAATGGTTCCTGAGATGGACCTGGTTCACTAGTGGATGCCACAATTCTATTCTGATTACCCAGCCCATACATCATATGTTTCTCATTTTCTAGTTCCTTTTCTGTCATAGGTTTCACACCAACCAATACACTATCTAGGGGACACTACTACAAAAATGGCCTTTCTTGACGCTTTTTGCGCGTCAAGAAAGGGCCCAGATGACGCGCAAAAAAGCGTCAAGGAAGGTAGGGTCAAGAATCCTCTTGACGCGCAAAATGCGCGTCATCTGCTTCTTGACGCGCGAACAATGACGCTCATTTTATGACGCGCAAAACGTGTCATAAAAAGCGTGTCAAGGAAGCCCCCATCATAAATATGCTTATGACACGCATAAATGCGCGTCATAATTAAAACAAAATTTAAAAAAATATATTTTTGTAGATTCACTAATTTCCACATTAATGACAATCAACCTCCTAATCAAAATACAATACACTTGTAGCAAAATAATACATTTCATATATAGAGCAAACATTACAAATGTAACGTTAGTTTACATAGCACTAACAAATTTACATAACAAAACCACTTCACTATCCTATCAATTTGGAAATTGATTTAAAGATTCTACAACCACTATAATGAAGAATTACCTTGGGTCAAAAGCACTAAACTGGTTTTGGACTTGTCAGATTCTTTCAGCCAGATGCATTTCCACTATAATGAAGAATTGTAAAAGTCACATGAAGAAAACAACAAGCTGCAGCAACAACCACCTCTTCACTATCATTTATTTTATCTTTGCTTCTATTTGGTTTATGATCCTTGGAAATGGGGATAGCTGTCAATTGAGAAATGTTGTACAGTGTTTATAATCTTTATCAAGCTTTTAAGAATCCTTTCTTTTGATAAAAAAATGCCTCTACTAAGTCAACATTGAATTACTTTTGCTTGCGTTTGAAATTATAATCCGAGAATCTCCAACATTAGCAACATACAAGCGATTACCTACCAAAACTGCAGTTGAAGCCGTAGAGTCATCATCACGGGAATTATCCTTCTCGGACTCCAAAATATCCGAGCCCGTTTGTCGATAGGTTTCACCTGCAAATCCGTTCTAAGTTAAAGTTTTATTTACATGAATAAGTATAATATCTTCTACAGAAAACAGGGAAGAAACGCATGATATTCGTGAAAGGGACTCGTAGTTTTTCTTTTTAAGCCTCTCGAGAAACAGGGATTTCTCGACATGTTCCTCGTTGCTGCCTATGAGGTAGAAGATATCTTTTTGCCCAGATTTCATTCTTCGAAGAATTGGTAGTTGATTTGGGTAGAAGAGTTTCTATATTTTAGAATAGGTTAATTTCAGTATAATCAAATTATACAACGGCTCAAAACAGGTCACTCTTAGAAAACATATATGAGTAGATATATGAGTAGTATTACAAAATTTACTTGAGTAATAAAATAACACATACCAGAATATGAGTAGTATATGAGTCCACATTATTTACTCAGTCTTGACTTAATTGAAGCATTAACAGCAGCCTTAAAATGGCAAAGACTTGAGTAGTATAACAAAACTTACTTGAGTAATAAAAATCATGGATCATGGTTTAATTGGCCCTGCATAGCTGATGTTCTTTGGGCTGATATCTCCTAAATTTGCCCCTGCATCTCAATAGGTATTGACCAATGAGAAGGTCATTGGTCAATACCGGATTATCATTCATGATTAAATCTCTGAAATTGTAAAGTCCAGCAGCAGACCCATGTAGTTTGTCCTCTTTCAAGTATTTATTTTAGAATCATAGAAAGCAAAACACAATAAGAAGATAGAAAATTAAGCTCAGATCTGACATCATAAAAGGCTGACTTTTAAGAAGAAAAAGATTCAGATGTTACTTGACAAGGATTTTCAGCTCATTAGATAAGAAAGAAGTAACAATAACTTAATGATTTAGGGATTTTGTTTAGTTTGTACATAAGTCATACATTTTTACATGAAGAGATTGGATGATGAACCATTGCTTGTCCTGACAGTGGGAAAAGTGGCTTCGAAATATTCAGTGACAATGGCCTGAATCGAGTACCTAAAAAGCAATAATATTTCCAATACGTTAATAAACAAAAAGAAAAAGATTCAAATCATTTTCAACTGAACTAAGATTTAAATGAACTGTGTCTCTGTCACAATCAAATTCCAATTTGAAATCTGAAACACGTGTAATTGCATGTGGCAAACTTGAGTACATGCATAGATTGTGTGTGCCGAATTAACACAGTAAAAAAACAAATCAACAACAAATTCATATCGTAGATTGTGTGTGCCAACATTCGATCCAAAAACAGAAGCATACAAGTTGTGAGCTCAGCTATAGTACGAGATCCATTGAATTGTAATCGAGTAAGATCAAGCAACTAATATCTAGATCTCTAGAAACAAAAACAGAAGGAGACCACAACGCAGGTTTCAATTGCATCAGCCATTTCCTCCGATTTAGAAACAACAGCAGCAATCACTACTTCAAGAACGTGTTATATAGAAAAGGCAGAGAAGCTCATAACACCTTTTGTAGGGCAAGACCAGATATACAATATGCCATAAAACCAAATACAACATTCTTACTTCCCTTAAAACCAAAGAACCACATTCAAACTATAAACAATCTAATAAAACTGTTTATTCAAAACTGATGCATACTTCAGCCCAAAATAATAACCAAGTATCCTCAAACTGCTTATAGTATATCAAATCATAATAAGTTGATAAAAAGTATTAATATGCAATCCTGAACCCCCTTCGAATCCTCAAAAATATACTCCAGGATAAGCATGTCAACAATTAACAATTTCATCACTCGATAAGTTGTTCACAGATCTGGAATCATTACATCTTTAGAAAATCAGATGTAAAAATCAAGTTCATATCCTCTCTTAAACAATAATGATGATGAATATTATAATAATATTATATTATTATTATAGATATAGTCAGAGATATCAAACAACAGCTCAAACAGAATCAATAAAACATAATAAACAAATAAGACAGTCTTATTGAATTATTTGAATATGAATTGATAGATGGATCAACCATAGAAGATAACATTCATAAGAAATATCTACCAACCTTTATCCTAAAGCAGAGACGAGCAGAGGCAGACTATGCATAACATAAATTGTTTATGTATGACCTAATAAATGCATCAAAGAAACCTCTTAAATCATTTGCGTAAAAATTACAATTTAGAGAAGACTGTACCACACAAATTGTCTTGAAAATTGAACACCAGCAGCCTGTGCTTGAAGCCTTGTCTACAAACTCATAAACATGAACAGATTAGATTTATTAACAAAGTCCTAAGCATTCCAAAAGAAAAATAACATCTAAGTTTGACTTTAAATGACAAAAATAGTTATTTTCAGCTTCAAAATTTCAATTCTATTACGCCAATTTGCAAAGAAGGCTTGAAAAAGAATCTAGGAAAGTCAAGGTAGGGTAGAGA
Source organism: Deinandra increscens subsp. villosa (assembly GCA_039602395.1). NCBI lineage: Eukaryota > Viridiplantae > Streptophyta > Magnoliopsida > Asterales > Asteraceae > Deinandra > Deinandra increscens. The sequence goes on from JBCNJP010000027.1 coordinate 107,839,239, forward strand.
AAGGGGGAAACTGAGAATCATACTTTAGCGACATCAACAGGCCTAATAGGTATGCGTGTGTTGTTCAGGGGGAGATTTAATCAACAGAAGTTCATATTCATGGGTTGAATCCCGTGGTTCATGAGTCAAATCTGTGAAGATTGACATGAACAGATGAAACCTAACCACCCAATCGAGTCTATTGAATCACATACCAGATACAAAAAAAACTCACCAAATCCAGGGTTGACAAAATTGATGGGAGATTGCGATGGAGATGTGGTCGCGTGGAATGTTGGAGACATGGTCGCCGTTGAACGGTGGAGGTGAGGTCGATGGACATCAGGTCTCGAACGGGCAATAGGAAAATAACGGGGGAAGAAGGAGTAGTTCTTCTCTTCAGCAATCGGAGGCACAGATGAAATTAGGGCAGAAGACCGATGGCGAGTTTGATTTGGACAGAAGGAGTCTTCGTTTGGCGAAGAGGAGCAATCTAGGGTTTCTGTCATTCATAAGAATGCCGACCGGGGAAGGAATCAGATTTTGCTTGTGGGGATTAGGGCTTGTGGAGAGGGAACTAAAAGATAGAAGTGTGGGGATTAGGGCTTGTGGAGAGGGAGCTAAAAGATAGAAGCGGGAATTGAATTTTGAGGGAGAGAAAATACATAGAAGAGCGGGGAATGAAAATTTTGGGAAAAACAGCGGGGAAAAAAAAACACAAGACGACAGTTTATAGATGACGCGCAAATTTTAAGTGTACTCCGTGTTTTTTTTTGTGACAGAAAGTTTATGACGCTCAAAAATGCGCGTCCTCTAGCCTTAGAATTTTTTAATTCTTAACAGTTTTTCTATGACATGCGTTTTTGCGCGTCATTAATCACTGCGCGTCATCGTTCGCGCGTCAAGAAAGGGGCTGTTTCTAGTAGTGGGAGGTCCTGCTTCATGCATTTCTGATTCAGATCTATCTACCTGATCATCCTCATAAATCATACCTATTATATCTCTAGGCACAGGTTTAGGAATATTATTCTTTTTTTGTTCAGAAAAACTAATTCCTATTCCTCCTTTATCCTTACCAAACCTAACATCGGTTATGCAGTTGGACAAGGCCTTTCCAGCTTCAAGCATTCTCTTATTTCTCATTTGATTCACATCTAATTTTACTTGCATCTCATTGTTCTGATGTGTAAGTTCATCTACCTACTTTCTAAGCTCAGCAATCTCTAACTTAGCATTGTCATAAAGAACAGACTTCTCAGAGGCTAGGGCTTGGTATTTCTCTATATCCAATTTCTGAGCTTTAACATTCTCCTCACTCTTTTCCCATCTACCCTTAAACGAAGTTCTACAACATTGTATATCAAATAATTCTATCTCACTATTTTTCCAAAGTTGTCTAAGGCCAGGAATTAAACGAGCACAAGTGGGATTAGTACATACCTTTGTGTTGTCAACCTCGGCTGCAAATGCCTCTTTGTCTTCAACCAGGTTCTCCTCATCAGTGACCACAAAGGCATGTTCTTCATCAGCATCATTTTCCATCTGAGCAATCATAGTACCCGTCAGACTGAGTTTCCTTACCTGCGAAGCCCATTGATATTCCCCGCAATCCTGCACGACCAAAGCCTTTGTCTCTGCCTTCCCTTTACCATCTCCAGCTTTCTTTTCTTCTGTCTTCTCTCTCTTTGGCTTGGTACACTCCCTAGCAAAGTGCCCGTACTCATCACAGTTGAAGCATCTGAGCTTACTCTTATCAAAACCCATCCTGATCTTGTCCTGATCCTTCCATACATTCCTTCCAGTCTTAGCCATAAACTTCTTAGCACGGAAAACTGCCATTGCCATCTGCCAGGAAACATCAAGCATTTCCACATCTTCAGGATTGATCTGATTCAGTTCTCCTGAAAGCATATCAGTAGGCACCAATGTTCCAGCCATAAGTGCATGGTAACTGTTCATAAATCCCATTCCAAGGGAAAAGTTGGGATCATTGGTAGCATTAGCCTCATCAGCGTTGACCATTCCACTTGAACTTGCTTGAGATCGTGCCACAAATGCAGTTGACTTTCTGTTAGCACTTGAATCATTTCCAGACGAACTTCCAGCTTGCTTTGATCCTACTTCTTCAGATAAAAGTGCCTGATTCAACTTTCCTGCCATGCTCAGTGAGCTTTAGATGATTCAGCTCCCTCTGTTTATCATCAATCATCTTTGACTTCAGTTTGTTGATCAGCTCATCAACAGTTAACTCACTCAGCTTGTTGTTATCTTTGATAATTGAGATGTTGGTATTCCAGTTCTTGGGTAAACTGTTTAAGAGTTTCAGATTCTTGTCTTCTTGTTCAGGTTCAACATCGTAGCTTGACATCTCAGTAATTAAGGACACAAATCTTTGGAATTGAGCTTCAAAGGACTCTCCTTGAATATGATGAACAAGTTGAACTTCTGCTTCAGCATCTGCTTACGGCTCGCCTTAATATCGGGATTACCTTCATAGGCCACCACCAGAGCATCCCAGAGTTTCTTTGCAGTCTTGTACTTCTTGAACCCTTGAGCAATCTCCGGCGTCAACGCCATTGTCATGATGGCATAAGCTCCCTCATCCTTGTTACATCTTTCCCAATCATCATCCGAGTATTCTGCTTCAGTCTTTACCACTCCAACCTTTCCTGCTTCAGTGTGTGTGCGTATGAACGGTCCATTCACAACAGATCTCTAAAGTCTCAAATCAACGCTTTTCAAATGGTTCTAGAATCTGTACTTCCATTCAAGGAAGTTATCAGCAGAAGTGAGTCTAGGAGGACGTGTAGTTGATCCAATCTCAAAGTCCAGTTATCGATACATGCTAGGTTCAAAATCCATAACGAAAGCTTAGGAAAACTTAAACTAAATGTCCAAATGTCCAAAAGAGAGTTTCCGATCATAAACATTTGTTTACGATTGAGCCTAACAGCTGGATCGAAAGCTCCTGATCGTAAACCTGTTTCCGATAGAAACAAGTCGTAAACACTGATTCCGATTAAGTTGAATCGTAAACACGTTTCCGGCAGTGAAAAATCGTAAACTCGATTCCGGTCTTGAAAAATCGTAAACACTCAAAGCTTGAGTCTTGAAGTCGTAAACCCGAAATTTGCAATCGTAAATTGTTAAAAATCACTTCTTGAAGTCGTGAACACCAAATCGATGAAGAACACCAAGAACACCAAGTTGTAAGCACTCAAAAACGCCCTATAAATAATCATAAACCCAGAAAACAGCAGCAGATCAGTCGTAAACTAGAAGGGCAGCTCCAAAACCTTCAAAAAATCGAACCTTTTCCAGAAAAAGCTTGAATTCAATACCGTGAGAACCTCGAATCAGTGATTCTTGGCTCTGATACCAATTGTTGGTCCGGGATCAACAATCGTTCACGATATCTTAATCTCGAACAAGTGTGGAAACTTTGTACGAGATCGATTCAAGAGAAAGAAGATGAAATAGACTTGATATGAGTGATAAACAACACAAAAAGATCAAATCTTGAATGAAGAACAATCAACTTTCTTGAGATTGAAGATTACGATCGTGAATACACAAAAGATGGCTGAAATCGTAAACCACCAAAACATAAACTAGGTGGGTTTATATACTACCCATTACAAAACCCTAAATCCAATCATAAACCCATTACAAAAGGCCGGCCCAGAAAGCCCAAATCGTAATCATGATAAGCCCAAATCAAGTTAGCCCAATCTAATGTTCATGCCTCATAAAGTATAGCCCAACAACATGCTGAACTACAATTCAATTTTGATTATTGTAGCACATAAACCATGTCAATTTCAGATATAATTTGTCCAATTTTAAACTCAGACAAAATCATACTCATAACATCTGGATATTGGTAAATTATTGATTAGATTTGATTTGACCAGTGTACCCCACACTATCAGACATACTCAGATATGCTTTGCTTATCACATTGTGTGATTTTACTTGTGCTTTAAGACATAGTAAATGTATTTATGATATAGTCAACTGTGTTCCACGCAAAAATAAATATGAACGTTAAATCGTCTACCTTAAGGTCGATCTTTCGATACGCAAATAAGGCCTCAGATTTAACAAAATAGGAAAATAAAACAAGTTGAAATTGTATAACCCAACAACAATCAGGTCGGTCCTCCCGCACACGTAGAGAAAGTCCGATGAGTTATACGAAACACCAAAGAAAATAAAGCAGAACGTCAAACGAACAACAATCAGGCCGATCTTTCGATACGTAAAGAAAGTCCGATCGTTTGACAAAATAAAGAAAATCAAACAAGTTTAAATCTTTGCAAAATGAACACATGTATACACAGTGACTTCTCATTTTATTTTTCACATATCTTTTTCTTGATACATCTTGAGATACGCATCAAGATGTTGTCCACTAGGTCAAGCATCAGATTCAGTGTATGGCACATTCGTATACTTTCTGATTTTCCGAGCCTACCTTACACATCGATCAATGGTCTTGTGGCTTTTTCATCTATTTTATCCATGAGCCAGACGATGTAAGCCAATGTACCATCAATTCCCAATCATGTCGGACACAATTTCTCCATTTTTCAATGTTTTTGTCTTTTCAAATTTCTCCCCCTAAAAATGACAACTCTATTTATAGATTTTTATTTTTTACATTTGACAAACAACACACTATTTTTGTATTTTTCAAAAATAAACCCCCCCCCCCCTCAAAATGAGACAGAATGAATAACAAAACATAAATTGATCAACCAACACGAATACTTACAGTTTAGCATTTTGAAAACAAAATTGAGTTTGAAATTCAATTTAAGTTATCACAGATATTTCACCACCAGCAATCTTACAATTACCGATAGATCTTCTTGAAATACCTGCTGACACCAATAAAACATAAGTCGCTTTGGGATCGAACCGATTCAACAGCGTCGGTCTCATGGTGTCTTCCACATAGTCATTGTTGGCCTTGGAAACAATCTTTGGTTTCCATACCTTTAAAGATTTTGATCAGAACCAGAATCAGTATCAACTAGCGTACTCGGTTTAGACCAAGACGGCTTACAAGTTGATTTAACCTTTGGATACCATGGTTCATCAAAAATTTAACCTTTGTTATCCACATATTTATCAGTGTTGTGGATATATGCAGTCGTTAGACAATCAGCAACAAAATATCTGTGCTGACGACATGCATAACAAATTCATTCTTGAAAAATAGTTGAAAAATTCTTTGATTTTTGAAAACCAGCTGAATGTCCAGAATCAAATTTATCAAAGAAATCTTCATAAGAATCATACCTAGGAGATGGACTCCTTGAAGATGATGACCCTCCAGAATAAGAAGAATTTTCCTTCGGAGGAGGTGATTTCTTTAGAACTTTAATTTTGAAATCTTCTCAGCTTTTTCTGACTTCTGAGCTTGAATAGGTGTTTCCTTTACTTCATAACCCAATCCTTTGTTCTTGAAACATGGGGTCTTTGATGAACCTGAAGAAGAACTAGAAGCTTCTCTCCCCTTAGATTCTCTAGTGAATTTAGATTTGATGTCTTTAAGTTTGTTCTTTTCAACCAAATCTTTTTCTTCTTCAGTTTTAGGATGAAGTACTCGAAGCACCCTTATCAAAAAACCTGTTCATTTTCCAAGAAAATAGACTTGGAATTAAACTTTGGAGCTTCTCCCAAAGGTTTTTGCTTTTTCTCAGACTTTGATTTCTTCTTCTTTGATGGAGTTGCAAACTTTGAATAATCATACAATCCATCTTTTGGATCAAGAGGAGCAGATGTAAATTCAGACAAATCCACTGGTTGAGGAACCATGTGAATATCATTCTTCTTAGAACTATCCTCACTCCTATCCTGTTTATACAAGAAATTTAGCAATGTCAGCCATAAATTGCAATTCTTCACTTGCCTTTCTAACTCCAAAATTTCCAACTTCAATTCAGAAATTTTATGTTGAGCATCAAACACTTCTTTTGGGACTTGATGAACTGTGTATTGAGATCATCATACTCATATGTTTGCAACTTCCGAATCTCACATTCAGCAAACAATTCCTCAAGCACACTTTCTCTTTTCTTCTTGAAAATCTCAATGTCTTTTGTCAAGACTTCATTCTTATCACGAAAAATAACATTTTCATCTTGAATTGTAGAGATCTTATTTTGAAGTTTCTCAATGTTAGCAGCCGATTCAACAACAAGTGCATTACCTTTTTCATACTTTTGTTGAACCGGATAACTCTTTTCAAATAAATTTTCAAAATCTTGTGCTGCATCTAAAGCTTCAGCCTTGGCTTTTTCACATTCATCAGCCAATTGACTCTTTTCTTTCGAAACTTCCTCATGAACATGGACCAATTCGTAATATTTCTTTTGAAAGTCTTCCAACTCTTTCTTTAATATCACCACTTCTTCTGAGAATAATTCAGAATATTTTTCAAGAGTTGTATTCTTCTTACCCAACCTTATACATTCAAGACATTTTGATTCTTCGACTTTAACTTCTTTGATCATTGATATTGTTGAATTGGAATCAGAATCTGTCAGAATACTATCATCATCATCATGACGAGCAGTCAATGCAATAGTAAATGGAGCATGCTTCAGTTTTGCTTCTGAATCTGCATTCCAGGCAAATTCATCTGGATGCCAAAACATTTCAGTCAGTTTTTCGTCAAAAGAAACAGATTTCTTCTCAACCTTGTGAGCTTCATTTGGTAAATGGATAACCGAATGAGCATGTTGACCAGACTTCGATTTATTTTCATTTGAACTCGGACATTCTCATGCAAAATGTCCATATATAGAACACTTATAACATTTAACCTTTGACTTGTCCAGTCCAATTTTCCCATCCTGATTCAATCTCTTCTTGCCAGTTCTATTGAAAAATTTCTTCGTTCTTCGAACCAACATAGCATATTGCCAGTTCAAATCCATTTCTTCCAAATGATCATAATCGATTTGATCATAATCTTCATTGGTCAATTCTGCGTTACTTACCGAACAAGTAATAACACCAAAATATGAAGATACCAATGCAGACATTAATGCATTATAATGATCGGTAGTTTGAGCAGACAAAGCATTCTGAGTTGAAGAACTAGGAACAGAAACAGTACAACCAGCAGAATAACTAGGAGTTTGAGATTTACCTGCAATGAATGCTGTAGGTGTAGGAGGTGCGGAACTAAGAATATTAGATTTCCCAGCATTCATGGTTGAATCATTGTCACCATAATACATCTCATGATTTTGAACTTATGCAGGAAGTGACTTGTTCACCATTAACTCCATATCCCTTGCTTGGATTCTTTGAACCAGATCATTAAATGACAATCTTGGATATTCTTTATCATGAGTGATCATCATTACATAATTCTCCCATTTCTCAGGCAAAGCTTCCAAATCTTTTCTTTCATATCAGCTTCTTCTTTTGTAAGATTCACCAGACGTATTTCACTCATTAAATGTGCAAATCATGCAATCAGATTTGGAATAGTTTCATTCTGATAATGTTTTAAACTATCAAATTCCTTCTTTAAAACCTTTTGTCGACTTTTCTTATATTGATCATTGCCTTCACATCTCTTTTCCAATGCATCCCATAAACTCTTCGATGTATAGTTTCTAAAAAATTGATGTAACAATTCTTTAGGTAATGCCATTGTCAAAGTACCATATGCCTTTTTCTCAGCTTGATATGTTTTCTTTTGTTCAGAAGTAAGTTTTCTTTGAAGAATTGGCTCTCCGTTTCATCTTTAGGATAGACATATTAATTAGATAATGCCAACCACATATCAATATCATTTGTATCCACATACGCTTCAAACCGTTTAACCCAACTATGATAATCTTCCAATTTGAGCAATTTGGGAACTTTCTGACTTGTTCCAATTTCATTATCATAGTTCATCATAGTTTGCATCATAACTTGCACCGAATTCTAAATTGCTGCAAACGCTTGAAAATCACTCATCTTTTTCGAAAACTTGTATACCAAAACTTCAAACCCAAAAACGAAGGTCTTAGAAGTGAAATTTGGGTACCAAAACGGAGGGTACTAGTTGTTAGGCAGTAAAAGTATAGATCTTTCCGAGACGGTCGTTTTGGCTGGTATTAGCTCCCGTAACTCTTTATGGTTCTCAAGTTACGTCAGTTTTCGTGACACCTTCCCAAAATCCCGATTACTGTTTATCCGAACATCAGCCGAATGCGATCCGAACTTCTTCCGAACCTTAACCGAACTTGGGTTTGAAAGATCTTGAACGAACCTTAGCTGAATCCTATCCGAACCTTATTGTATCTGAACCTTTTCCGAACTATAACCGAACACTATCTGAACCTCAACTTCGTTAAAATTTCATCCGAACGTTATCCGAACCTAGAGTTCGGAGCGGTTACTTTTCAGTTACTGCCGAACCTCAGACGAACTCGAACACTTTTAACTCCATTTTCGCGATTCTCAGTGTTTTTGTATGAAACTTTCGACAAGAGTTCAAGTAAACTCAATAGAAACAATCTAGGAGAATATTTTTCACGAAAGGCACACTCGAGAATATCAAACGAACTTAAAAATGAGTAACATTTTCTCAAAACCAGGGGTTTTTGACTCAAAACTTCAAAAAATAGAGATTTCCGAAAAGTAGATTGAACCTAATGCTCTGATACCACTTGAAAGTGCGTGAGTGGTGGATCGTCTACTCGGTCGTATTGAAATCAATGTAAAACGAGAATGTACATGAGAGTAAATACAAAGAACTTGTATTAGACCACAGAGAACCACAGAGTACACAGATAGAAAAATTACCAAGAGCTCCCAAGAGCTGTACAAGACAAACTATTTATACTAGACAAGAACCCGATCAGCCGAACCTTAGGTTCGGACCAAGTTCGTCTGGGTCCGAACTCTAAGTTCGCGTAGGTTTTGGCCCATAGAAAACTTGCATCATCTTATCTTGTAGTTGATACTTCATATGACGATCAGGAATCATGTATCTATACTTCCAAATGATCATAATCTATTTGATCATAATCTTCATTTTTCAATTCAGCGTTATTCACAGAACCAGTAACAATACCAAAATATGAAGATACCAAAGCAGACATTAAAGCATTATAATCATTGGTAGTTTGAGCAGATAAAGCATTCTGAGTTGAAGAACTAGGAATTGAAACAATACAACCAACAGAATAACCAGAACTTTCAGATTTACCTGCAATGAATGCTGTAGGAGGTGTAGAATTAAGAATATTAGACTTCACAGCATTCATGGTTGAACCATTATCACCATGATACACAGCAGGATTCTGGATTTGTGTAGGAAGTGACTTGTTTACCGACAACTCCATATCCCTTGCTTGTAATCTTTAAATCAGCCATTAAATGAAAATCCTGGATATTCGTTATCACGAGTGATCATCATCACATAATTCTCCCATTTCTCAGGTAAAGGCTCTAAAATCTTTTCTTTCATATCAGCTTCTTCTTTTGTAAGACTCACTTAACGCATTTCACTCATTAAGTGAGCGAATCTTGCAATCAGATTTGGAATTGATTCGTTTTGATAATGCTTGAAACTATCAAATTCCTTCTTCAAATCTTTTTGTCGACTTTTCTTCTATTGGTCACTACCCTCACATCTCTTTTCTAATGCATCCCATAAACTCTTCGATGTATAGTTACCCGAAATATGATGTAAGAATTCTTTAGGCAATGCCATTGTCAAAGTACCATATGCCTTTTTCTCAGCTTGATACGTTTTCTTTTGTTCAGAGGAAAACTTTCTTTGAATAATTGGCTCCCCGATTTCATCCTTAGGATAGACGTATTGATCAGTGAATGACAACCACATATCAATATCATTCGTATCAACATACGCTTCAAACCGTTTAACCCAACTATGATAATCTTCCAATTTTAGCAATTTGGGAACTTTCTGACTTGTTCCAATTTCATTTTTTAATTCATCATTGTTTGCATTGTAGTTTGCATTGAATTCTGAATAGCCACAAACACTTGAATATCGGACATTTTGACAAACTGGTTACTGTTCACCCGAACTTGAAAAACTTGTCCGAACTCCTTCCGAACCTTAACCGAACTTGACTTCAGATGACTTTAGCCGAACCTTAGCCGAACTTGACTTCGGATGATCCAAACTGAAACCGAACCAGAGATTATCTGAACTATAAACGAACTTAACCAAACTGTCCAAACTTGATCCGAAAACGATCCGAACTGAATACGAACACTAGACGAACACTTCCAAACTGAATCAGAACCTGTGCTCGAATCGGTTATTTCCTGTATCACCCGAACCTCAGACGAAAGAAACATTTTGAACTCGACTTTTGTGATTTTCAGTGTTTTTGGACGAGATTTTCGACAGGAACTCAAGTAAACTCAATAGCAATGATGTGGAAGAAGATTTTTCACAGGAAACACACTCGAGATGATCAAATGAATATAAACTCGATGAAATTTTTTCAAAACCTTGGGATTTAGACTCGAAGTGATGAAAAACAGAGATTTCCAACCAGTAAATTGAACCAAATACTCTGATACCACTTGAAAGTACGTGAGCGGTGGATCGTCTACTTGGTCGTATCGAAATCAATGTAAAACGAGAAACACATGAAGTAAATACAAAGGATTTTGTATTAGACCACAAAGAGATTACACAGAAACACACATAGAAGATTTGACCAAGAAGTCCTAATCTCAATACAAGACTAGCTATTTATAGAATGAACATTTCAAGCTAAAACACGATCTGCCGAACTCAGTTTAGGACCAGGTTCGTTTGAGTCCGAACTGGGGTTCGCCTCAGGTTTGGCTCAGCACAATCTTGAAACACTTTTTCTTGTATTTGATACTTCACATGATGATCAGGAACCATGTATCAACAAAAGTACCTGCATAAGGAGTACATGGTCTGTCTGGCCAGAATTATTGACGTTCGTAATCGGGAATAGGGAGTCGAAGACATCCTAGTCGTTCGGGAGTACCCTGAAGTGTTTCCCGAAGACATATTGGGTCTTCCTCCCGTTCGCCAAGATGACTTCCGCATTAACTTACCCGGTACTACTCCTGTTGGCAAGTTAATCTATCGCTTGACACTGTTTTGTGTTAGCTACCTACCTCTAATTCTCGAGGGTCACTTGCTTCCGCAATTGCGGCTCTCGTTTAGTCTCTTATCGCACTCATGATAACGATATCAGCGCATGTGTACTACTTATATACCATAGATACTTCTCAGTCATGATCAACGTTTCTTTTCGAATCCATGATTGTGCCTAGCCATAAGCTTCTTTTGGCTAACCAAGCACTCTTGTGAAACTACTGGATTCTTTTTCCACTCTTACCTGGATAAATTCGTTATCGCCTTCGTTGGCGATGTTTGAATTTACTCGAATCCTATTTCCAAAATTTTCATGAAATTTTGACACAAACAATAATCTTTGGGAAGACTCACGTTATTCCGCATTTCGATAAAAATTGTAAGTTTTTTATGTTCGCGCTAGTCAATGTTTGAAATTTAAACTGTGGTTTTCAATGCTCGGTGTATGAGTTCCAAACTTGCTTTATTCAATACTCGACGTGTGGACTCGATTCGCAGTTTCCAATGTTGATCTATGGATTCAAACTCGTGGTGTCAATACACGACGTTTATATTCAAAATTTTGTAATTCACATTATTAAAAAATTGATTGGTGAGTTTGGTTTACGATTTTCGACTCACAGATGGTGAATTCGGTTGTGATTTTCAACGCTTGGCTTGCGGTATTCAACTCTCGGCTTGCGAATTCAACTCTTGGTTTAAAATTTTCAGCTCTCAGCTTGAAGATTTCTATATTCGGTGTGTAGGTTCCAACACCCGGTTCAATTCGTGTATTTCAATTATCAAACTTGCGTGTTTCGACCTTCAATTCACGATTTTAAACTTACATGCCTATGTTGAATTGATATTTTAACTTTCAAATTCATGTCATTCGATTTAAGTTAATCCATTCATTCGAATCATGTCATATAATATACCATTTGTAAGCCATTCACTTATCGCGATTAGCCTTTGTGTTATCGTTATCCCATGTTTTCATGATCAAATGTTTTCACTATCTGATGCTTTCATGTTTTCACTACCTTAAGTTTTCATTATCACAAATTTTCATATTTATCATTACTACATGTTTCCATTATTTCATGCCATCATTGTTACAACTTACACTCTTTCATTATCACATGACCACCTTATCACATGTTTTTAATATTGCATGTTTTCATTATCACGTGTTTTCACTATCACATGTTTTACCAATCTTGCTAACCAAGACTCATACGAACTATAACCGTCAATTGTATGTAATACTAGTTAACCATGCGATTGATTTTGGGTCATAGCCGTGAGGTCTTGTCGTATTAGCAAGGAATTATTTATTTATTTTTTTGGATTTCATCTAGTTCGCCAGAATTGAACGCGCTCTCTAGTTTGAAATCCGACATTGTTTTGTCAGTTACATTGATTTCAATTTTGATGGATACATTCACTTACATTGATTTTAATTAGTCAAGTTTTAACTTTCAAATGGATACATGTTAACCCCTCAACGTCTTATTCTATCCTCTACCTCTCATTGTTTGGATATCATAATGTAGGGGAGAATGTGGCTTTCACTTTACTGATAAAGTTGTTTGGTTAAATCATGCATTCTCGTCTTCGAATCATCTATGACTTTTGATTCTTGGCATGGTACTCATTTCATGCGTGTACTAAGCATGTCATTGTCAATTGCATCACTTGTTATCTAAACCTTTTCCGAGCTTTTTGTGTTGTGTGAGAGAGTCTCTCCGTTGGCAACTAGAATGCTTTTGAAGTAGCAACGATGTGGTGGGTTAGCTGCGGTACACCCTATATATAAGCTTCGGTGGTGCTTTAAAAGTGGGCTAGGTGTCGGACCGAGAGTTGGCCCTGGTCGTGTGTCAAAATCCGTGTCATAAGTTTATATCAGGATTTAAAAGCAAACCTTTGCAATTTTTTTTGTATAAGTGTACTTTACGGTATAACATTTAATTATCCTCATTCATTTTTCCTATAGTCTCTACTAACTAGATTTCGGGATGAAATTTCCTAAAGCAGTGGACACTGTAATATCCGTATGTTTCAAAAACTTGAAAACTCGACCCACATCAAGATCCAAGGTTTAAGCCCAATTCTCAACACAATTAATGTTGCATTACTCTAATCACGAAAACAAGTTTGGTGTTAGATGTTGATTGCATAGTCGCGACCTCCTCTTCTAAACCCATCCCACATCACCCTAAAAACAAATTTTCACTCCATTTCTCATCTATAAATACCCTCCCTTGATCCCTAATAGCTTGCAACTCCTAGTTTGAGTATAAACAAGTGGAATAACCAATTTTTAGCGGTTCCACAACTACAATACCCCTTCGGGTGTTGTGCTTAGTAGTTTTTATGCTCTCGGCGAAGAGGTGCTGCCTTTCAAGCTCGTCTCGTTTGAAAAGCTTCTTTGAAGGTAATTCTTGTTCCTTTCTTTCTTTGATTCTTTGAAGGTAATTCTTCTTCTTTTTTCTTTCTTTGTTTTCCTTTTTTCCTTCATTTCGTTATTCGTTTATTTATCACTTTATTAGTTTAATTAGTTTAGTTCAAGTTCTTAGTTAGGTGCTTTAGGCTCGTTTAGGTGGCCTTGCTAAGGCTCGTTCTTAGAACGCCTAGCATTGCTAAGGCTTGTCCTTTGGATGGCCTAGCTTTGCAAAGGCACGTCATTAGGATGTGTTGTCTTGCTTAGGCCGATTTAGGCTTGCTGTAGCTTTGTAGAGGCTCGTTAGGCCCAACGAGTCTAAACTATCATGTCCAATTTCATCTTCATTCTTCTAATCCAAAAGTCAACGTTGTTATGCATGAACAAATTGGGGATTAAGTCTTTTTTTTACAAATTAACCCAATTAAACTAATTCTTAATCATTATAATATGTAATTCACGTTGTGAACATAAACTCATTTTTAAGAATTTCAAATAACTTAGAAATCGGTCTCTGTTTAACAACATATTTAGTGATGGTACTTGAGAAGCGAATGACATGTAGTAGCTGGAAGGGTGAAAACATTGTTAGTTGGGGTCTCTGTCAAAGGATAAGTGTTCGCATAAATCCCATAGTCAAACCTGGATGCTTACCTGGGATGCCCCGATGAGAGTGTCATAATCTATTAGGCCAAAGCATGTCTAGTAACGTTTAAGGTTTTGTTACTCTTAAAAGTTAACATATTTTCAAACTTCAATTTATAACATTAAAACCCATTCCCCAAATCTATAAGATCTTAGAATCCTATATTCCAATATTCATGTCGTCCACTTCTATTCTTTTGGGATGAATCTTCGGGACTAATCCTTTCTTCAGTTTTCGCTTCGTGAACTTAACTTCTAATCCAAGTGAGTAATCCTTACCCCTTTTCTCATTTTCTCATTTTTGGGGTTGCAACATGTATCCTATTTCAAAGTGTTATCTTTCAAGTTTATCAATTACCATGCGTATGTGATCTATGTGTGAATTATGTGTTATGTGACTTCTAGCATGATTTTTCAATATTTGATTTTCGAAGGCTTTCATGTTTATCAAAGGTTCTCATGTTTGTCATTAGAAGTCAAGTATATAATGGTTGTCATGTATGTCATGTCTTTCATTTGGCATAGACATTAACATAAGACCCGGGGTAACAAAGGTAGATCTATCGGTTGACAACCCACTCAACTTGACCGGTTTTAGCGTTGAGTGTTTGGAGCCTATTTCATTATTTCATTTAAACTAACCTGCGGGTTAGGGAATCTAGCATATGTCATCGAGGTTTGTTTATGCCTAGTATCTCATGTTGTCATTTTATATTAGCAATTTTGGTTATGCCTAGTCTTTCATGTTGTCAATATCTTCTAGCATGTTATATTTCACTTATTCTATCCTATGACACGTAACGCATGTTTTTCAAATATTTGTTATGTATCAAACTCGTGGTTACTCACCAACTATTATAATTGACCCCCCTTTATTTTATACAAGTTGTAGGCTATGATGTTGATGTTTCAAGATGCTATCACATAGGGCTTTTGGACCTAGTTTAATAAAGAAATTGTATTTGTTATTAATATGTGGTGTATTGTTTTATTTTTTAATGTTATCAATAAAAAATTCATTATTTAACTATTGTCACTAAATTAGTTATCATGAGCTTAATGGCAATCTAATCATGCCCCGACGTTTCCGTCGTCGGTTGGGGTGTGACACCATGTTCTTCTCAACATTTATAAACTTTGTTCTTATCTTCTGCGGCTGTCGAGTTATAAATTATGCAGCTTTCCGTTTCGAATAACTTTCTTGAACTTTAACTTTACCTTTCTTGGAAGACTCAACCTGTTTACCAAATTCACCTTGAGATGAAACAAAGTCTTCATCAAACTGTGAATCATCAGGCTGATTTGTGAGTTTTTGATATTTAGAAACATCCTTGCCAGTATCAATTAAATAAGCAAAATGTCTCTTAGAACCCTTCTTCACAACAAGCTCATGAATTTTCTAGATCATCTTCACGGTCAGGGTTAGAATCTGTAGAATCACTATCATCATCATCAGACTTACCAACATCAGCATCAACATCACCAGCTAGATCCACATCCATCACATTCACAGGAACATTCTCACCATCTACAACATTTTTAGCAATAGGTTGTTGTACAGGTTGTTGAACATTTGGTTCTTGCAGGTTCTCATTAACAATACATTCACATTTCTAACATCATCATCACCTGCTCTTTCACCATGTGGGTTAATAGTGTCTGTGTAATCTAGTTCATCATCAGAACTAGCCTCCTCGTGCCTAGCAGCACCATTCTCTGGAGCAACGTATTCCGGATTTGCCAGATTGCCAATCAGCCTCTTTGCAGGAGCATATCCACCTCTCTTTTGATAAACAGGTAGACGACTCACCACAGGCTCATTCATGTGGCTTAATTGCACAGCAAAAGTAGCATTCTTTACAAAGTTCGGATGCAAATCATCAATAATCATATGTAAGAATCTCGGATACATCAAGACTTTCTTTTGCTTAATGATGATGTTTTCCTTCATATAATGAAAATCAAATCCAGAGAAATTGTAAGGTCTATTCATAATCAACGTTGTCATGGCAGATAACATCTTTATATTTTTTGTGTCATGACCAGATAATTTGTTCCCATAACGATGAAGTAGAACATGCGTCAAATATTTATATGGAACATGCAACTTGGACTTGAGCAACCATTCATCATGTGGATTTCCTTCATACTTAATTCTCTTGAATAATGAAACCACATCCTCTTTACCGAATTCAGCAGGCTCAATTGCCATATCACCAAATCTCAAGACTCTTCGTTTGTCTTCTTCACTAATCACAACATTAGTGTCTATAACCCGAGCCCGGTACAATTTGGTTCAGCAATAAAATCTACTTGTGCCTAACGCAAAATGCATTTATGATATCCTTATATGGTACACACCGTTGTGTAACTGCAAAATGAATCCCTCGATCTTTTAACGTAATTGAAGATATTTCAAAAATGTATTGTTTGTTTAGCTGAAGCACCGAGGTAGGCACAAATGTTATGTTTCAGGCTGGAAGGCAACATAACGGCCACCACTGAAACAAACAAACATAACTGACATGAAATTTCATTGGTAAAAAAGAAAATGCAATCGGTAGACTCTAATTTGTTTGTAATCGCGTAAACGGTTAACTTTGGAAACAAAGTCTCCAACGAACCATGAGTCTAGGAACCAACATGAGAAACGAACTAAATAATTTAAAACGAACCAAAAATTTTACACGAACCAAAATGTGGTCAAACAAACCATAGGTTTTATTGGCTTATTGAAAATTTGAAATCAGACGAACCAACTCTTTGCAAACTAACGGTTCGGGGGACGAACAAATGGTTCTTAGCGACGTACCAATGGTTCGGCGGACAAACAGACGGTTCGGTGGACCAGCGGTTTACCGAAGAGACACTCGATCTAAAATCAAATCTAGCCTTTGTTTGTACAATCCAAGTCCTAATCTAGATACTAGACACAAAACCGAGCATATTGACACTAATTTTGTTAGAACACAATGTAAATGTAGAGGAAAACAGTCTAGTGATAGAAGAAAAAACAAGATATATCCTCAAAAGATAAATGATATGAAAATCTGTACGAAATACAGATTTCTGTATTCATACAAAAGTATTCCGAAATTTCCGAAGTAATTCTGTACAGACCAAATTCTACAGAAATCCTCATTTCTGTAGAAGGCTTCTAATGGGAAGCATTAACAGTCTTCAAAGAAGAGTCCTGAAGGAGTTCTGGACTATCAGAAGATAAACATTACGAGAAGAACAAATTTTTCCTTTGTGTGAAGAACAAGTAAAGTGAATACCAACTTAGCATTTAAGACGAAAGTAGTTGAAGACAGTTGAAAAGAGATAAGTTGAATATCTTCAATTTATCTCTATATACTCTGACATACTCCGAATTCAACCGTCCTCAACCACCTTATCCACTTACAACTTCCCGCTACTTCCTATAAATAGCAAGCAGACTTCACCAAAGAAAGCAAGACAACAAGCATACATTTAAATATCTTCTCAATGAAATTACAACTTACTCCCATAGAAAAATTATTTATGTTGATACATTGTTATACTATAAGCTCGTGTAAATCATTATATACATTTGAGATATACAGAAAAACCCTTTTTATGAATTGCTGTCTTCCAATTTGATTTACTTTCCGCAACTTGTTTATCTTGTTTAAATCAAACTGTACCAACATTGTTAAAAAGCCTCTCACGGGACCCAATGATTGTTATCAGAGCAGATTGAATAATCAATATTCAAAGATCCCGCTCTTTAACATTTCATCAAAATGTGCTCTAGTCAGAATAATGGGAAACCTCTCGGCTCACTAGCAAACCTCCCTATGCTTGCTAGGGAGGAACATCCATAGTGGAAATCTAAAATTACCAACCGTCTAAAAGAGGTTGACAATTCCCCGCTAGACTGCATAGCCAATAAATCCCATTATGCTGAAATGGAATTTTCTGAAATCAAAAGGCATAAAAAGGAAAATATTCAACCACTTTTATGGCTCATGACAGAAAAATAATCTTCACCTTATTCCAAAACCTCAAACTAAGGGTCAAGAGCATCACGTAGAACAAATCTGGTATTGTGATTCAGGATGCTCTACCCACATGATTGGGAAATAAATCTTTTAATCAAACTATGTGAAGAGATAAGGAAGATCCATCACTTTTGGTGACGGGGTAAAATACAAAACCATTGGTTATGGAACCATTACCAATGGTGAAGTCACAATTGAAAAAGTGTCACACGTCCAAGGACTAAAATACAACTTATTAAATTATGGAAAACTATGTGACAAAGGTTTCAAATATACTCTTTATTCCAACATGTGTGAACTTGTAGGACTAAACGACAGTAAAGTCTACCTAACATGAAAAAGAATAAATCAGAGTCTAAACTTTATAAACTTTAATAATCTGATTTCAAATGAGTCTTTCTGTCTTGTTGCAAAATCCTCTAACAAAGAATCTGAGATTTGGCACTGAAATCTATCCCATCTATACGTTAGAACAATTGCTGAACTAGCAAATAAAAAGATGGTAAAAGGTCTTCCTACCATGTCCTCAAAATCCAAAGAAATCTGTGAAGCTTGTCATATGGAAAAAATTAAAAAAGCCTCTCACAGAAGTCTTCAAGAAACATCTGGAAGTCAACCACTTGAGCTAATACACATGGATCTCTGTGGACCTATAAGCACAGAGACCCTTGGTGGAAAGAAGTATATCCTATTTATGGTGGATGACTTCTCTAGATACAGATGGGTTGAATTCTTGTAATAAAAAATTGAAGATCTTATCATTAACTTTATAAGAAGAATACAAAAACTCATGCATCTAAAAGTAAGAAGAATAAGATCTGACAATGGAACCGAATTCAAAACACAAAACTATACACATATGTAGTCAGTAAAGGCATCTATCATGAGCTCTCTGCACCAATGACCCCACAACAAAATGGGGTGGTAGAAAGGAGAAATAAAACTCTAGTAGAAGCTGCCATCCATGCTTTCCTCCGCAAATCTTCCCATCTACTTCTAAGCTGAAGCTATAGCAACTGCATGCTTCACTCAAAATAGATCAATCATCAATAAAAGAATCAATCAAACTCCTTACTAAGCAATCAATAAGAAAATTCCTAACTAAAAATTTCTTCATGTCTTTGGATGTAGGTGTTATATACTAAATGATCAAGATTACCTCGGAAAATTCGACAAAAAGACCGATAAAAGAATCTTCATTGGATATTCACTCAAGTCAAAAGCATACAGAGTTTTTGTTCTAAAAACTCAAGTGATAAGAGAAAGTATAAATGTGTCCTTTAGCGATGATAAAATGGCGCCTATGCATAACAACATTACATCTCCAAGAAAAATTGAAAAAGTCTGCATCTCTAGAATGACAATCTTAGAAAAAGAAAAGATATTTGACAAATTTTTCGAAGAAAACTCTAATGAGGAAAATAACATTCCTTTGTTTACCAATAACTCTTCTTTTTCAAAAAAAATCTGTCACAAAATATCACAACAAAGGTAACAAAGAAGCTATGAACCAAAATGAAAGTTCCTATTCAAAAGACAAAATTAATAATGAAACTTCTGATTCTCATTCTTTAATTGAAAGAATTCCAACTACAAAAACATTACAGAATTCCACTCTGGAGCTCCGAAGTGATTCTGCAAATTAAATTTCTCACTCAACTGACTGTCCATCGATTGAGGGGAAGTGTCAAGACATTGACATAACAGACCTAATGCTTGGGATTCAAGAATTAGCCACTCTTCCTCCCTTAAAAAAATGGACAAAAGATCACACCATTAATCTAATCATTGGTGATCAAAAGAAAAGTGTCCAAAACAGGGCTGCTTCAGCCAACTAATGTATTTATGCTAGATTTCTCAGCATAATAGAACAAAAAAATTATGAAGAAGCCCTTCAGGATCCCCATTGGATCCTGGCTATGTAACAAGATCTAGGACAAATTGAAAGAAACAATGTATGGAATCTAGTTCCAAGACCTAACAATAAATCTGTTATAGGAACTAAATGGGTTTTCAGAAATAAAACTGACGGAGAAGGTACGGTAATTAGAAACAAAGCTAGAATTGTAGCAAAAGGGTACTGTCAACAAGAGGGAATACACTACGATGAAACCTTTGCCCCAGTCGCAAGACTTGAGACTGTCAGGATATTTTTGGCCTTTGCAGCTTTCAAAGGTTTCAAAGTCTATCAAATGGATGTTTAATGTGCCTTTTTAAATGGAAAAATCGATTAAGAAGTTTACATTGAACAACCACCCGGATTTGAAAGTGAAAAATTTCCAAATCACGTTTGTAAACTTAAAAGAGCCCTATATGGTTTAAAACAAGCACCCAGAGCATGGTATGATACCTTCTCTGAGTTCCTCTTATCAGCCAACTTCAGAAAGGGGTCCATTGATACCACTTTATTTTTAAAAGAAAAAGAAGGTCACCTGTTGGTTGTACAAATCTATGTAGATGACTTCATTTTTGGATCCACATGTCCATCCTTTTGTAAAGAGTTTCAGGAACTCATGACAACAAACTTTGAAATGAGCATGATGGGAGAACTGAACTACTTTCTAGGAATCCAAATCAAACAAACTCCAGAAGGAATTTTTATAAATCAAGCAAAATACATCAAAAATCTCCTCATTAAATACTCCCTTTCAAATTACCCCTCTTTTAAAACACCAATGGCCACAAATGTCAAAATTGATGCTGACAAGGAAGGTAAAACTGTAGATGAACATACTTACAGAGGAATGATAGGCTCACTTCTGTATCTCACAGCAAGTAGGCTTGATATCATGTTCTCCACATGTTTCCTTGCCAGATACCAATGTAAACCCAAAGAGTCTCACTTGTTAGCTGTCAAGAGAGTTTTTAGATACCTAAAGGGGTCAGCTGACCTAGGTCTCTGGTATCCCAAGGAAACTGATTTTCTCTAACAGCCTACTCAGATGCTGATCATGCAGGATGTAGACTAGACAGAAAAGGCACATCAAGAAGCTGTCAAATGCTGGGAGGAAAGTTAGTCTGCTGGACATCCAAGAAAAAAACTGTGTATCAACTTCAACTGCTGAAGCTGAATATGTTGCTGCTGCTAGCTGCTGCTCCCAAGTGATATGGATGCAAACCCAACTCAAAGACTATGAGATAAATCTCTCTAAAATACCAATTCTCTGTGACTCAAAAAGTGCCATTTCTATCACATCCAATCCTGTTCATCACTCAAGGACAAACACATCGACGTCAGGTATAACTTTATCAAAGATCATGTTGAAAAGGGTCACATTAAAAGTGTACTTTGTCCCAACTGAACTCCAGCTTGCAGATATATTTGCTACACCATTGGATGAGAAAAGGTTCTCATTCTTACTAACCAAGTTGGCGATGCTAAACATGACTGGAAATTAAAGAAAAATAATTGTCATTTACTTTCAACTAAAAACAAAAAGTAGTTCAATAACTACCTATCTTTTTCTTCCAGTACTCCCAAGAAACTTCTCTGAAAAGTTGACTTCTTAAACAAAAGGCTCAACTCTCAAGAATAAAAAACATCAATAATAACCTATAAATGTATAGGCTGTCAAATCCCTCTGCTCTTTATCTGCACACTTCATCATCTCATCATTTTTTTCTTTAAAAAGAGAACAAAAAACCTGAAAACTCACAACATTCTCTCTTCTTCAAAGGATTCTGATATACCTCCCAAAAGAGAAAACTCGACAATGTCTTTCATAGAACTTTCTCCGCCACTCCCTGAAAACACAACATTCCATGTTCCTCATCTTCACAATCTTGTGCTCTATACACCCTGTTGGAACAGATTTTGGTCTTACCAACAAATGATGAAATTCCTCAAAAACTGCCCCATTGGACATGCTCTAACTCTTGACATTCCCATCAATTACTCCCTACTGCAAAAGTTCTGGAGGAATGATGTTCTTATCGTTAAAGATGGAGATAATGCATTGATAAGAACACCTGTTTGTGGAGTACTGTTTGTCTTCGATCAACATCTGATCAGAAAAGCACTTCAAATAAAAGACAGTCCATCTGCTCCCAGTTAGTTTAACAGAGATGATGTGATTAAAAACTCTTCTTGATATGGGATGTTAAGGGAAATCTATATGAAAGAAAATCCGATAGAATTCATCTACCACACCTATGGCAATTTATTTTCTTAAATTCAAGTCTGTTTCTCTTCTAAATTCACTGATCATTACCTCTCAGATGAGGACACTCAATGTGTCATGCATGCTCTCATCCAAGGTCGAAACATGAATTTCTCCCTGTACCTTATGAGACACATGCAAAACAACCTCAAAGGATCCTTAAATGAAAGATTCATCTAGAAAATTAATCCTTCAAGCTTTGAACTAGGAAACAATACCTAGAAGAATCAGAACAAGCAAAGTAGTATTTCAAAGGGGAATCTCTCCTAGAGGTCCATCCATTTCTAGGCTCCCAAACTCCAATGGATACTTTCTACCTTCCACAGGAAGGCAAACTTCTCTGCATCTATATATTTTTCTTCAAATGGAAGCAAAATTCAGAACAGTCCAAACTCCTCCTCACAACAGGGAACAAAATACGTGCACGTGTGCAGACATCTGCACATGCCTCAAATTGTCTGTATAAATTTCTTGATTAATAAAATTTCATTTCCTTTATCAGAAATTTGGCAGAAAATTCCTTGAAAGCCACAATTGCCCAAAACGGCTGAATAACGAATGAAATTGACTTTTGATGAATATGATAATTAATTCTCTAATTATTCATATACTGCCAACGGTAAGTTTTATTACCGTTCAGAAAGAAAGTGTCCTTGCAAATGGATTATAGTCGTTATGGAAAAACCCTGAAAAACAAAACGGCATCAGGAGATACCTATAAAAGGAACGCCGCCCCCTCACTTGAATCTCACTGTTCACATCACAAATTTGAAAGCTCACAAATGGTGTCTTCATCCAAAACTCCTGCAATGAACACTCGCTCAAAATGCGAAATCACTCAAAACTCCTCAGCTCAAAACCTAATCCTGATTCCTCATACTCAGATTCACCACCCAGATGCAAATTTACCCTAGACACGATCAACCAACCATGCGATCTCAACCCCTCTGCTTACTCATTAAATCTACAGTTAATCATAGAAACCCTAAAGCATTCCTCTCAGCTCGCCACAACCTTAACCATCAACGAGCCATCTTAAACTTTTGGGCAACTGTCAAAATGGTAGATGGAAACATGAAAGGAAAGGTGAACACAGATACAATAATCATACTTCAACTATCTGACCTGAGAGAGATCTTCCCGTTACCAGACAACTTCACATCCTTCTCTCCAAACCCAGAAGATCCAGCTCTGAGGAAAATGATTACTGAAATCACTGGAGGAAACTTTGCAGAAAATGGCCAAATTTCAAACCTCAGGGTAAGTCAGTTGAAGCCCGCATGGAGATTCACAATTGATCTGCTCAATCACACCATGACATCTAAGAAGGGCTCTGTGGATCAGATCAACAAAAACACTCTTATCATTCTATATGGTTTATAGTTCAATGAAGAAGTAAATGTGGCTCTACTAATCTGGAGAGACATAGAGAAAAGAGTCAAAGAAAAATCCCAAGGCAAGAAATCAGATTTTGTGCCCTACAACAGATTTCTAGCTCAAATGATTCAAAGGAAGGTGGACATCGAAGAAAATGAAGAAGCCTATATCACTGAAATGTACCACATCATAGGCATCTACAAATCATGTACACACATACATTTTTGTGGTTTTCCATGGGGTATGAAAGTTAAGCTAGGGTACAATAACCAAGTCCTCCAGAAGCACCTCACCAAAGCCAACAAATTCACTTCCAACCCTGATCAATCACCAACTTCAACCAACACCACGACGTCACCATCAAAAGAAATGGCTGATCACAACCCCTCCTCTCCTCATCCCTTTCCACAATCACAAATCACCACACCATCAAGAGGAAACCACACCAAATCCTCACCTACATGAGCCCGCAAATTCAGACCCACACTTTCCAGAAAAGCAACCCTCACCAAATCAGACCAAGAGCTAACAATCATCACCACAAAGATCCTACCAAGAAGCCTTTACCCATTTTCAAACTCAAGCCACCAACACACTCTCCATTGACATTCCCATCATAGCCACACATCAAAATATCTTCTCTGATTCGGTCAGTGAAGATGATGTAACAATAAGTGGAGACTCTAGAAGTCAAGGAAACTTGGAAACGAGCAACACTGATGTGTTCAGTGCCAGCTCACATGAGAGATCCTCTCAAAAACAAACAAAAATTTTGTCTTAGGATTCTTTAAAAACACAAGAGGTCAATATGACTTCGGACTCACCAAGGACTGTGGAAGACCTGTACACACTCAGCCTGGCTGGGTTAGCAGGCACTGATGAATCTTTAAAAGAGAAATCACTCAGTCCAGCAGAAAGGCATGTTTTGCCTTCTGGTTTGTTACCCTCAAAATCTGACTTCGAGGAATTCTAAAGTTCTCTCTCTTTTCTACTCATAGACTTCATGAAAGAGCAAAAACAACAGACTACGGAACTACATCCGAATTTCTGTAGTATTTCTGTACGAATAGAAGAACTATCAAAGCAATTGGAAAATAACAACTTAAAAATTTCTGAACTGGAAGAGGAGGTAAAAACAATGAAGAAAAATAGCAAGCTGCAACTACAACAGATTTCTGATCAACTAAAGGTATTGCAAGAAAAGGAATGGCAGCTACAAGGAGAAGACAATAATCCACAGAAAATAAAATCAAGCGACTGAATGAGCTAGCTCAAAAGACCATACAATCATATGAAGCCAAATGAGAAGAAATGCTCAATGAAATCAAAGACAAATTCAGCCGTCTGAACAAAGAAATACATGAAAAAAGGTCAAACATGATTGAAAAGTCTATCCAAACAAGTAACAGAAGCCAATCCACTCTTCCCACTCAGGAATCCGTCAGAAAGAGAAGCATCAACGCCTCTTGTCATTAACCTCGATGAATCACCTTCACCCCCTGGCTCAAAAAGAAAAGCATGTCCTAATGAGCACAGGTCTTCTCCCAAGAGAAAGAAACCTGATCAATGCAAGCCCAGCCCAACTCCCGTGCAATCAATGCCACCTCCCCCACCAAGGGAACAACTCAAAGGTCAACCAAATCTCCTGTTCAACACTCATCAGGTACTGCCCTAAGAACTCACACTACAGGTACATCAATAACTACAAAAGAACCTAAAAAAGGAAAGGACAAAACAACAAGTCTAGGGGGAGCCTTCAACGCTCCGGAAGTATCAGTCGCCTCTCAATCCTTATATGATGACAACTACGGAAAGGAAAAGAAGATTCAGGAGGAATTATGTCACGGAAAGAGAAGGTGTGAAGATTTATTCCTTCAAGAAACAAAACAACCACCTCCAATGAGCCCAATGAGCAAAAATGTTTTCGAAGAAAGAATCAACAACTAACCCTTCGAAAGAAGTGGCTGTACTCAGAAGCTGCCATCCTACAAATTGACAATGTCAAAGAGAGACAACAAAAGGGAAACCCGTTCACTCATTACTTCAATTCTTATGTCATAACTACAACTGCAAACAATCGTAAGCCATATACCTTCAGCGATGCAGATCTTGACCAACTTAGTGAGATGCACATTCTTTCTCTTCTCAAAACATGTTTGGCGAATGGCTCAACAAGCATTAAGAACAGAAGAGCAATACATCGAATCAGATAAGTAGGAAAGAAGATATACGACATATTTGATCTGGTTGATTATGAGCTTGCAATACACACTGGTCTGAAGAAACTTGCCATTCGTACTATAAAAGAAGACATCCCCTCCGGACTACCATGGAACGGGTCCAATCTAATTCCAAACACCGGAGAAATATGAATCTGTTTCAGAAATCACAAAGACAAGAAAAGCTTCTTCAAAATAAATCAATGTCATGCTTACTCCGATGCATCTCTAAAACTCATCTCATTCCTACTTGAACAAAACAAAGAAGCTGATCCTGAGATAGTAAGAAGAAGGGAACTAATGATCAAGACCTTGAAAGAGAGCTAAAGCAACACAGAACGTTTCAAAAGGACCTACACAAAGCCTGTTGGAGCCCACTTCTCAAGAAGTTCACAGTTAGACAAGACTCTGTAACCAGAGATCTGTCTTAAGAATATAAATGTAATCATCGTACTATGCATATTGTTCATTTCCTAATGAGATGTTTTAGTTTCTCTATTTATTAATTTTCTTCAAATACTTAAGGGGAGATTGTTAGAACACAATGTAAATGTAAAGGAAAACAGTCAAGTATTAGAAGAAAAGACAAGATATATCCTCAAAAGAGAAAGGATCTGAAAATCTGTACGAAATACAGATTTCCATATTCATACAGAACTACTCTGGGATTTCCAAAGTAGTTCTGTACATACCAAATTCTACAGAAATCCTCATTTATGTAGAAGGCTTCTAATGGGAAGCATTAACAATCTTTAAAGAAGAGTCCTGAAGGAGTCCTGGACTATCAGAATATAAACATTACGAGAAGAACAAATTCTGCCTTTGTGGGAAGAACAAGTAAAGTGAATACCAACTTGGCATTCAACACGAAAGTAGTTGAAGACAGTTGAAAAGAGATAAATTAAATATTCTCAATTTATCTCTATATACTCTGAAATACTCCAAATTCAACCGTCCTCAACCACCTTATCCACTTACAACTTGCCACTACTTCCTATAAATAGCAAGCAGACTTCACCAAAGAAAGTAAGACAACAAGCATACATTTCAATATCTTCTCAAAGCAATTACAACTTACTCCCATAGAAAAGTTATTTCTGTTGATACATTGTTATACTATAAACTCGTGTAAACCATTATTTACATTTGAGATATACAGAAAAACCTTTTTTATGAATTGCTATCTTCAATTTGATTTATTTTCCACAACTTGTTTTCTTGTTTAAATCAAATTGTATCAACATTGTTAAAGAGCCCATGACGGGACCCAACAAATTTTGTGACCCAAAAGTGACTAAAACTTGAAAAACAGATGGTTCGTGCGAGACTTAGAAAAACCAATTCGTTTTGGGTTTAAAATCCATCAAAACATGGTTAGAATTTGGAATTGAGACATGCAAATGATTCCCCGCAAGTAGACGAACTTGTAACATCAAGGAAAACTGAAAATGGTTCAGAAACAAGAACGAAATCGATGAATATGTGTGTGATGGACCAACGGGTTCGTTTAGGGTTTTTTCAGAAGAACTTGTGTAGAATGATGATCTGGCGGACATAAGTCTTATTTATACCCCTTTTGGTTCGCGGCCCCGAACCAAATGGTTTGGCGAACCAAAAATTTACAAATATACCCCCTCACTTGACATTTTCAATTTAAGTCCAAGCCTTTCAAAATTTTATATTTTGATCTCAAACTTTGAATTATTTTTAGTTTAGCATAAGTAACTGCTAATTTGATGATGAAAAGCTACGCTTAGGTTCTCATGGTTAAATATTGTACCCGACCATGGTAATTAGTTGATAAAAAACAACTCAGAATCAAAATCTTTTTGATTTTTCTAAAAGTTATATGAAAACACACTAAAATATTTTTGATTTTTTAAATTTTTTGCTAAAACACACCCAAAATCTTTTTGGTCTTTTTGATATGAAAATACTGAAAGTAAATGCAGCAAAAACATATATGAACTAACTGAAACAAAAAGTAAATGAAATAATTTAATTATTTTTGTGAGAAAGATCTCAACATGAGATCATATCAACAATACGTATCGTGCACACTTCAATTTCAAAATTAATTAGCATGCAAGTCTAGTTGATTGAGAATACAACATATTTCAGTCTATTTCATCTTAAACAGATCAATTTTATAGCTTTCTGATATGAATTTAAGGTATAATTTTCAAGCAAAGATAACACGACACCCACATAATCTAGAATACTGGTAACACAATTTATTAGTTTTATCTTTTCTTTTATTCAAGCCAAGCCACTTTCAGCATATTTCTCAAACTGATATCGTAGACTTGCTTATCACAGAATTTGGATACCGCAGAGATATATCATCCACGGTGTTTCATGCAAAAATAAACAGAAACCCAAACAATTAGCAATCAGGTCGTTCTTGTGGACACGCAGAGATCCTAAACATTTGAGAAAATAAGAAAGCAAAATACGTCGTAGTTGTTCAACCAACAACAATCAGATCGATAATTTCGTATATGCAGAGAAAGTTTGATGGTTGAACGTAACACCAAGAAAATAAAATAGAACCTCTAATTAACAACTGTCCATATCGATACTCACGTATACGCAGAGATAGTCCGATCATTTGAGAAAATAAACAAAATTAAACAAATTTAAATCTTTCAAAATGAAAACATGCATACACCAGGACATCTCTTATTCTGTTATTGAATTTTCTATGTTTCTACCACATTACACAGTAACTATCATGATCGTTTACCATAGTTATCAGGCAAGCGTTATGTTTATATCATACTAGACTACATCAGATCTGCCAAACACATTCAACAGATCAAGAAAGCTCCTACAACCTTTATTTCTACTCTATCCATGGCCAACAAAAGCAAGCTGGTGTACCATCATATATCACAAGGTTGGATCAATTTTTCTTTTTCATTTTTCAAATTTTTTTATATATTTCATTTTTTCTGAAACAAAAATCACAAAGTTTATGGGTTTTCCATTTTTAAGAAAGAACGAGCCACTATTTTTGTCTTTCATATTCTCCTCCTAAAATATAAAAACAATGCAATGAAAATTAAGAAAATAAAATGAAAAAAAATGAAAACAAAACGATCAACTAAATTGGTTATTTGGCACTTAAACAAGTTATGTCGTTAATTTGCAGCAAAAAATTAAAGAGGGTTTATCAAAAACTTTTATAAAAAGATACGATCTTTGAAAATCAGTGTGAATTTTCTGCAAATCAATCAGTTTCTTCTCAAAACAATCTCGTATAAAATGATACCAAAATACAATATGCTTAGTTTTTGAATGCTGCACGGGGTTTTTGGTAATGCAAACTGCAGCCGAGTTATCAATGTAAATTGGAGTAGTAAGAATATTTAAATAAGCGAAGATTCGCTTCACTGCAACAAGATGAGAAACTTTTAGATCCGATTGATACCTGGCACACAAACACACTTGATATCAAGTCTAGAAGAAGTTAAGTACATTAATGAACCTATCATGGCTCAATAAGTTGTTGCATCAACACTTTCACCAGAGTCGTCTTGTGCGACACCATGATTAAGCTATATCGGTGTGCTCGGAACTCAAACATGTTCAATCTTGAACCATGCCAAGATGTCGTGCATATATTTAGTTTGATGAAGAAAAATTCCTTTATCAGACTGCTGCACTTAGAGACCGAGAAAGAAATTCATCTCTCCCATCGAGCTCATTTCAAACTTTTTTTTGCAAGACTTGCTCAAATTCTTTGCAAAGCT
This sequence comes from Deinandra increscens subsp. villosa, assembly GCA_039602395.1. NCBI lineage: Eukaryota > Viridiplantae > Streptophyta > Magnoliopsida > Asterales > Asteraceae > Deinandra > Deinandra increscens. The sequence continues at coordinate 107,868,955 of JBCNJP010000027.1, forward strand.
TGTCATTTGTGTTGCCATATATGATGTCGTCTACATAGACTTGAACCAAAAGAAGATCACTTCCCGTTTGCTTAGAGAATGAAGTACAATCAACCAACCCTCTTTTGAAACCGTTATCAAGCAGTGCGTCGACAACATCTCATACCAAGCACGTGGATCTTGATGTAGACCATACAATGCACGATCAAATTTATAGACACGCTCGGGAAAATCAGGATCAGCAAATCTTAGAGGTTGCTTAACATAGACTTCCTCTCTAATCTTGCCATTCAAAAATGCACTTTTCACATCCATCTGGTATACTTTAAAATCTTTATATGATGCTAACCGCAAGAAGATCCGAATCGTGTCAGTTTTAGCTACCGGAGAATAGACCTTATTGAAATCGATTCCTTTTTTTTTAGAGAAACCCTGAACCACTAACCGAGCTTTGTTCTGGATAATGATTCCACGATCATCCCTTTTACACTTAAGGACCCAGCGTGTGCCACAAGGTTCTTTCACAGATTTGGGCTTATCCACAAGATGCCAAACACCCAATTTTTGAAATATTGCAATTCTTCTTACATCGCTTCACCGAAGAAGCATCTTTCAATGCTTGACCCACATTAAGTGGTTCTACTTGAGATAGAAAGCATGAATAAGGCATCTCATTCTGAATCCCTAAATCTCTGATGTTAGCAATCAAAGCATCAACCGAATTGGATATCTGATTACGCGTACATACACCTGATGTTGGATCACCAATAATTTTTTCTTGAGGATGTATGCTATGAATTCTGGTTGTAGGATACTCCGGGACCTCAATATTTGCATCAAGGTTGTTGAGATTCAGATCTGAAACATCCGAGTCTAAAGAGGGAATGAACTAGTACCGTGAAGCAGAATCAAATCATCAGTCGGTCCTGATTCAGCTTCATGAAATTCACTTTCTTCTTCAGAAGAGCTGTCATCCTCAACATATGAATTATCTGGCACAGAAGCAGACACAGACGTAATAGGAGTAGTAGATGACCTCGGGAGATCAGAAGACTCGTTTTACAAAGAATAATACATGGAGGCAGCAATCTCCTCATCTGAAGAAACACTCGAAGCAGAGAAAGAATCAAATACATTTTTAAAATCAAACAACAAGTCTGGACTCTTCTCCCCAGGTGGTTGAGTGTAATGTTGACAATCCACATGTAACCACTCTTCAATCGATCTAGTAGCCAGATTGTAAACCCTCTTCAGTGGAGATTTCTAACCAATAGAGAAACCCTTAGCTACCTTCTCGTCAAATTTTCCCGCTTGCTTGAGAAGAGTACATGGAGAATCAAACGGCTTCGGAAACTGTAGATTTGGCTTACTGTTCCTCAAAATTTGATAACATGTCTTATTAAAACGCTTAACCGTCAGAACTCTATTAAAAACATAGCATGCTGTTGCAACCGCCTGTCTCCAGAATTTATAGGAAGATGAGAATCGGCCAACGTAGTTCTTGCTGTCTTTATCAGAGTTTTGTTCTTTCTCTCTGCTACGCCATTCTGTTATGGCATGTATGGCGTGCTGAATTCATGAAGAATTCCTTTAGAAATACAAAACACCTTCATCCAATAGTTCTAGAATTCATTGTCATTAACGCTTCTGATGCTATGAACTTTTCTCTTGTATAAAGATTCAAGTTGCAAAATTTTATCCTTAATAAGATCTGGAGTTTCGTATTTCGTAGCCATAAACATCACCCATGAAAAACGTGAGAAGTCAGCGGTGATCACCAAAAAATAATAGGCTCCCAAAACACTACGCACATTCACTGGACCAAATAAATCCATTTGAAGTAGTTCCAACGGAGAATCATTTGAGTTCACGCATTTGGAAGGATGCGACTTCTTACGTTGCTTACCTTTCTTGCACGATACGCACACATCATTGAAAACAAATTTGTTCTTCGGAATGCCTTCTACCAGATCATGATTAACATGAAAATTTAACTTCCAGTAGTTGATGTGCCCCCATGCGGCGATGCCATTACGTTGAATCTTTCTCCATTGCTTTAGATAAGAAACATGTTGCAACAACAGTTAGGATGCATAAATCATATTTAACACATACAAATCATGATATCAGGGTGCACGCATTATGATCCAATCTTCCATATAATGACTCCGGGCTTCAGAATCACACACTCAGCACTTGTGAAAGTGGTAGTGTACTGCTTATCACAAATTTGAGAAACGCGCAGCAAGTTATGTTGCAATTGCTCTATAAATTGAACCTTATCAAACGTGACACTCTCGTTACCGAATCTGCCTTCACTGGTAATATGACCACCCTTATTTCTCGCAAAGGTAAAATTTCTCCCATTTATTGGTTTCACGTCAGACAATAGGGAAATATCACCTGTCATGTACCGAGAGGCTCCACTATCAACCACCCAAAAATTGTTAACAGCCTTTTTCTGAGCTCCCTGCATATATCAACAAATAATTAGTTAAGGGTAGGACCTAAGCTTGTAGCTTTGGTCTTCCGGTGTTCTCAGAATAATCTTTAGTGGCTTTAGTTCCATTCTTTGGTTTCCACTATTGTTTCTATAGTGGAACAGATGAGCCAGATGCATTGAGAACAGATGTAGATGATTTACCAGCTAAAAACGCATGAGCATCGGATCGTCTACTCAATCTAGCTATTTCGGATACGAAAATGTAATTAAAAGATTGTTTTATTAATCAACGGAGAACAATTACAATCTGGAATCACTCAGAGAACACACTATAGAAAACACACACTTAGCTCAGAACCTCACTCCACTGCTACTTAAATACAATGAATAAAACATATTTATACTCCAGTTCACGAACTGACCCAAACCCATGGTTCGTATGATTCTAAACTCGTCCGAAGTGTGACTTCGGATGACAGCTCGTGTCACTTCGGTGCCAATTCCTGTAACATCAAATTTGCATCTTCGTCTTGATCAGATACTTCACACAAAGAACCGATAATGGTCTAACAAATCCCCCCTCGATGTGTGCAGTATCTGTTCATCCATAAAAACTGTATCTTCAATCAAACTCTCCCTCAACTTTATCGTTAGGTTGATCTTTAATACTTGACGATGCACAGTGTGTTTTCATCCTTATCAACAGCTTCAGAAGACTTGAAGTTGTGACATTTTCTTTCACTAAGTACCTGTTCAATCATAATTAATCTTGGTGGAAAACGTCTCTTTGAGACTCCAAGATATTGATTTTGAAAGTTGATTTGTATCTCGTGTCAATTAGATAAAAAATAAGACAGAAACAAAATCTTTTTGGCTTTTGAAAAAATTATATCAAAACAAACCTAAAATCTTTTTGATTTTTCAAACTTATGCTAAAACTCACCAGAAGTCTTTTTGGTTTTTCTGAAATGAAATGAAATTGCAATACATAATTAAACTTTATTTTTGGTTTAAGAAAGATCACTATCTGGGATCATATTGAACATAACGCACTGAACTACACTTCAATTTCAACTAACTAAAGCACACAAGCCATGTTGATTACTGGTATAATTTGTCCATCTTAAACTCAGGCAGAAACATACTCATAATATCTGGATATGTTAAGGTATTATTTATTTGCTTTGACCATTGTAACCCACACTATTAGACATATTCAGACATTCTCTTTTTCTCGTGTGATTACACTTGTGATTATCACATAGTGATTTGTATTCATGATATCGTCAAATGTGTTCCATGCAAAACGAAATAAGAATGTCAAATTGTATACCTTAAGGTCGATCTTTCGATCCGTAGATAAGGCCTCGGATTTAACAAAATAAGAAAGATAAAATAAGTTGAAATTATATAATTCAACAACAATCAGATCGGTACTCCCGTTGATGCAGAGAAAGTCCGATTAATTATACAAAACACTAAAGAAAACAAAGCAGAATCTCAAACGAACAACAATCAGGTCGATCAATTTCTTAAAATTTTATATATTTTGTATATATTTTTTATGTATACAAATGAACACATGTATACACAATGACTTCCATAACAAGATTTCTCCCCCTAAAATGAAAAACTCTATTTTTGGAATTTTCATTTTATAAAAACAAGACACTATTATTTGGCTTTTTCAATTTTCTAAAAGAAATAAAAGAAAAATTGATCAAATGACACAGATACCTGTCTATTTTAGCTTTCAGAAAAATTTCAGGTTTTGAAAATTTGATATAACTTTACTTAAAAGAAACATAATACTCCTCCATCAGCAAATTTTCAATCACCGATAAGTCTTCTAGAAGTTACTGCACACTAGTCAAATGCATTAGTTTTTAAATGACCCGAAGCGGATCGCTTCTGGTCGACCAATGTCTAGATTTTGCTTCGAAACCACCTTAGGTTTCCATTGTTGTTGTTGTTTTGGTATTCAGTCCTTGATGAATCAATCATAGTTTACTGTGACGAACAACCTACAATTGGAGTCTTTGAAAAATTTAGGAATGTACCTTTCTTGCTTTTTGTAAAAAGTAGGTTGAAATTCATTAAACACTCTGCCATGTTCATAAATGAACATTGGTTTGGCATGTTAACCAACAACTAGAGCCTTTCTTTGTTTATTAGTAGAAGCATCAGAGCTAGGACAATCTTGTGCCATATGCCCTTTTTTCAGCAATCATAACACAAACGATTGTTTATGTTCTTCCGTTTATGGAACCCTCATAGCTTCACACAAATGATTAGATCCAAAATGATCATAAAAACTGTCATATACCCGATGCCTGTGATCATGAACCCATTTTGATGTTGGGCTCTTTGGAGTAGAACTAGAAACACCAGAAGAAAATTCAACAGTTTGCTTCCTCTTGTACTTTTGAACTCCATCATACTTAACAAATGTAACATTTGCAAATTACCCCGATTGAGAAATCCGGCCCGTTTTGAACTTACGGACTTACCAATTTGTAAATTATTGAAAACCGAAAGAATTTTCGGGTGCAAATACCCCAATTAATGAATCTAAATGATTTATAATCGATTTTCGAAACCGAATACTTAATTACAATCAAATGGAATCAATTTAGGTGTCTCGAATTGAAAATAAAGCAATTTCAGGTTTTTATGCGATTTCGGTACGCGATCCGTCGTTTACCGGGAACCTCATATTTGTCACCATATATCAAATTCAACATTTTATGAGTCTAATAATCAATTATAATGTCACGAGTCATCACACACTTGATCGAGTCGCGAATTGTTGGTGAATTGCAAAAAACCGATACGTACGCCAAAACTGACCAAAACTGCATGTTTTGACCTAATTTGCGCATAGGTTTGAGTTACGTGACATAATTGATATCATTTTGAATGGATTTAATGTTATGGTCATGAAGGGACCCTTAATTGAGTGATTTGGGAAGAAACGGGACTCGAAAACATAAAAAAATGGCAAATCTAGAGCGCAGAACGAAGTGAAAAGCCAAGGAGCCGTCCAGGAGGTTCTAGGCGTAACACCTAGAGCTCTAGGGACTCCTAGGCGATACGCTAGGAAGTGTATTTTCAGCAAAACCCTAACAGCCCACTATTTAAGCACTTTATGTCTCCACTAGCCTCCCATTTCACCCCAAATCACTCCCAAACGCCCATGAACGGCTGGAACCCTTAGAGATCACCTACTTTGAAGGTTTGGGGCCCAAGATCAAGGCTTTATTGCTTAGGATCAAGCTAGAATCATCCCATTCGGTATGTGACCTACAAACTATGTTGTTGCAACTGAATTTTCTCTTCTACCCTCATCAAGATCTGAACTTTATATGACTTTTGGCATGGATCCATGTTGAATTTGATAGATCTAGGGTTTATATGAGTAAAGGTTTCATCTTTTTACATGATTTTGCCATTTCACTTGAATCCATGATAAGATCTCCATAGATCTAGGTTTTTCAAGCAAATTGATATATGGATCTTCATGAAAGTTGTGATTTTGATTATGAATATGAGATTAGAACATGATGAATCATTGATATGATTTAGATCTGATCTTGTGTGTTAAAATTTGATTTACCTTGTTAAATTACAATGAAAATTGACTTTGGTTAACTTGGTTTGACTTTTATAAATAGCCAAATAAGGATCTTTGACCTTACCCCTAGTTTGAGATTGGACCCATATCATACGTATCACCACACCAAATCTATGCTATGTTGTGGTTGGACTCATACTCATACTCATACTCATACTCATAATCATACTCATACTCATACTCATACTCATACTCATACTCATACTCATACTCATACTCATACTCATACTCATACTCATACTCATACTCATACTCATACTCATACTCATACTCATACTCATACTCATACTCATACTCATACTCATACTCATACTCATACTCATACTCATACTCATACTCATACTCATACTCATACTCATACTCATACTCATACTCATACTCATACTCATACTCATACTCATACTCATACTCATACTCATACTCATACTCATACTCATACTCATACTCATACTCATACTCATACTCATACTCATACTCATACTCATACTCATACTCATACTCATACTCATACTCATACTCATACTCATACTCATACTCATACTCATACTCATACTCATACTCATACTCATACTCATACTCATACTCATACTCATACTCATACTCATACTCATACTCATACTCATACTCATACTCATACTCATACTCATACTCATACTCATACTCATACTCATACTCATACTCATACTCATACTCATACTCATACTCATACTCATACTCATACTCATACTCATACTCATACTCATACTCATACTCATACTCATACTCATACTCATACTCATACTCATACTCATACTCATACTCATACTCATACTCATACTCATACTCATACTCATACTCATACTCATACTCATACTCATACTCATACTCATACTCATACTCATACTCATACTCATACTCATACTCATACTCATACTCATACTCATACTCATACTCATACTCATACTCATACTCATACTCATACTCATACTCATACTCATACTCATACTCATACTCATACTCATACTCATACTCATACTCATACTCATACTCATACTCATACTCATACTCATACTCATACTCATACTCATACTCATACTCATACTCATACTCATACTCATACTCATACTCATACTCATACTCATACTCATACTCATACTCATACTCATACTCATACTCATACTCATACTCATACTCATACTCATACTCATACTCATACTCATACTCATACTCATACTCATACTCATACTCATACTCATACTCATACTCATACTCATACTCATACTCATACTCATACTCATACTCATACTCATACTCATACTCATACTCATACTCATACTCATACTCATACTCATACTCATACTCATACTCATACTCATACTCATACTCATACTCATACTCATACTCATACTCATACTCATACTCATACTCATACTCATACTCATACTCATACTCATACTCATACTCATACTCATACTCTTACTCATAATTATACTCATACTCATACTCATACTCGTGTGACATTAACTGTAAAAAATCCGGGGTTACGGTAATAGTTCTATTGGCTTGACAAGCCACTTGGCCTGCCTTGGCTTGGGTGCCTTGTGATTGGATACCTTGAGGTCAGGGTTGGCTCATACTGCTTAGTTACTCTATCTCATTCACTGGTTTGCCTTACTCAATTTCTCTTAACTCATTGACTCGCATGGTTTTAATCTATGTAGTATACTAAACCTATGTTTACTCACCAATTATTTGTAGTTGACCTTTATATTATACAATGTTGCAGGATTTGCTGTTAGTTGATGTTGGAACTAAAATCTAGGTGACTGACGCCATCAAATTTGTTTATCGAAGCATTCAACTGAAGAATCCATGTGAATTGATTCAGAGACTGGGTTGTGATGCTCGAGGCTTGCAAGATTGGACCGAAGACCGTTTTCTGGAAAAGCCAACCGTTCGAGTCAACGGTCAACGTAAAAGTCAACGAAGGATCGGTTCGACCGAGTCAAGATTCGGATTAATTAAATCAACTTTGATTTAATTAATATTTATGTTATTTGCTTTACTTGTAGTTTTTGTTAATTTATGTTTTCAGTTGTTAGTCACCCTCACTATATATATATAGTGAGGGTGCCCATTACAAGAAAAGGAGTCTCCAAATGTGGAGATGATGATCTTCTTGTAGAGAGAGAGTGATTCATGGATTCCTAGAGAGAGTGTTGTTTGTCATGATTTCTTGTAACTAATCATTCGGTTCAATGAAATCAATCAACTTATTCATCATCTTTCTTATGTTTATGATTATCCAAGATTCATCTTCATCGATCATCGTCTTCTCGGGGTTTTCGATACCAAACCTACGTTCTTGCTCAAAGTCATGATTCTTGAAGTGAAATCGGTCCTGACAAATGGTATCAGAGCGGGTACCGATTAGATTTCATCTCACGATGAATCTGGTCATTCGAATCTGGATTTTGAGCTTGAATTGAGTGAAGATATGAAAACTAATTTTTATATGTTAAGTTATTGTTCATTGAGTCTATCTTGATGATTGTTTATCTTCTATATGTTCAAATCAGTGAGAAAAATGAAGATCAGAGCTATTTTTTCGTGACTTTGGAGTTTTTCCCGTTTTTGGGGTTTTTCAAGATTTTGGAGCTTTGATTCTGCGTTTTTGGTGTTTTAATGGTCGGATTTGGATGAAACGAAGCACTAATCCTGATGGAAAACGCGTTCCAGATCCATTGGAAGAACCCGTTTCGTCTGAATCTCAACGGTTTGAGCGGATCTGGAAAAACACACACTGACGGTGTAACTGTGTGTTCTTCGTGTTCTTGGTTTTTTCCAGATTTCGAGGGTCAGATTCGATGATCGTGGCTACTGTTCGGGGGTTGTTTGTGGCCAGAACATCATCTTGGATGGTAAGACTACACGAATCCGTCATGAATCTGGGTTTTCCAACTGTTTTTCTGGGTTAAATCACGCATCGAAGAGGGCTGTTAAGTGGGTGTTCTTCACTGTTCTATCAGTTTTCCAGATTTGTTCATAAGTTTTTGAAGGTTTGAAGATGGCTTTAGCGAACTTATTGAGTTCTTAGCAAACTTCTCCTCTCCTTAGCGAACTTCCACTGAATCTTAGTGAACTTGTTGTCGTGTTAGCGGACTTGAGGTATGCTTTAGCGGACTTGTTTAAAGCTTAGCGAACTTAATGTCTTCTTAGCGAACTTCTTCCTTAGCAGACTTCAGGTGTCTCCTAGCGAACTTCTCGGACTGTTAGTGGACTTGAAATTGTCCTTAGCGGACTTCAAGAGGTTAGCGGACTTGATTTTGGGTTATCGTTCGAGACTGTTTTGGAGTATTCTGTTCGTATGGATGGATAGATGATCGAATTTGGGACTCAACGAGCTAAGAATCATCGAAAATGGTCATTTTTTGAGCGAGATAGGAAGGTTTTACGTTTTTCCGGCGAGCTACGTTTTTTGGGCAGTGAATTCCGACCGATCTAGGGTTTGCAGGGTATATCACGACATTCTTGAGAAGATACTGACATGTCTTGTATTCGTTGTTCAACAGAGAATTGTTTCTCTCACCTGTTTGTCGTATAGTCCTGGTCAACCCCTTATTGCTGTCAAAAATTGATTGGTGGAAAGGAAAGTAGTGGGTCCCAGCCAGTTTAAAAAACCGTTGATGGCATAGGCTGTCGAAATGCTACTGGTTGAAGAAATTCTCGTGGGCCCAGCTGATATAAAGAATTCATTAAAGTTTTATTGTTGTTGGGTTTCTATTGGTTGAGACAGAATTCGGTGGGACCAGCTTCTCAAAAGGAGCCGTTAACCCCATCTTGTTGTCTCCCTCTGATTGGTGCTGAGAAACGGTGGGACCACAGCTGTCAAAAGAGACGTAATGGTCTCTGCGCTGCCAGCATTTGATTGGTTGTCCCTCCCTCACGCGGATCACGGTTCTTGACCGTTGGATGTCACAAATTTGAACGTTGGTTCAATGAGATTGTGCTTTCTCTGCCTGTTTCTCATTGGCCAGCCGCCATCTCCCAAGGATCACCATCTGGTCCATCCATTTCTCTTAATCTGCACCGTAGATGGGTTTTTGAATCTCAAATCTGATTAGTCTAATCACCTTTACATGGATTGTGCTTCTTCTATTTGGAATTTAATTTAACTAATTAATTATTTTTAGCATTTTCGTTAAATGCGGGCTTTTTCTATCAATCTTTTACGAGATGAACGAGATAATGCCACGAACGGAATTGCGGAATTTTTTTTATTGGTCAAGGATTTATTCTAATTATTAATTGGGGTTCTCATTTATTGATGTTACGCGTACGTTAGTTATCGACCACTGACGGGTTAGCTTCTATAGCCGGTTAATTATGTAGCTTTCTCGTTATGTCTCACGATTTTATCTTTAGCTGATGCAGCGCTGATGTCAGCTAACTGGATTAACTGGAATCTTAGTTAAATTGTGGAATATTCCAATTAAATCTCTCGGATTGCCGTTTCTTGACGAAAATTGACGGAATTTTTCCGATTGAGCCGTTTTCACCGTTTAACTCCGAATTCTTCACGGAACTTTATTCCGAGCTCATTTTTCTTTGACCAAAATTACGAAGACTCCGATTATGATTATATACGCTCGGGATCTCAAATTTTCACAGATTTGACACTTATTATATTTTCACATTCAACCTCAGTCGCGCGGATTATTCACAACTGTCAGCATCTAGCTTCCGTTTTTTCGCAAGATTGTCCGATTTCAAGATTTTTTATCTGGTTTCTCTAGGAAACCGATCGCGACGGTTCGACTCTCCGCATCTAATTTTACTCTTCCGACTGGATGTTTTTGGAGAGATTTAGAGAAATAGGACGAATTATTATGGAACTGGATTATCGGGTCGATTATCTAAAGTTGGATCATGTTCGATGATTGATTGGTTAATCTGATTCAGTTTGTTGCGGTTATGACTCCGATGTTCAGCATTTTCTCAGTATTGTACCCGACCGTGTGAACCGAGTGAGCGGAACACTTGGATCTCGACTGGAGAAACGAGAACAGAAGAAGCTTATTCAGAGGGGGAATTTCTACGACAGATTGTCTCCGGTTTATCAGTTCTCGTTGAAGATGTACGACAGAGCGGTTCTTCAGCAGTTGAACAGATTTTTAAAAGGATCAGTCAAAGGGGATTATGTTGGAACTAAAATCTAGGTGACTGACGCCATCAAATCTGTTTACCGAAGCATTCAACTGAAGAATCCATGTGAATTGATTCAGAGACTGGGTTGTGATGCTCGAGGCTTGCAAGATTGGACCGAAGACCGTTTTCTGGAAAAGTCAACCGTTCGGGTCAACGGTCAACGTAAAAGTCAATGGAAGATCGGTTCGAGCGAGTCAAGATTCGGATTAATTAAATCAACTTTGATTTATTAATATTTATGTTATTTGCTTTACTTGTAATTTTTGTTCATTTATGTTTTCTGTTGTTAGTCACCCTCACTATATATATAGTGACGGTGCCCATTACAAGAAAAGGAGTCTGCAAATGTGGAGATGATGATCTTCTTGTAGAGAGAGAGTGACTCATGGATTCCTAGAGAGAGTGTTGTTTGTCATGATTTCTTGTAACTAATCATTCGGTTCAATGAAATCATTCGACTTATTCATCATCTTTCTTATGTTTATGATTATCCAAGATTCATCTTCATCGATGATCGTCTTCTCGTGGTTTTCGATTCCGAACCTACGTTCTTGCTCAAAGTCATGATTCTTGAAGTGAAATCGGTCCTGACAGTTGATGATTTCTTGCTGATGACACCATAGGATCACATGCGGACTTAGTGTGACCTATTTAAACAAGCTGATTTGTTTCATTGTTGTTAAATTATACCATGTATTGTATTGATTACTTATAATTTACGAAATGGGATGATTAAGAATATCGCAACATTAATTAGTGTTGTGTGCATCTGGACAATCATCGCGCCCCGACATCTTCCGCCGTCGGTTGGGGTGTGACAACAAACACTTCAGATATTTTATGAGCATCCACGCAGTGAAGTGAACATTTTTTGTCTGAAAATATTTGTTCCGAACCCTTGAGTTTGTAAAACCTCTCAGGTTGAACTTTTCAGCTCTGAATACATCTTTCTGAACTTGCTTCAAATTAATCTTTTTCAACTTTTGTTGTTTTGAAGCGTGAACACTATCATCTTCAACAATTTTTTATTTAAACCCCAAACCAACACTTTTACCAGAAATCTTCACTTGCGAACTTGATGAGTTATGCTCAGTCTTCGCCAGTCTGGAAAACTCAGCTTTGACTTCATTAAAATTCTTCTTTTCATAGAAAATCGTCTCATCAATATTAGTATGAGAACTAATCTTCTCGGTGGAAGTAGCTGATTTCTCGTTTTTAGTTGATGACGAACCAGACACAAACTGTGAAACTTTAGGAATATCAAATTTCTTCTCATTCTTCTTGCTAGTCTTTTTGTTCTTCTTTTTCTTCACAACCTTTTCTTCTTCATAATTTGAATTTAAAAACTTTGAATAATCACATTCCTCAACCGTTTCTTTTACAACATTGACAACTTCCTTGATAATTGTTGGGGGTGTAACTATCTTGTCAAACATTCTTTCAAAATTTTCATCTTTTGCTAAGAAATTTGTGAATTATTGTGAATTGGTGACATTGTTTAAAAGACGATTTGCATCAATCTCCTGAATCTTCAAATCATAAATTTTCAATTGTGCTTTAGCTAATTCCTTTTTTGTTTCTATTAACTTCTTAGCCACCCGATTCATTTCAGATTTTTGCAATCTTAGATTGTCTAACTCACCAAACAACTCTTTCGTCAGCTTATCTTTATTTCTTTTCTGAATATCAATATTTGTATTCAGCAGCTTATTCACCCTTGTTAGCTCTTTCTTTCTTCAACAATGCTTCATTATCAATCTGATAACCCTTTTGCTTTAGCAGTAAGTTCATCAGAAGTCTTGTTTAGCACATCAAGCTTAATCTTGGATTTCCCAATAGATCATTGAAATCATTTTCAACAACTTTTTCTTCAGCTTTTCATTTTTCAACTTCTTGAATTAACTCAGTATTTTCTTCAGATAGCTTTGCATATTTCGGCTCAGATTCCTATCCTTCTTTCTTAGAAACCTCAAATTCTTCTTTTACTAATTGAATTTCAGCTGTAAGAATACTGATTTCTTTCAACAAAGAAACATTCTTCATCAACAAATTATCAGCTTTAGCTTCATAATTTTCATTTTCAGCTGATTCATAAGAACTCGTGTCTGAATAATAATCATCTTATGCAGATGTGACAATTAATGCGGATTCATCAAAAAATTTACCTCATTCATAACCCCCCCACCATCTTGAACAATTAAAGCTTTTTTATTTGAAATACTTAATGATGATGGAGTACCATTGGTAGTAGCTTTTGAATCAGATTTGTTAACATGAGATTGCTAACATTCTCTTGAAAAAGGTCCAAGATTGGAACATTTGTAACATTTTATCTTAGATTTATCAAATCCCAGCTTACCTTCTGCATCAACAGCTTGTCTTCCAGTTTTCTTATAAAACCGTTGTGCTTTCTGAGTCAACATAGCCAATTGCCAGGCCATATCTATTTTATTCAAATGATCATCATCAATTTCATTAAGATCTTCTTTAGTAATCTTTGCATGACCAACATTATTGATTATAAAGCCAAGAGAAGATGAAATTAAAGCAGCTATTAGAGCAGCAAATTCATCAGTTGTCTCAGTAGAAAATGCATTTTGACTTGATACATTTGGAATTAGAAAATTACACCCCTTGACGAATCAGTATTTGCAGAAATTCCCGAAACATTGCAAATGAAAGTTGTACTTGGTGCTGAACTAACTCTGACTGGTTTAGATTTTGCATTTATGCTTGCGACATTCTAACCGTGATACAATTCTGGATTTTGCAATTGAGCAGTTGACTTGTTTGAATTCATCATTTCCATTTCCCGTGCATGAAGTTTTCCAGTTAACTCATGAAATGATAATGTTGAAAACTCTTAATCATGTGTAATCAACAAAACATAATTCTCCCATTTCTCAGGTAATGCCTCCAGTATCTTTTCTTTCAATTCTTCATCAGTTTTCTCAGTTCCAATAACTTTCAATTCACTAATAAGATGTGAAAATCTTGACATAAGAGCCATGATATTTCCTTTATCATGCAGAAAGTTATCAAATTCTTTGTTCTAAAACTTCCGTCGACTCTTTTTGTATTGATCATTTCCTTCATATCTTGCCGATAAAGCATCCCATAATTGTTTTATCCTTTTGGAAGTGTTGAATTGATGTAGCAATTCGGTAGGTAAAGCTATGGTAAGATAACCAAAAGCTTTTTGTTCAAGCTCATAACTTTTTCTTTCTTCAGATGAAAAATCTTTGATTTCCTTGTATTCCCCTTCATCAATTGGACGGGTATACAAATTTCTCAATCGGAATCCATAGATTAATGTCATTTGTGCTGACATATGCGGAAAAACTTTGCTTCCAATTGTGATAATCTTCCAATTTCAATAACTTGAGAACTTTTTGACTTGTTCCTATTTCATTATCAAAATTGATCAAAGTTTACATCGCGTTTTGCATAACGACAAAAGCTTGGAAATCAGACATCTTTTAGCAAAAATGATACCTCAAAAACTTGAAATGCAAAAATAGAGATCTTAGAAATGGATTTTGGGGGGTCGAAACATAGGATACTGGTCGTAAGACAGGTAAAAGTGTAGATCTCAACGAGACGGTCGTTTTGGCTGGTATCGGGTTCCGTAACTCTTAACGGATCTCAAGTTACGTCAGTTTTAGTGAAACAACAAAAAATTGCCGATCTAAGAATTGAATTGTAAGCTGATGTACTAACTCACACGAACTGATGCAAACCGGTCTGAACAGGATACAAATTGAATTTTTTTTAACGAACTGAAGCGAACCGAAATGATCCGAACTGAATATGATCCGAACTGGTCCTAACTAAGACTTCATGTGACTGAACTAACCTGAACTGATCCTAAGGGTAAGCGAACTAATGTGAATTGGCACTTCGGGTGACGGTTATTTTGTAACAGACTGATCTTCACCTGAACTAAAACGAACTAAACATATTTTTGATCAAATTTCACGATTTTGGACAAATTTGAACGAAATTTTTCAATAGTAGATCAAATAAAACCAAGAGAAATGATTTCGGGCTGAAATTTTCATGAAAAACTCAACTGAAATGATCAAGAACCACCAAAAACACTCCAAAATTTCAAAAACGAACACTTTTTGACTCAAAAACCCCGAAAATAGCAACCACAGATCAGTAGAGTGAACAAGAAAGCTCTGATACCACTTGAAAACACATGAGCATCGGATCGTCTACTAAATCTAGCTATTTCGGATACGAAAACGCAATTAAAATATTATTTTATTGATCAACGGAGAACAATTACAATCTAGAAATCACTTAGGGAACACACTATAGAAAACACACACTTAGCTCAGACCCTCACTCCACTGCTACAGAATTTCTATAGTGTTTCGCAAATTTCTTTTTGAACTGATTTTGGTAACCTTTTGCTCAGTCACCACTTTTTCATCAGAACGATCTGTAATTCATGGTGCTCAGCGGAAACACGTTTTGAAGCAAGCGTAGGACACTTTATATGTCCCCACTGACGATAATAGAAGCATCTTCGATGGTCAGTAATGATCATACTGATAGCATTACCAAATTCATCAGTAGACCCGTCATTATATATGGTCTGAAAACTTCTTTTGACTGCTTGGTTTTCAATGAATTTGGTTTTTTAGGAAGTGGTTTGAACAATGGACCAATATAACCATATTCATTGAAAAAACCGTATTCATCAACTCCAGAATGGTCAAATTGTTTCTTTTTCTTTGATGATTTGGATTTTGAATTTTCAGAAGAACTAGAAAAGGAACCATCACCAAAATCATCTTAAAATTATAATCTTCACATAAACCATATGATTCATATTCAACTGAATTTGACATTGGAGAATCTCTACCATAAGAGTCAAATGAACTCTTTGGCGAGTATGATGGTTATCGAGATTTCTTTGAGGTGGTTGAGGCACTGATTTAAATTTTGAAACTGTTTTTATATCAAGCACCACCTTGACTCTAGAAGCAACGTTAAATTTTTTTGACACAAGTTTCGAATCAACAAATTTTAAAGGAAAAACCTCATTAGAGTAAATTGTATCGCTACCTTTCAAGCAATACATTTTCTGTGTAATGGATGCATCAACAGAAACATATTTACCCTTTGTCTTAATGTCAACATTTTCCACTTTCTGTTCAAATGATGGTTTGACATTTTTTGAATCACTAGAGGATCCATTTTTCTTATATTCTTCTGTGACTTCTGAGACTTCTTGTGATTGGTCTCAGATTTCAAACCATCATTCGAACCAAACCCAATACCACTAAACTTTTTAGCTTTAGGAATAAGAAGTGGTTATTCAGAAAAATGAAGCTTGGGTGACTCACCAACATTAATTTTATCCTTTTCATAGTAAAGACTGATACCTTTTAAAAAAATTTCTTTTTCCAAAACTTCTTTTTCTTTTGAAAAATATTCTTGTTTAACAACCTTAGGTTTCTTAACCTTTGTCGGTTTAACCTCAGTGACTGGTTTTCCAACCAAAAATTGAATGGAACATTGATTTTTCTGATCAACATTCTTAGTTTTATCAACATTTCTTCCTGGCTTCTTTTTGTAAGTCTCCTTATGTTGACTATTGAGCAGGGGAGGCAAACAAATTCTCGGTAAATTTCAAGTAATCAAACACAATAGTTGGCTTGATCTCATCTTAACCAATGCTTTGCCATGTGAAATAGGTGGAGGAACTAAAAAGAGACCATATTCTTAGAAAACATCTTTCAGATTTTCGTCTTTGCATAGATAACCAGTAAAGGAAGCTAAATTTTTAAAATTGTCTAATTGCCCAATCCATAATTTCAATGTTTAGAGCATTGGCTTCTGCTAGTTTATTTTCTGAAAATATGAATTCTTCTTTTCTATTGTTAAGTTCAATCTTAGTATTTCTGATCAAATCACGTTCCTTTTTGAGTTCAGCTTTAATATCCTCTCACATTTGTCTGTAAATTCTAGTATTGGTCTTAGGCAGTTTGTACTTATCATAGTACAATGTCTTCTCATCAGACAATTCCTGTAATTTTTGGCACATACTTCATATCTTTAAGTATTCACCTGCACTAAATCAGCCATCAGTGCATGATGTGAATCATCCTGATAATCTTCATCAGGAACTTCCGAGCTAGTTTCCATCATCGAGTCATTAAATTGAGACCTGCAAACAAAAGCAGACTTATCAAGAAACTACTGAATCCAATCATAACCCTTAATGGTTTGAGATACCAAAGCTTTTGAACATGTATCAAAAGCATTAGCATTAGTATTAGAAGAAGGGTTAGAGTGACTCCCAGATGAGTTAGAGTTTTGTGGTGTAAATTTTTGATAAGACCGTTGATTGTTTTGCTTTTGGGGTTGAGCGCACTCCTTTGCAAAGTGTCCAAAATTCTGGCAGTTGAAGCATCTCACCTTCGTCTTATCGAACCATAATTTTCCATCAGGATTTAGATCACATCTTCCTGTTCTTTTCATGAACTTCTTGGCTCTTCTAACTAACATTTCCATCGACCAGTTTATATCCATGAGCTCTAGATCATCCGCATCAATGTGATCACAGTATTCTTCAGTCAGCTCTGAATTACTCAACCTACCAGCAACAAATCTATCGTAGAATAAAGCCATATAGTCGTTGGTTGTTTTTGCCGAAAACACACTCTGAGTTGCTGAAAACACAGTTTGATTTGCATTCACCGGATATGAAACTGCGGCAGTCTGAGTAAAAGACTCCATTGACCGAGCTCTAGAACCATTTTTACTTCCATTAGAAGAATTCTCTACATAAAAAGCATTCGATGATGGATTCAGACTGATCTTGGACATAGCATGTACCGTTGAAGGATTTTCACTAAACTAAATATCATGGTTTTGAATTTTAGTACGCAAAAATTTCACCCTTGTCATATCCAACTCTCTTACTAACAAAATTCTGGTTAGATCACCAAATGACAAAATTGAAAAGTCTTTATCGTGTGTCAACAACAAATTACGGCCTTCCCACTTCACAGGAAGTGTATCAAGAAACTTCTCTCTCAGTTCTTCGTTAGTTTTCTTGACAAAGACTATTTCCAGTTCACTAAATCAGCCATCAGTGCATGATGTAAATCATTTCAGAACATAGCTAAAATTGTCATATTCCCGCTGCAACACCTTATTTTTGTTTTTCTTGTATTGTGCATTACCTTCACAGTGACTGCACAATACTTCGCATAAATCTTTTGAAGTTGTGTGCATCTTAAACCGATGTATAAGTTCTTTTGGTAATGCAATTGGTAAAGTAGCAAAAGCTTTCTTTTAAGCTTTGAACAATTCTGTAACACCCCAAAAGTTAAGGTAATAAATGTATATGTGTTTATATATTTATAGGTGTGTGTTTATGTTATAAACATGTTAAAATGTTAAGTAATGTGTAATTGAAGTTATAACAATAAACTATGAGTTTATCGGGTTAAAATAGTAATAAAATACATGTTTGCATGTTATATAAATGTTATATATGAGTTATATTAGTGATACATGTATACACATGATGATATAGGTGAATACGTAGTTGCAAAGATATTTGATAGAAAGAAATATAGGCAAAATCGGAATAACAGTTAGATTAATAATTAAGTTTATCTTATCCTTTTGTGTGTCCCGAGGCTTAGATGATTATAAGAAAAATTCTTAGGATATTTAGGAACCTTAGATGCATGTTTTATATAAGTTCGAGGGTTAAAGATGGCATTTGGGAAAGTTCTAGGCTTGTTTAAAAAGCAAAAGAGGAGCTCATGACAAGTGTCAATTTTTTGGTTGATTTGGTGTCATATTCACTTGCCATGTGTCATGTTCACCACCCTTAGGTGTCAAAATTGATGCTTAGTCATCATGCCATGTGTAAGAATCAGGTTAGGAGTGTTTGGCTATAAATAGGCCATAAATCCATCCATTTTTCCTTGCTAATTCACCTAAAATCAACCTAAAACCTCTAAGAAACCTCAAGATCACCAATAACACTCTAGCTTGCATTTTTGAAGATTCAAAGGGAGTTAGGATCCCATCTTTTGGAATAGATCAACTTAAGGTATGTTTAACATAAGCCTTCAATTAGTTTCATGATTCATAACACTTAGATATGCATTTTAAGAATAATGCAAGATTAAGGTTCTTGAACATGTTTTGTTGAGATTGGGAGTTCTAGTGGGAATCATGGGTTGAAATTTGGTATGAAGCCTTAGAATAACATGTTTTAAGAAAGCCTTAAGTTAGTTCTTCGTCAAACGAGACTCGATTCCTGGGGGGACAGAGTTACCGTTAAAGTGGGTTGAGAAGGGTAGGATATTGATGTTTCTTGTTGTTGCTGATTTTCCAATATGTTTCTAACTTCTTTGTTGTTTTCTTTTTTGCAGCACCCAAGTTTGAGAATCTCATTAAGAAGCAGCCTGATTTCAAGAAGCTCGAAGCAATTTACCGGATTCCTGCCAGCGAGAGAGCCCTGATTCTTAAAGCAACAGCTAGCAAAAACAGCTACTCAGCAGACCACACTCCCGCCATGTCTGGTAAGTCTTTGCAGGATTCTGAATTGTTTACTTATTCGAGCACCCTGGATACTAATAACCTGTTTCTGTTCGCAGCTCCCAAATCCAACGCCTCATTTTCCCTGAAGGATCTTGACAGTCTGCTCAAGATCAAGAAAGAACAGCTTGAGCATCCCACCATCTCCAAGCCGCCTGTCAGCTGACCAAAGGCCTCGGCTTCCAAGAAACGAAAAGCCCCTGAAACTCCTGCAGCTCCCGAGGTGTACCTGGAAACCTTCGAAGATCTTGCCCCTTCCGAGGTCAGTAACAAGATCCTCTCGATGCAGACCATGATCAACCTGGTAAGAAGCTCATATAATTTCATGTTAGTTTCATACCTGTTACAGCTGCTGATCAGGATTCCCATTTGTGCAGGGTATTGAGAAGCTGAGCACCCAGGCTATGGACATGGAGCGGAAGCTTGCTGAGGCCATTGATAAGATCCAGGCCCAAGCCGACACTGCTAAGGGTAAAACCCTGTTCTACGAGCATAAGCTCCCTGAGCAGCGTCAAACCCTGGAAGCTAAGATGGCCACAGATGCTGAAATAGGCCAACTCTCGGCAGCCCGGAGCGTCCTGGAATGCAAAATCCAGATGGCTGAAGAAGCTGAAGCAGCTGGCTTCCAAGTGCCAGGTTGGGACATCGAAGGCTGGAAACTAGTCTTGGAATCATTGGGAGGAGATGGTGATGTGGAAGGGAAAGATGGGAATGATGGTGGCTCCTCAAAAATGGTTCCGGATTCTCCGGTGGTGATGACAAGGGCTTATGTGTTGGAGCTGGGAGAGGGCAAGAAGCTGGAGGATGTGGTGAAACAGGCGGAGGAGGAGAAGACAGTGGGCGATGAGGACAATGCAACGGTCTGAGCCCACTTTTTTATGTTTTTTTGGTGGTTTGTTGGGTGAAACATTTTCCTTTTCCTGTAATGAACAAGTAATAGACAACAATGGTAGGGATCCTGGTGGAGGGATCTTGTGTTTACAAGAGGAAACCAGGATTCCTAAAAACAATCTTTTGACTATCGAGCTTCTCAAGTGGAGGGATCCTGAGGTTTTCAGGACGAAACTTGGGAAGCTCGAAACCTTTAGTAGTTGAATAATATCAGTATCTTTTGGCTTCTCATGTTATGATTTATATTAAAATTTTCATAGATAGGATTGGTTTACAAAAATTATCAAGAAGTTTATAAATGACTTATACGTTGAAAAACCATTAGGGATTTAAATGACCGAATAAATTAGGATTCAAGCTTAACAAAAACTTAAGTTACCTGTCCTCCATAATTTACCTCAATCGACTTCTCGATTCAAACAATTATCTCTTCTTTCACCTCTTTTGGGATTCCTACGGGAATCCTGAATACACTTTCCTCGGCACTTGCCTCAATTTCCTCTAGAACCTGAAACAATCTTAAGAAGCTTCTTGGCCTCCGGCCGAAGCTAATGCTTCCGAGAGTAAGTTAAGTTTAAAAATAAGCTGGGGATAAACCCGGGATTCTTGGGACTAAGCCAAAACTGGGGACAAGCCCGATAAACTTGGGACTAAGCCAAAACTGGGGACAAGCCCATACGTATGTGACATGAAAATGCCAAAACCTTAGATAACACGTCAGTGTTATAAACCTTGAGAATCCTCCCAGCAGCCTCCAGTGACAAGATTGTCAGCCACCCCTGGAGTGGACTGGTCCGACCACCTTTAGCATACTGGGGGACAACGTGCGCTACTGGCGATTACCCAAACTTAGGAGAGGAGTCAGCCTCTCAAACCTTAGAAGGTATGCAGGATACCTTAAACGTATGAGAGGTGGCCAACCTCTAAATGGGGATATACCCAAAATTCTCTAGGATTCTCAAAATCTGCAAAACACTCAATGCTTGGTGAGGGGTGGGTGTTAGCTTAGCTAACACCACTCCGATGCTTAAGTCAGTAATGAGTCATAAAAATAATATGAATAAATTGAAATAGGATTAGTATACGTAGCTTGGAATATTTAGACAGTGAGTATCCTTGGGATTCTGCCTGAGATTCTCAATGGGATTCTCACATAAAATACGCTTTAAGGTGGATGGCATTCCAAGATCTTGGTAGAGGCTCTCCTTCCATATTTACCAAACAGTATGCCCCCTTTCCTTCTTCAGAATCTATAAGGTAAGGGCCTTCCCACTTGGGTGCTAACTTCCCATCAGCAGGATTGGTAGTATTCTGAAAAGCCTTCCTCAAGACCAAGTCATCTACTTGGAATCTTCTTAGCCTGGTATTCTTGTTATAAGATTTTGCTATCCGCTGTTGGTCAGACGTCATCCGGATTCTGGCCATATCTCTTAGCTCCTCAATTGTTTCGAGATCCTGAAGGAGATTCTGGCTGTTGGTTTCAGGATCTTGGCAGTTGACTCTGGCTATTGGGAGTACCATCTCTGTAGGAATTACAGCTTCTGCCCCAAACACTAACGAGAATGGCGTTTGGCCAGTAGCATTTTTAGGTGTGGTTCTATCTGCCCAAAGGACAAATGGCAGCTCCTCAGCCCATTTCCCTTTCTTGGAGCCCAGCTTCTTCTTGAGGTTGTTGATTATGATCTTATTGCTGGATTCTGCCTGCCCATTAGCCTGAGGGTGGACAGGTGTTGAAGTGCTCATCTTGATGTCCCAGCTTTCACAAAAGCTTGTAGTTCTCTTGCCTATAAACTGAGAGCCATTGTCGCATATGATTTCTGCCGGAATCCCAAATCTGGTGAGGATGTTCCTTTTGATGAAGGATATCACTTCTTTTTCTCTCACTTGAACATAGGCTTCTGCTTCAATCCACTTGGAGAAGTAATCCGTCATGGCAAGCATAAACACCTTTCCTCCAGGGGCCTTTGGCAGCTTCCCCACAATATCCATACCCCACTTCATGAATGGCCATGGGGAAACTATAGGATGCAGATGCTCAGCGGGTTGATGGAGGATATTGCCATGCCTTTGACAAGCATCGCATTTCTGTGAGAAGCTCGCAGCATCCTTCTTCATGGTTGGCCAATAATACCCGAATCTGAGAATTTTAGAGAACAGTGCCCTGCCCCCGGTATGGTTCCCACAATCTCCACTGTGAATGTCTTCAAGCACCTCAGGAGCTTCTGATTTCTCTAGGAACCTTAAGTAGACACCTGCAAGAGATCTTCTATATAGGATATTGTTGATAATAGTATAGGGTACTACCTTTGTGCGAAAAGCCCTGGGATTTTCGCCCTTGGGAATCTCCCCATCTTCGAGATACTTCTTGATTGGGTAAGTCCAGGATTCCCGAGCATCTTTAGGATTCTCAACGTCTGTGCTTGCATTATTGTCAATAGCTTGAGATTCCTGTAGAGCTATCGCTGGCGTCAGGATGTGAGTTATTGGAATCTTGACATCCTCAGGAATCCTGAGCGATGAATCCAAGTTTGCCAAGGCATCGGCTTCTGCATTATCTTCTCTTGGTACCTGCGAAATGCTAAAATTTTCGAAAAATATAGACAATTTTTTAACAATTTCAAGATATTTGATCAGGTTCTCCCCTCTCACTGCATAAGAGCCATTAAATTGGTTAGTCAATAAGAGAGAATCAACAAACACTTGTATAGATAGGATCCCCATATCCCTAGCTAGCTGTAATCCAGCAATTAAAGCCTCATATTCAGCTTCATTGTTGGTAGCCTGGAATTCATAGGATATGGATAGAGGTATTATGTCCCCCTGTGGCGATTTTAGCAGGATTCCTAGCCCTGTTCCTCTGACATTTGAGGAGCCGTCAGTGTAGAGGATCCAGTCTTCCTTGAGCTTCTCGAGTTGCTGGACTTCCTTTTCAACTTCGGGTTCAATGTCACTGTTGAAATCCGCCACAAAGTCAGCTAATGCTTGGGACTTGATTGCCGTTCTTGGTTCATATTTGATGTCGTAGGCACTCAGTTGACTGCCCACTTAGCCATCCTACCTGACATTTCCGGCTTCCTGAGAACTGCCTTGATAGGATAGTTAGACATCACAATTATAGTATGGGTTTCAAAATAATGTCTAAGTTTAGTGGAAGCCATTATAAGAGCTAGAATTAATTTTTCAAGGTGAGAATACCTGGATTCTGCGTCTAGCAGAGTTTTACTTACATAATATACCGGATGCTGCTGACCTTGATGGTCTTTTACCAGGACTGCACTGATTGAGCTTCCGGAAACAGCGAGATATAAATATAGTGGCTCCCCATCTTCTGGTTTCATTAGCAACGGGGCTGCTGACATGTAGTCTTTCAGGCACTTCAGGGCTTCTTCATGCTTCTCAGTCCATTCGAATTTCTTATTTTTCCTCAGGATATCGTAGAAATCCTTACTCTTTTCTGAGGATCTTGAAATGAACCTGTTGAGTGCTGCGATTCTTCTTGTCAACCTTTGTACCTCTTTTACATTCGATGGGGACTTCAAATTTAGGATTGCCTTGATCTGCTCTGGGCTCGCTTCGATCCCTCTTTCGGTAACTATGTATCCTAAGAATTTTCCAGCTCGCACCCCAAAGTGGCATTTGGAGGGGTTGAGCTTCCTGTTATACTGATCAATGATGTCGAAGGCCGTTTGGAGATCCCTGACGTGATCTTCAGCTTTTTTGGATTTCACCACCATGTCATCTATGTAGACTTCCATCGTGTCCCCCAGTTGCTCTTTGAACATCATATTGACGAGCCTCTGGTAGGTGGCACCTGCATTTCTTAAACCAAAGGGCATAGCAGTGTAACAATATATACCTGTTGGAGTCATAAAATCCGTATGCTCCTGATCACATGGTTCCATCTGAATTTGTTGGAATCCTACCGAGGCATCCATGAAGGTGAGCATCTCGTGACCAGCCGTGGCATCCACCATAGCATCAATATGGGGAAGTGGAAATGGATCCTTAGGACAGGCTTTGTTCAAGTCTGTATAATCAACACAAACTCTCTACTTTCCATTCTTCTTCTGGACCACCACCACATTTGCTAGCCACTTAGGATATTTGACTTCTCTGATCATCTTTGTTTTGAGAAGCTTGTCAACTTCCTCTTGGATGATTATATTCTTCTCTGGAGCGAACTTCCTCCTTTTTTGCTGTATAGGCCTGAAAGAAGGATCTAAACCAAGTTTATGAGTACTTACATGTTTAGGGATACCTGTCATATCTTCATGCTTCCAGGCGAAAGTTGAAGTTCTGGCTTTGAGAAGCCAGAATAATTCCTGCTCAACATTTGTTGGGATGCTTGTTCCCACGAGCACCTTAATTTCAGGATTCCCAGGGTCTATAGGCACTTCTTTGACATCCAGCTCCATGTTCTCCTGTACTTCAGGTGCCTTTTTCTGTAATTGCTATCCCTTCGTCACCTTAGTGGTGTTCTTCATCGAAGTTGAATAACAGTTCTTGGCTTCTTGCTGGTCTCTTTCAATTCTTACAACTCCCCAGGGTGTGGGAAGCTTGATACACTGGTGATAGGTTGAAGGGACTGCCTTCATCTCGTGAATCCATGGCCGGTAATCTGATATCCCTAACGGTGCTCTTAGTTTCACCGCTGAAGCCAACCAGGACTGAGGATCTTGCAACTATTTCAGTTTATGGGATCCCCATCTTTTTTAGCACATCAAGACGAATTATGTTTACTGAGCTTCCATTATCAATTAGGATCCTGCGAACAAAATGGTTAGCAATATATAAAGTAACCACAAGACTATCATGATGAGGATCTTGAACATGAGAACGGTCAGTCTCATCAAAGGATATGAGTTTGTCTTGAGTTAGGGTGGACGTCCGGACAGGTCTATCACCCTGTTCATATTTGGACTCCTTAGCATGCTTCTTGGCTGAGGAATACGAAGTGCCGCAGATGTCTAAGCCTCCTGAGATGAAGTTGATTATTTGGGCATCCTGGGGTGGAGAAGCTGCTCTCTGAGGCACTTTATCGGTTTCCTGAGTCTTGACCTTCTTTCTGCCTATCAATTCTTTAAGATGCCCCTTGCTGAGTAGATAACCGATTTCCTTTCGGAGTGCTATACATTCATCAGTTAGGTGGCCAAAATCTTCATGGAAGGCACACCACTTGGTCTTGTCTTTCCAGGATCCTTTCTTGGTATCCTTCCTTGGCCATCTTGCTTTTTCACCTAAATCCTGCATAGCAAACATCAAACTACCAATGTCAACGGAAAAACAGTATTCAGATCCTTAGGATACTCCTCATCGTCATCGTCTTGGTCAACAACATTGACTTTGTGATTTTCCGGTTTGTAGTATGGACGAGATCTATACGGCTTCCCGGGGGATTCCGCCTTCTTGCTGTTGGGATCATATTTGGGAACCTCCATTCTTTGGTGGATCCTCTTGTCATCTTCCAAACGGATAAATCTCAAGGCTCTACTGCGTACTTCGTCAAGGTTCCTACAAGGAGCCATGACAAGGTCATCATAAAAACGTGAATCTTTGGAGAGCCCCATTTTAAAGGCTTCCACTGCTGCTGCCATATCTAGATTAGGAATCTCAAGAGATTATCGTCTGAATCTGGCAATGTATTCCCTGAGAGGCTCATCCGGCTTCTGAATTATTCGGTACAGGTCGCCTGTGAGCTTCTCGAAGGTTCTGCTGCAAGAAAATTGATTGTTAAACAGGCTAACTAAATGAGAAAATGATGTAATATTGTTAAGAGGAATGCTCAGTAGCCATTTCATGGTTGGTCCCGTTAAGGTTGATCCAAAGCCTTTGCATAGACGGGCTTCTTTGATTTCTGTCGGAATAGGATTGATCTCCATACGCTCCCGGTAATGCGCCACGTGTTCCTCAGGATCTGTGGTTCCATCATAAAGCTTCATGCTTGGAGTCTGGAAACGCTTCGGGATCTCTACTTGGGATATTGGCCAAGTAAATCTATAGATCTTGTGGCTTTCCAAAGGAACCCCAGGAATAGGTTTCAGGATCCCTGGAACATTTGATATCATTTCTTTCAATTTCTGGAGCTCCCTGGCGATACTTGGATGAATACCTACATCATAAGGAACATCCTGGTTAGAAATGATAGGGATTGAATTGGACACATTACCTAGGCCAGGATTCTGGACTGGGATCCTGGGACTGTAACCATAGTTCGCTGGAATGCTCGGCTCAGTGGTGGTTGCTGTTTGCATGGGGATGACGTCTCCATCATGCACTTCTGAGGAGCTGGTCTTGAAGATTCCTGCAGAAACAGAAGGGTTAGTGTATTGATATCCTTGGGGATTCTGGCTTGGATTTCCAGCAGAAAAAGGATATCCTTGATACGGCGAGGCTGAGGATCCCGACAATGGCGGAATCCAAGGACCCTTGTAGCGTGACTGTGAGGATTCTGGTGGGACAGCTCCTGAGAATCCAGCAGTACTTTCCGCATATCCAGCGGCCTGAGAGGTCATTGTAGGGGCTGTAGTAAAGCCTGATGCTGATTTGTAATTGTAGCAAGACGGATCTGAGGATCCTGAAGCATTGAAGTCAAGATTCCTGGGAAACAGAGGACTATGTTCCTCCATGGGCTTCCTAGATTTCTTTAGCTCTTCAATCTCCTTCATCACCGTTTGATTGGTTTTTTCTTGCTGATCCATTTGATTTTTCACCTGCTTAATCAAGGAAAAAAAATCATTGTTAGTAATAACAGGATCAACATATTAAACCTGGGATCCTGTGAAGACAGGATAATCAGTTTTTCTCGGCTGCTCGTCCACTTTCTTCTGACGGTCATTAGTCTTCTTCTGGCTTCCTGGAAAGGAAGGAAGAGGAGGAATGGAGGACGATGTAGAGGCCGAAACAGTCTTCTGTTGGTTTGACATTTTTGAGATTGGAGATCAAATGAAGTGAATAAGGTATGGGATTTTGGCAAGATTAAGCACCACTTGCCCCACGGTGGGCGCCAAACTGTTTTGGTCAAAAATTCACAAAGGAATTTCATATTCCAAACTTAGAATGTGAGGTAGTGTGCTTGTTAATATGCTTGTAATGTAAAGCTGAACACAAAGATGTAACGAGGGAAAAATCCAGGATCCTTCGAGTTGCCTTTAGGAATCCTAGCAAAAAAACCTCGGGAGCTGGCCTGAAGAGTCGGCTTCCTCACAATTTTATTGATTGTAAACTGAAAATTACAAGTATTTTGGAGGTATAATCGATCAAGCTAAGTGTTACAGAGATCGTATGCTATCAGAGCTCAAGTGTGAAGGAGTTGTGTGTGTTCCTATTGATCGAATCCTCGATTTATATAACAAATACAATGGTAACAAACTTTCCGGGATTCCCGGGATCCTATTATCCAACTAATTCGACCGTTAAGGGCCTCTTCGTTCACTAAGTCCACGATCTTCTTTAGCTGGAGCGTAAGTTTCGGAGGTAGTTGATGACTTCGTCGAAACCTGGTCAAATAAAAACGTGGCAAACATGAGGGTTAGTTAAAAGTAAATAAATCAGGATACCTGGATGAATGGGATTCTCAGAAGATAATAGGATTCCTGCACTGCGTGAGCTTCCTACGAGCATCCTGAAAATACACCCTCAACACGGAGTATCTATTATATGTTTCGAGGCGTATGGACTGGTCCTAGGATATTATTATTTCTAGTTGTTGGACTGTATGAATGCCCATACACCAATTCACATCAGTTCTCGGGCCAGCTACCCGGTTCCGCGTGTTATATTATGTATATTATTCGGCTCGATGGGTATTTCCTTATGATATTACACGTTCTGAAATCGGTTTTGGATCTGGATTTTTATTGTTATTGTCATTCCCTATTATTATTCATTGCTAGGCATGTTGCTCCTTAGTATTCTTTTCTGTGCAACATGTTTCTAGGGCTAAAGAGGGATGTGTGGAGAAAGTAAAGTCAACTTAGCTTGTAATATAGTTTTTAAATAATAATGTAGATAATGAACAATTTTGTATAAGATTTGATATTATATAAACTCCTTCTGATATTATATAAAATGTCTTTTTGTTTCTGACTCTGTAATAGTGACACGTCAACCTTAGTACCGGGTTGGGGTGTTACAATATCTTTGCTAATTATTACATTTTATGAACATCAAGAATATAAGAAATATGATTCATGAATATTATGGATGATCATAGAGAATTTTAGCTAAACAAAGTAGCTTATTTTAACATATCTTTCATGTTTTACTTTCAAAATGATTTCTTTTTAGATATAGTCATGGATTGTTATTTAAGCAAAATAACATATATTTATCTTGAGAGATATGATTTTTATAAAAGACATAAAGAGTTGGGTTTGTTAAAGTTCACTAGTTACAAAAATATGAGTTCTTAACCGCGAGGACCATTAAGACTTGCAAGTTTAAGGAGTTAATATAGACAAAGAGGGTGTTCCTTACATTTAGAGCTTCATGTATGGAGAAGAAAAGAAAAGATGGAATAGTAAGCGTATGTCCGGAAATTATTTAAGCCTACGGGGTCACACGTCTCGACACCGAATGTATTAATATTAATTAATGGTTAATTAATATTTATCACGAACATCTAACGAGGTTTCGTTAAAAACTGACAGTTAATTGTTAACAGGGGTGTTAGTTGTAATTAGAGAGAGTTGTAATTGGATTACAATTGGGAGAGGCTTTGTGATAAGCCTTTAGGCCGAATTCGGTTAAGGGATTATCCAAATCCTTTGCTTGTTTATCAAGTATTCTAATCCTATAAATAGAGCCTATGGGTTTAAGGATTAGTTGCTGCTTTTATCAGATAAAAGAAAACCCTAATCTCTCTCTATTCTCTCTTGATTTCGGCAACAAGGAAAACCCTAGGGGTTTCGGTTCTTGTGTGGTTCGACCAAGCTACATCAAGAGGAGTTCGTGATCGGTTGCTAGCACATAGCATTGGTGTGTCGTGTGTGCGATCGTAGAGGGATTTATATCAAATCCTCCAAGAGATCAAGTCTTGCCGAGCTAAAAAGGTACACGTTCTAAAACCGGTTAGTTAGATTAATTCATAGGATTCTTTCCACTGCGTACTCGTGTTTTGATAATAGTTATATAACCCAACAGTGGTATCACGAGCCACCTATGATTTTAATTAATTACCGGGAATAAAACTTGGAAGGGTGGTAACCAAAACAAGATTCTAGCTTTTCGATTCATTTAAAATTCGTGTTTTACAATTGGAAAAGGTTTCGCAATTGGTAAAAACGAAAAAAATTCGATGGAATAGGACTTTTCGACCCGATCGAAAAGTCCCTGATCGAAAAACACTTCTCGATCCGATCGGAAACCCTTGATTTCCGATTGGAAAACCTATTCCGGTGCGGAGACCCTTGATTTCCGACCGGAAACCCTACTTTTCGAACGAAAAGTACCCGATCGTAAACCTGTTTCCGATCGAGCACTAATCGTAAACTGTTTACGACCGGATCGAAAAGTACCCGATCAGAAACCCTTGTTTTCCGATCGGAAAGCCTTGTCCCGATCGGAAACCCTCGTTTTCCGATCGGAAAGCCTAATCGAAAAGTGGGGTTCTCGATCGGAAACCCTGATTCCGATCGAAAAATCCCATGTTATGGATCGAAAACCTCTTGCCGAATCGGAAACCCTTAATTTTAGCTCTAAAATTTGATTTTTGTGATCTAAAATTAATAAATCCAAGTTTTTATTCTTATTAGATAATTGTTATGGACAACATGTTGTACCTTTAAGATTTTAAAGTGTTAAAAAGAAGTAAAAACCATGATGTTTCATGCAAATTGTTCATGGTTATTACTTAAATGAAAGAGGATTAAATTAAAATTATATTAGATAATTAGAAACCCTAAGATTATGTGATTATTTGATAATTGTGACATAATAAAAGGTTTTAACTGCAAATTTGTTTTATGAAAATCGAAATTTGCTAAATGAACTATAGAAATATGATTTTGTTTATAAAATAAAATTTGTGTCCTAAAAGTCAAAAGAAACACCGGCTCACCCATTTGAACACACTCCAAGAGAGGTATAAGTCGGGTCGCTCTGCTTCCCTAAAGTGGGTAGGTTTTTAATTGCAAAAGTTGCAAACCTCACCCCTACGCTTCTTTGTGTGTTGCAAATGGAGCTACCGAGCTCTTTTGATTTGGAAGACACACTAAGAATTTTATAAACACATTATGTGATGAAGAAGTGCATGAATCTTCACACATAACCTTTTTGATCACGCATCAAAATTGTTTTGACCCAAACCAAACTTAAGTCTTTGCCATCCACCTTGTAAAGGACACTTGTGGATGTCATCTTACTCATTGGTACACAATGGTAAAATGGCATTTGCATGACAAATTCCCACTCATTGGTACACAATGGTGGACAATTTGTGCGTTCTTGGTTGGACGACTTAAAACGAGCTAGGCGGTGAGACCCTTGGCCCGTGGCAAAAGATGGGATGAAACATGACTACAAATCACTTGGTGCAAGTTGTAGGTCCCATAAAATCTAGGAATTGTATTTGGAATACAATTAGTGATCGTCACTTACCCTTTTGAGTGCATCATTTCTAGCAGATCAACTGATGAAATGATGGCAGGTCAAATTGGATCCTAGCCTTAATAAGCTTAATTGTTTAAAATGTTTAAACATTGGGTAATTAAATTTATTAAGGAAAAGATTATCGAAAATACTGATTTTTGAACTTAATCTGTTTTGTAGATGGCAATAAACCCTCCTCAAAACAATGTTGGTCATGCTTTTCGTCAAATGTTTGAAAGAGAAAAGCTGAATGGATCTAACTTCAATGACTGGTACCGTCAACTAAGGATTGTCCTTAGAGTTGAACGGAGGACCGACGTCCTTGAACATCATTGGCCGACCGAGCCAGCTGCTGATGCTTCTGAACAAGAGAAAGCGTTCTACAACGCAGAGTATAGCAGATACGATGAGGTTGCTTGCATGATGATCTCGAGTATGACTCCCGATCTTCAGAAGCAATACGAATTTCATACACCTTGTGATATGATCAAAGAGCTGAAAAAGATGTATGAAAAACAAGCTGGTGTCGAATTGTTCGACCTAGTTGTGGAACTCCACGACTTGAAGCTTGAAACTGGTAAATCGGTCAGTAGTCATGTGCTCAAGATGAAGAGCTACTTTGACAAATTGGAATCGCTCAATTATGGGTATAATCGTGCTGTTGCAGTTGGCATGATCCTCAAATCGCTTACGAAGGATTTTGAGGGTTTTGTGCGCAACTACAACATGCATAGTATGACTAAGACTATACCTGAGCTTCATGCTATGCTTGTCGAGTGTGAAAAAATGATTCCTAAAAAGGCCACTGAAACACCCCAAGTTCTTATGATCAAGGGGGGTAAGATCCAAAAGGCTAAACGACCGCAAAAGGGGAAGGGCAAGATTGATGGCAAGGGTAAAGGCAAGGCTGTTGCCCATATCCCTAAAGCCAAGCAAATCCCTCCGGCCCCTAAAGAGCATCAGGCTAAGGACCAGATCTGTCACCATTGTGGTGAAGTCGGACACTGGAAGAGGAACTGTCCTACCTACCTAGCTGAGTTGATGAAGAAGAGAAAGAATACTAGTGGGACTAGTACTTCAGGTATCTTCACAATTGAATTATTTTCCTTTTCTAAGAGTGATTCATGGGTGTATGACACCGGCTGTGGAACTCACATCTGTAATTCGTTACAGGGTCTTAGAAAGAGGAGGAAACTGAAGCCTGGAGCTTTGCAGCTGTTCGTTGGAAATGGTTTGCCAGCAGCTGTGGAAGCTATAGGAGAATTTCATTTAATTCTGCCTTCTGGGTTATCCATTGTATTAGACAATTGTCATTATGCACCTTCTATCACTAGAGGTGTTATTTCAGTTTCTTTGTTGAAAAACCAAGGATACATTAATGTTTTTAATGATATCAGTATTTCAGTTTCTAAAAATAATGTTCATTATTTTGATGCTATTACTTGTGATGGCATTTATGAAATTGATATGCGTGGTTGTGTTTCAAATAATTCAATGTTCACTGTTAGCAAACGAGCCAAAACTAGTTTGGACTCTACCTATCTTTGGCACTGTCGTCTTGCCCATGTTAGCAAAAACCGCATTGAAAGACTTCAACGTGAAGGGATCTTACAATCAAATGATGAATCATTTGATCAATGCGTTTCCTGTATCTCAGGAAAGATGACAAGAAAACCCTTTCCGAACAAGCCGCAAAGGGCAAAAGAGCTACTTGGACTCATCCATACCGATGTATGTGGCCCATTTAGACATGTGTCAAGAAAAGGTGCTAGCTACTTCGTAACTTTCACGGATGATTTCAGCCGTTATGGTTATGTTTACTTGCTTAAACATAAACATGAGGTATTTGAAACATGCAAAGAGTTTAAGAACGAAGTTGAAAATCAACTCGGTAAGACCATCAAGATCCTTCGATCGGATCGTGGTGGAGAATACTTAAGCCAAGAGTTTAAGGATTATCTTAAAGCGTGTGGAATTGTCCAACAGCTTACTCCTCCTTATACTCCTCAGCATAATGGAGTGTCTGAGAGGAGGAATCGAACCTTACTAGAGATGGTGAGGTCGATGATGAACCTTACAACTCTCCCATTATCATTTTAAGATTTTGCTCTAGAAACCGCTGTACGCGTTCTAAATATGGTTCCAAC
This sequence comes from Deinandra increscens subsp. villosa, assembly GCA_039602395.1. NCBI lineage: Eukaryota > Viridiplantae > Streptophyta > Magnoliopsida > Asterales > Asteraceae > Deinandra > Deinandra increscens. The sequence goes on from JBCNJP010000027.1 coordinate 107,902,403, forward strand.
GAAGAAGGTTGAAAAGACACCATATCAATTATGGCATGGAGAAGTCCCTGTGTTGTCTTACTTACGAGTCTGGGGATGTGAGGCACTTGTGAAGCGTGATACGCCTGACAAACTACAACCCAGGACTACTAAGTGCATCTTCGTGGGATACCCAAAGGAAACAATGGGTTACTACTTCTATAATTCTTCCGAAAACATTGTTCGTGTTGCTCGATATACTGAATTCTTTGAAAAGAATTTTATAGCTCAAGAGAACAGTGGGAGAATTGTAGAACTACTAGAAGATGTGTCACCTTCTGAAACAACTAGCAATCATCAACTTGGGGGGGGGGGAATGTTCAAAGAGATGAACCTCAAGTCGATAATGTTGCGATTCCACTTCGTAGATCCGAAAGGGTCGTACGTAATCCGGATAGATGGATTGGTCTAGTCGAATCCGAGGATAACGTATCAGGAGATCTCAATTCAAAGCTGCATTATCAGATCCGGAATCTGACAAATGGCTTGAAGCTGCGAATGTGGAAATGAAATCCATGCAAGATAACCACGTTTGGACCCTGGTTGATCTTCCTCCTAACGCAAGAACTGTTGGGAGCAAATGGCTCTTCAAAAAGAAGACCGACATGGATGGAAATGTACACACCTATAAAGCTCGTCTCGTGGCGAAAGGTTATACTCAACGTTTTGGCGTTGACTATGATGAGACCTTTTCACCAGTAGCAGACATTAGAGCTATTAGGATTCTCTTAGCCATAGCAGCGTACTATGACTTTGAGATATGGCAAATGGATGTTAAGACTGCCTTCTTAAATGGTTACTTGGATGAAGAAGTCTATATGGATCAACCTGAAGGGTTCATTGATCCAAAACATCCCAACCAAGTATGCAAGCTTCAAAGGTCCATTTATGGACTAAAGCAAGCATCGAGGAGTTGGAATAAACGGTTTGATGAAGAAATCAAAAAGTTTGGTTTCGTTCAGAATCCCGATGAGCCATGTGTATATCGCAAAGCTAGTGGGAGTAATGTTACTTTCCTTGTCTTATATGTAGATGACATATTGATAATAGGAAAACACATTCTAATGTTGCAAGATGTAAAATCCCATCTTGGAAAGTGTTTTGCCATTAAAGACTTGGGAGAAGCAGCATTCATTCTTGGAATCAAGATCTATAGAGATAGAACTAAGCGGTTGATCGGACTAAGTCAAAGTGCTTATATTGATAGGATCTTGAAGCGATTCAAGATGGAGAATTCCAAGCGTGGTATAGTACCAATGCAGGAAGGACTTGGTCTATCGGTCAAACAAGGTGCTTCTACACCTGATGAGGTGAAGCGTATGAAAAGAGTCCCTTATGCTTCGGCTGTAGGCTCTATAATGTATGCGGTGAGATGCACTAGACCTGATATAGCGTTCGCGCAGAATATCGTTAGCCGTTATCAACAGAATCCAGGTGAAAGTCACTGGACTGCTGTTAAGACCATTCTCAAGTACCTACGGGCTACTAGAGATTTGTTTTTGGTATATATGGGGGAAATCCAGATCAAGAGCTCAAAGTGACCGGATACTGTGATGCTGGATTTCAGACTGATAGAGATGACACGAAGTCTCAGTCTGGGTACGTCTTCGTTATGAATGGAGGCGCTGTGGATTGGAAAAGCAAGAAACAAACCACAGTTGCTATGTCTGCAACAGAGTCTGAGTACATTGCTGCTTCGGAAGCTGCAATGGAGGCTGTCTGGATAAGAAAGTTTATTAGTGGGCTAGACATTGTCCCCACAAGTAACTTGCCGATCGATATGTACTGCGATAACTCGGGTGCATTGATCATCGCCAAAGAACCTGGAGTTCAGAAGGGCGCCAGACACTATGCCAGGAGATATCACTATGTTCGTGAGCAGATCGAACTAGGTGAAATCAAATTACTCAAAGTTCACACAGATATTAACTTAGCTGATCCTTTCACGAAAGCTTTGTCGAGGCCGAAGCTTGAAAGGCATGCCGAGGGCATGGGACTTAAATTAGCTAGTTAAATCATGTATGTCTGATGTTCGGTATTTGGATAAAGGACATTAAGCAATTTCTGTTTATATAATGAAATAAAGTACTTGATATGTTTAATTTCATTTAATGGTTAAGTTGTGTCCTATATTTGCATGTTTAATCCTTGAGTACTTGTCAAGTATTCTAAATTGTCCATTGTCGATTAACTATATGGGAATATAGTTAAACTAAGACAAAATCTGAGTGATTGGTTAGGATGGTCCCACCAAACTCACATGGTATTCATTGGATGCATAATGGACTGACCCACTAACGAATTGTCACTTTATGGATCGGCGTCATTGAGTGAAATTCGTAAATGGTTGCTTTACTTATCCTTAGACTTGAGATACAAGCAGGTCATGCATGTATGGATTGCACCTACTTGATATAGGTCTAACTATCCTGAATAAGGTAGTACAAAAGGGCTATTTTCAGTAAGTGTAGTGAAGTATGTGACTTGACACGTGTAGTCAAGAGGATTTGTTCCTTCAGCTTTGTGCTGAAGCAGATACCACTGGGCCCCTCATTGGACTAATTAAGATGTTTGCATGGCCGTGCCCAAATGAAATCTAGAGATGTATCGATTTGCAATTTGGTAATCTTAAGTTGGTTGTGAGAATGAGAAACAGAATCGTTAAAGTATGGAATGACTTTGATCCATATCCATATTTAACACGGTATCGGTAACAAAGGGATAGTAAATGACTGTACCATTTAAATACACTTTGAGAAACTGTACTTAAATAATTCTGGGAGCATTGGCGTGTTGCTAGACGCTAACCAATGTTATTACCTTTACTATTGCAAGCTCAAGTGGGAGCTGTAGGGATATGATCATGTAATAGTAAGCGTATGTCCGGAAATTATTTAAGCCTACGGGGTCACACGTCTCGACACCAAATGTATTAATATTAATTAATGGTTAATTAATATTTATCACGAACATTTAACGAGGTTTCGTTAAAAACTGACAGTTAATTGTTAACAGGGGTGTTAGTTGTAATTAGAGAGAGCTGTAATTGGATTACAATTGGGAGAGGCTTTGTGATAAGCCTTTAGGCCGAATTCGGTTAAGGGATTATCCAAATCCTTTGCTTGTTTATCAAGTATTCTAATCCTATAAATAGAGCCTATGGGTTTAAGGATTAGTTGCTGCTTTTATCAGATAAAAGAAAACCCTAATCTCTCTCTATTCTCTCTCGATTTCGGCAACAAGGAAAACCCTAGGGGTTTCGGTTCTTGTGTGGTTCGACCAAGCTACATCAAGAGGAGTTCGTGATCGGTTGCTAGCACATAGCATTGGTGTGTCGTGTGTGCGATCGTAGAGGGATTTATATCAAATCCTCCAAGAGATCAAGTCTTGCCGAGCTAAAAAGGTCCACGTTCTAAAACCGGTTAGTTAGATTAATTCATAGGATTCTTTCCGCTGTGTACTCGTGTTTTGATAATAGTTATATAACCCAACAGATGGATAATGAATGATTGGGGTTTCTAGTGAGAGAAACCAAATAATTAGAGATAAAGAGAGGAGGTTACGATTTAGAGAGATGAGAGAAAAAGTGTGTGTTATTGGTGAAAGAGAAAGATAGATGAATGACTTGGTGAATTATGAGAGAATATGGATGAAAGTAGGTTGTTTTAAGGTAAGAAGAATAACATATTCCATGGATCTTTGGATAAATATCTAGATATTTTAATAAAGGTGGAACCCACATGGATGACAAATATCTAGATTAGTCAAATCATTTATGTAAAATAATTTTTTTTGAAGAAATATAATAAAGAAAAAGAAAAGGTATATAGGAAATCAAACAAGAAAATAAACGATAAGGCATATGGTATACATCCGTTAACCCGCGCCAACCATCACTTTAATGGCTATCGGCGCCAATGACGCCCCCCTCCGCGCCATATCACGCTGCTATCTCCCTCCGCCATATCTTCCACACCAATTTGAGATTCGTGATGACCGTTGAACGGTAGTTTTTTTTTTTTTACCATTTTCCACATTTAAAAAAAAACTTTTATTTCTCTATTTAAACCACATTTTCACACTCTCTCACACCTCAAATCCTTTTCTCATCTAAAACTCTCTCAAATCTCTACACAAAAAAAAATATGGATATTCTCTCGTTGAACGATTCATCCGGCTCGTTGTCTGTCACACCCTGGACTTTCGGGAATGAAGGCATGTGACATCATGAAATCATAGTCGTGGATACTTAGAACAATTAATAGTAAAATAATTGATAAACAAAACGTCATTTGGATTGCAGCGGAAATAGTGGTAAAATGACATTGTCTTACAATTAATAACAAAGATGGAAATAGTTCTTAAAAAGTTAAGATGGTTCCTAAAATACTTGAAAAGAGTTAGATGGATAAATTGGGACTATGACTCCATCAGCAGGTCATTTTATGAGTGATGGCCTCGTTTGCACGTGCGGATACATTTAGTTACCTGAGAAAATCATGAGTTTAAAAGGGTCAACATAACGTTGGTGAGTTCACAGGTTTAAGACTCTACAAATAGTTTGTAAATGGTTTAAGGTATACAAGATAATAATATGGTCACCGTGATGTAATGATTAGCAAAGAACTTTGAATTTGAAACTAACAGACTTACCCACTCATAGCATCTTCCCTAAAGATACTGCAATGTAACAATAATAATTGGCGTGTACTACTCTACAAATGCACACGTCGGGATTGGAGCTACCAATCAAGTAGGGTTGTGAACCCAAATAGATATATTCACTAGTTACCGTTTCGAACAAAACTAATCAAATTCAATTAATAGTGGGATTTGTGACAATTCGTTATGTAACGAATGTACTCATTTGTAGGGGATGTAAAGAACATTTAATCATACGCAGTATGCAGTACGACCGATATATCAAGTATAAAACAGTTTAGTTCATGATTTCTCCCCCAAAGTATTAAAACAGTTTAAAAGAAATGGGCTGTGAGACTCACCTCGTGCAAGGTGATAGTGAATGTGAAATGTCCGGGACGGAAAGCAAGTAACGTCCTAATAAATATAAATAGACAATTTGCATGTATAAGGTCTTTGATCATTGAGTAATGATTAAGTCACCCAACAACACCGGTCAAGTCTTGATATAATATCCCGTTTGTATTTGTTTAGGAAAATCCGTTCGGTTAATATTTATTGTCCAAATAAATATTTGAAATTATATTTACGTCAAAATAAAAATAAAGGAAAATAAATAAATTAATTCAATTCAAGAATTATATATATATATATATATATATATATATATAAATATATATAATCCAATCAAGTCCTAAACATTGAAAGAAATAATAATGTCAATTATAAAAGGAAATATGTGTTCGAGAGAAAAATTCTGAGAGTCACTTTTTCATTCATTATAATATCTATATATACACACATACATAACTGCCATCTAGAAAAGGAAACAACCATCGGGGAAAATAAAAAGGGTAAAATATATCTGATTTACAACACTCCCCCTCAGATATATATATTATCGTACATTATACACTATTAACAACATACTTCAGGATGATGTTAAAATTGGCACTTCAGGACCAAATAATATAAACCGGTACTACTGGACCAGTTATGTTGCCTCGTTAAAAACCTTAACTAAGAAAACCCAGTGGAAAAAAAACTTAGTCATGGGAAAAAGAGTACAGCGTGTATAATGTTCCCCCTCAATCTAACTAACATCCTTCAGCCTACGGAGTCCAATCCTCTGTGATAGTTACTCAAAAGTTCTTCTTGGTAAAGATTTTGTAAACAGGTCGGCTAAATTTTCACTTAACTTGATCTGACGAACATCTATTTCACCTTCTTTCTGCAGGTCGTATGTTGAGAAAAACTTAGGTGAAATGTGCTTTGTCCTGTCTCCTTTGATATAACCTTCTTTAATTTGTGCTATGAAGGCAGCATTATCTTCATAAATGATCGTCGGGTTCTTCTTTCTTTGTTCCAATCCACATGCTTCTTGTATGTGATTAATCATTGACCGCAACCATACGCATTCTCGACCGGCATCATATAGTGCTATTAGTTCAGCATGATTTGATGAAGTTGCTGTAAGCGTTTACTTTGTAGACTTCCAAGAAACTGTTGTGCCGCCATATGTAAATACGTATCCTGATTGAGATTTTGCTTTATCTGGATCTGATAAATATCCAGCGTCAGCATGCCTAACAAGCTGGGACATTTTATCTTTCTGGTAGAAAAGACCCAGGTCTTGTGTCCCACAAAGATACCGGAATATATGTTTTATTCCATTCCAGTGTCTACGTGTTGGATTTGAACTATATCTTGCTAGTACATGTACCAAAAATGTAATATCCGGTCTTGTGTTATTTGCAAGATACATAAGAGTAGGGGTGTTTATGTGCTTCTAGCGATCGGACAACCATAGGTACGCTAAAAGGATGAGATTTGTCCATATTGAAACGTGCTAACATCTTCTGGATATAGTTTGACTGATGGACAAATATACCGTTGCACAGATGTTCAAATTGTAGACCAAGACATAATTTTATCATGCCCAGGTCTTTCATTTCAAATTCTTTCTTCAACAAGTCAGCAGCTTTTTCTATCTCTTCAGGAGGTCCAATGATGTTTATATCATCAACATAAACTGCTATTATGGTGAATTTAGAAAATAATCTTTTTATAAAAACACAGGGACTGATCACATCTGACTTGTATCCTTCTTTTTCGAGATATTCACTGAGTCGATTGTACCACATACGACCAGATTGTTTAAGACCATATAAAGATCTTTGGAGTTTTATAGAACACATATCTCGAGGTATTGATTTTAATGCTTCGGGCATTTTCAATCCTTTAGGGATTTTAATATAGATGTCATTTTCTAGTGTCCCATATAAGTATGCGGTGACAACATCCATAAGTCTCATCTGAAGTTCTTCAAAGATTGTGAAGCCGATTAAAAATCTAAGGGTTATCGCATCCACTACAGGGGAATACGTTTTCTCATAATCAACTCCTGGGATTTGGGAAAACCCTTGGGCTACAATTCGTGCCATATATCGTACAATCTCATTCTTTCTATTTCTTTGTATTGCAAACACCCATTTATAACCTACTGGTTTGACGCCTATGGGTGTTCGGACTACTGGTACGAAAACATGTTGTTTATCAAGTGAATTTAACTCGGTATTTAAAGCTTCTTTCCATTTTGGCCAATCATTTCTGTGCATGCACTCTTCTAGAGTTTTAGGTATGTAATCGTTTTTCGTTTATTACATCCTTTGCTATAGCATATGCAAATATATCATCAACACGTGTTTTATTCCGGTTCCACATTATACTACTTTGTACATAATTTATAGATATCTCATTTTCATTCGGTACCGGTGATTCTTCAGGAATCTCACTTTCCTCTGGAATTATATTAGTCACTGCTGGGACATTTACCTCTGCTGGGGTTTCATTTATAATATTTTCTGAATTTTCACCAACTACATTATTTTGCTTTTTTTGTTTTCGTGGGTTCTTATCTTTGGAACCGATTGGTCTCCCACACTTTCTTTGTATAGTATTCTCTTCCGGGATTACTTCAATTCGAGTGGGTGCATTTGATGCTGGTATATGTGACTTTGTCACTCTATTTGTATCCGTGAATGCATCTGGTAATTCATTTGGTATTCTTTGTAAATGTATAATCTTTTGGACTTCAGATTCACATTGACCACTTCGGGGGTCAAAATTTGATAATGATGATGCATTCCACATAATTTCATGTGTTACCAGTCTTTATTTTTATCTCCCCCTAAGACTGGGAACATTGTTTCATCAAAATGACAGTCAGCAAAACGTGCTGTAAACATATCTCTTGTTAATGGTTCTAAATATTTAAGTATTGACGGAGAATTGAAACCAATGTAGATGCCCAGTCTTCTTTGTGGTCCCATTTTGGTACGTTGTGGTGACGGTATTGGTACATATACTGCACAACCAAAGATTCTAAGGTGGGACAGACTTGGTTCTCTATCGGAGACCAATTGTAATGGGGAGTAATCATGATCAGCAGTTGGTCTTAACCGGATCAGTACAGCAGCATGCAAAATTGCATGTCCCCATGCAGAAGATGCTAATTTACACCTCATTAAGAGTGGTCTAGCGATTAACTGTAACCGTTTGATTAATGATTCAGCTAAACCGTTTTGTGTGTGAACATGAGGTACTGGATGTTCAACATTTATCCCAATCGACATGCAATAGTCGTTGAAAGCTTGGGATGTAAATTCTCCTGCATTATCCATCCGGATGTTTTTAATTTGAGTATCCGGGAAATTTGCTCTCAGTTGTATAATTTGAGCTAAAAGTCGGGCAAATGCTACCTTTCGGGTAGCTAAAAGACTCACATGTGACCACCGTGAGGATGCGTCAATTAAGACCATGAAATAACGGAACGGTCCACAAGGAGGATGTATAGGCCCACAAATATCCCCTTGAACTCTTTCTAAAAATGAAGGGTTTTCTTGTGTCAGTTTAGTTTATGAAAGCCGAATAATGAGTTTGCCCGGAGAGCATGCTGCACATGATAGATCTTGTGGTAGCAAAACTTTTAGATATTTAAGAGGGTGCCCATTTGCACTTTGTATTATTCGTCTCATCATTATGCTACCAGGATGACCTAGTCGGTCATGCCATATATAGATTGAGTTTTTATCGAATAATTAATGGTTACTTACCATGTATGATTTGATGGTATATATTGATATTAGTAGAATATAATCCAGAGGATAAAGCTTGTAGCTTTTCAACAGATTTTCTTCACCATTTTCGTTTGATATAATTTGAAGATATTCGGTATTATTTTCAGATATTATTTTTAGGTGATAACCGTTTTGTCGAATATCTTTGAAACTAAGTAAATTCCGTCTTGATTTACTATAGTATAATGCATTACTGATGAGAAGTTTGGTACCCGAAGATAGGATTATGTGTGCTCTTCCGGAGCCTTCGATAAGGTTACTTATACCGGAGATAGTACCAATTCCAGAAGAGCATACCTTATCTTATATATTTTGACGAAGTTGATTAGTTTTAACGCATGGATGATATCTATGTATCGTTACAATAAAATGAAAATAATACCAACTGCTAATCACAAATACTCCCCAGAAACATCAAGTATTTTCATAAGAGAATTCATATGTCCCAACTAGAAATGTATTTGGTTGTACGATCCATGTACAAATAACACAACCATATGATTAGACTGGAGAGATATTTACAGCGAAATATGCTAATTGTCGATTTAATATGACAATATTCCCAGTCTTAGGGGGAGATAAGAGTAAAGAAAGACTGGTCATACAATGAATAGTATGAAATGCATCATGAATATCAAGATAAATCTGAAGTCAAATATGTCATACATTTACTAGATGCATTCACAAAGATAGTGACAAAGTCACATATACCAGTATGTAATATACCTGCTCAGATTGAAATAATCATATAAAGATTGAATGATAAATCGGTTCCAATGATAAAACTCATGAAAATAAAAGAGCAGGGGAAATGCACTTGGTATAATTCCATAAGAGATTATACGCAAAAACCTAGAAGAGGTTATTGATAAAGTCCCTGAAGCGACAGATTACATTTAAAGTCCCAGAAGAGAGTGGTCATATTCAATGTCCCAGGAGAGGCAATAAAAGTTCTAGAACAAATATTGATATTGAATGAATATGAGATCTCAATAAATTATGTACAAGAAAGTACAATGTGGAACCGAAACAAAACACGTGTATAATTGAAATATTTCATATGCTATAGCAATAGATGTACTCAATGAAAAAGATTGCGTACACAAAACTATGTATAAGTACATATAAAGATGATTTGCCAAAAGTGGCAAAATGCCTTAAAAGGCATCGCTTGACAAGCGAAACGTTTTCGAACCTGAAGTTCGAACACCCATAGACGTCAAACCAGTAGGTTATAAATGGGTGTCTTTAAATAAAAAGAAACGTTAAATAATGAGATTATGCGATGTATGGCCCGACTTGTACCACAAAGGTTTTTTTCCCAAATCCCAGTAGTTGATTATGTGGAAACGTATTCCCCTGTAGTGGATGCGATAACCTTTAATATTTAATCGGCCTCGTAAATCTCGAATAGACTTCAGATGAAACTTATGGATGTCTCTACTACATATTTTTACGGGACACTTAAAAAAAATGACATCCACATGAAAATCCTTAAAGGATAATAAATGCCCGAAGCATTAAAGTAGTACCCCGAGATATCTGTGTTATAAATCTCAAATAGAATATTAC